>CM041544.1:24042273-24427273 GCA_023238725.1 Scortum barcoo | reverse complement strand
CACACATTACATCACATCAGTCAAACGTATGGAGGCTCTCTCATGTTCACCAATAACTAAAACCTGTTTGTTTTTTCAATAAAAACACTAAAATAAATATGAAATAATGCGAGATGTGCAGTATACAGGTTCAAATAGTTAGTGCAATAACTTAAATGCTCTATGTGTGTGTTTTATGTATTTATTTTCTTATTTTTCTACAGTTTTTATTGTTTTATGCATCTTTTAGCACTGCATTTCTGTTGTATAATACACAATAAAGATATGTTCTCTTCTAAAAGGTTTCTCATCTTTGATAACAGGTTTTGTGAGTATGTAGTCTCATGAGCATCTAAAGTTATTGGTTATAATTGATAATTAAATATGTATTGATTAGAACTGAGTACAGCTATGATGTTTTAACATTATATCACCATGGAGACTTATTGAATGTATAATCTAAATATTCTCATCAGTATGGAAGCCAAAAGTGGCCGCAATTGAAATTATTATTTTTTTAATTATTTAATTATTATTAGTGGTTGAACCCTGATTTCTTCCATAAAGCAGCAATAATCAATCATTTTATAATAATAATGGATCAAATGACAATTGGAGCAGACAATCTGGTTTTATAGTTCTCCAAAGATGAGAGGTTGACCCATCTCTCTGCTTCAGCCAGCAGCTGCTCAAATAAAGCCGTTATATATATTATATAGAAATAATGAAGACATTATTAAGCTCATCCTGTTTGCCGTCCCACTGTACATAATGACCCCCACAGCATCTCCACAGAGCCTACAGACACCTGCTGATGGAAACTAACTGGAGAATAAACACACAAACATCACAAGGAACAAGAGGAAACACACTCTGATTTCTACTCATAACAGATTAATTATCAGCATTAAAAAAAAATGCAAGTACGGCTGCTCTTGGCTTCCATATATCATCATCACATCAGGCCTTTTCTGTCTGTTTTAAGCTTTTCCACTGATGTCCAACTGTATTTTATAGATTTAAATATTCGTCTGTGCCACACTCCTGATTTAGTCGTCATGGCAAAACTTCATCTGTAGCTGTACCCAATAAATCTTTAATGGGAGCATCAGTTCGGTGTTCCTGATGTTGTTTTGAACCTTCTGGCCTGCTCACGTTCAGATGAGAACAAACCAACTTGAGCAAACGAGAGAGAGATTACATGCATGTTTGTTCTGTCATATCAAATTTTGGTGTTTTTCTTTTGTCATATATTACAGATTTTAGTGTATTTTTATCACGTTGGTGGTTCTGTTCATCTGAGTGGTTGATTCTCGTTGACCTTGAAAAAATTATTTGTCTTGCAACATGTTGCACGTGGTCTTATAAAATTATATCAGCTGATAATTTGCACCAAACAAGCCCAGACTTGTGGCTCACTTGGGTGAACGATGGGAAGGAAAAAAGACATTAACAAGAGAGCGAGAGATTTTTTCCCTCCTTTCATCATCCTCTTTTTGCTTCAGCTGAGATGTGAGAAAGATCATCAGAGGAAAAATAAGAAAGAAGGACGCTGACAGGCCAGAGAAGATGTAAGGTTCATGTTTATACTTTATAAGAGGTGAAAATGATTCAACAGGATGATCACACACTTCTCTTCAATCTTGTTTCAGTTGTCACAACACAAATGAATAAACATAAAGGTGCTTTTTTACACATGAAGTTCGATAATCTTGATGGGATTCAGAGGTGAAGTTCAGCTGACGTTCACACTGCAGTTCATCAAGAGCACCAAACATCATAAACTGATATCACACAGTGGTAAAGGTCACTCATCTGTCTGATTGAAGCTCATCGACAATTTCTAATCTTAGAAATTATGGAGCAAAATTACAAAACAGTGTGAAACGGTGTTGAAGGAGAAAGCCTCAATGAGAGAGAGAGAGATTATGATGTTGTCCTACACAGACAATGAGCAAAGTTGTCATAAATTGTGGATTTGTCCATTTAAATGCTTTACTTCCTATATTTAGGTTGGCTTGCATTCTTGCCTGTAGTTAACAAAACTCTGGTGCAGTCGTACGGGAACTTCGAGCCACGTTTTCAGGCGGATCATGAGTTTGGTTGTTTGGTTGGATGAGCTCTCACACCACCTTAAATCAATCCAACGAAACACTCCAAGGTTTGATTAAAATAAACTAAACAAGCGAGCAGCTCTGTGGTGCTTTGCATGCTGATGTCTGCATGCTGATGTCTGCGATGTTGCACAGCACTTTGGGCAAAGTTTTATTGTATTTAAATGTGCTAAATAAATAATTTGACTTGATTTGACTATAAATCATCCTGAGGGAGACACGAGCGTCTGTTCTGAATTTGCTGACGATCCACTGAGAAATGGTTGACCTCTTGGTGGCGCTGCAGAAAAAGTCAGCTAGTTATTCTCAGAGTGTCACGTCACTGTGCAGCCGAGAGTTAAGGTAACAACAGGCCGGTGTAGTCAGGTGCAGGCTGAAATGTATTGTTGTTGAATCAATACAAAATAAAACTAGTAATCTTGATAAACCCAGGTCAACAACTGAGACAGAGGCCGGATCGGAGCTAATCTGGAAACTTCCGACCAATTTATGGATGAGCCTTCAGTGTCTGTTAAAAGACAAGTTTAGGACGTATCATATCATAAGACCCCGCTAAAGGAAGAGGCTGTTACACTGGGGATTCGATCTAAATCCAAATATATGAAAAACTTAATGATGCAGCGCTGACGTTCATGAATCCTGCTGACTTTCCCACCAGCGCCACCGTGAGTTTGCCTTTTTCTTCTTCCCCCTTCTTAACGAGAGTTAAACATTTTAGAGTCTGTGTCTTTTTAAAACTTCCAGCAGACTTGTTGTCGGTCCGGCTCCGACACACACACACACACACACACACACACACGCACACACATGCACACACACACTCACACACACACACACACCCACACACACACACACACACACACACATACACACACATAAGGGGCCGCTGCAGGGAAAACAAGAGTCTTCGGTGACATCACCCCATGGGATATGACCTCTTGTTTTGGGAAGTGGAATGCATCGCCATGGCAACCCAGTTCCCAGTCACACAGCCGACCGTCCTTGAGACCGTAACAACGCTGTGATTTCAGTAAAAAAAAAAGTGTTTATTTCCTGTTGAGGGGCAGATAAACGACCTGTCCCTCTCCAGCTCCAGAGGTGCAGGTAGTGCTCATTAGTTGGCCCCTCAGCTTCGCGCATTATTTCCCCGCCTGTCAGACGACTTGACGAAATGGGAATAACGGCTGTATTCATCAAAAGGGAGTGACTCACTTTCTACATTTTTTTTACCTTCTAGTTACTGTAATGAGGCAAACAGCAAACAGGTCGTCCCCTGTGAATGATACCGGCTCCAAATGGGTCAATTAGTAACCGGAGAGGTCATGAAACTGAGACTGGGGAGTTTTAATGTTCGCTGTCGACTGCAGAGCTTCCACGAGGCTGCAATAAAACGATGGGTATATGCTGTTTTGGGTCTTTCTGCAAGATAAAGTAAAATAACACGAGCACTTACATCTGTCATGTGCACAGCGAGTACATGGAGCAGTCACAGCCTATATATTAATATTTTTAAAGAAAACCACACAAGTACAAATGACTAAAAGTAAAAAACTATAAACAAAAATAAATCAAATAAATATAAAATAATAAAATGAAATATAGACCTGATATATAAGATGTAAAACTCAGATAAAAAACAAAAATAGATTGAATAAAATTTAAATAATAAATTAAAATATATACCTAAAATATGAAATATAAACTAAAATATAAAATATACTAACTAAAATATATAATAACTAAAATAAATCAAATAAAAAATAGAATAATAAAATAAAATGTAGACCTATAATATAAAATATAAAACCCAAATAAATGACATAAAAACAACAACAAAAAATTAAAATAATAAAATAGAGATATAATAAAACTTAAATAATATAAATATAAAATATAATATAGATAATACTGTTTAACAGTAGGTAATAAAATCTATCATGTGTAAACAGACACACAGATAAACAGATATGTTAAAGGTGAAAAAAACGACTGTGTTGATTCATATCAGTGCTCGATTAACTGAGGAATTCACGATCATTTCAAAACTGCATTTGAATTTTTGTTTGTGTCTGTCTGACTGTATGGTGATAGTAAAAAAGTAATAATAATGATAATAATAAAGGAATAAAAGACATCGTATGGTTTTTAATTCATCGTTCAGTGTGTCGTCACTGTAACTGACTCTGACCTGTAATTTTGGTGCTCTCACTAGATCAGTTAGTGCCAACTGTACTAGATTAGATTAGAGGGCTTCATGTCGGCTCAGATTAGAGTAAAATCTGGAATAGAAGACAGAGAGAAAAGAGAGAGAGCGATGGAGAGACAAAGGGAAGAGAAACCGTTAGAGAGGAGGAGGCTGACAGGTCAGGAGAGGAGATACGAAGAGAAAAACGTACAGATTATAGATAGATTAATTGATGAGACGAAGCAGGAAGAGAAGGAGGGAGATGAAAAGGAGGCTGGAAGTGAAAATGATGGAAGAGAAAGATTACGCTGTATATTTAAGATAAGGAGAGAAAGAAATGAGACCGAGGAGGTGAAAGAATCGAGGGCAGAAGTGAGATGACGGGAGAAAAATAAGGCGATAAAACAGACACAGTGACAGATAGAGCAGATGGATTTCAAAGAATACAAAGAAAGAAAAGAAGATTTAGACCCTCAAAGACAGAGAGAAGAAAGGTGAGAGGAAGTGAGACTCAGCTGTGATGCTCAGGATGGTTTTAACACAACAACTGTTTCCCCACTTTGTATTTTTATCTGTTTATTTAAATCACACGAGCGTCATCTGTTGTGTAATGTGCACACAGATACAGCAGCTAAATATATATACGGATAATTTACATAGCTCTGAGTGTGTCTCTTTTATATGTTTAATTTTATCACTGCAGAGGAAGTAAGTAAGACGACAAAGCAGCTTAGAGTGGATGTCCTCAAGCTAAATGCTAATGTTAGCATTAGGGATGTGCCAAAATCCAAATATCTCTTTCAGGAAATAACAACTAATGCAATGGAAATAAATATGTCTTTTGCCCAAACTTGCTTATTATTCAGTGGAAATAAAAGCTGTGTGTGCGTCAGCTATTATGTCTTTTCAAATTGATTCATATTGTGGATGCTCATAAGATGAAATGCTCATTCTGTTTGCATCATATGACTTTTATGGCACTAATTATTTGTTTTATTTATGACAAATTGTTGAAAAATGATCACCACTTTCTGTCGTCGCCTCACAGATTCAGCACAAAGAGCTGAGAGCTGATCGTTCACAGCTATCGATCAGGGAAACTCTAATAAAGAAATAAAGAAAAAAGTAAAACAGGCAAAAAAAGTTCACGTTTTACTGCTCTGTAATCACTTTTGTAAAATAGAAAGTTCATAAAGCTTAATGAGACAAAGGAGAAATAGTATGTCAATATTAAATCTATTTGATGCTCTTCACTGATTTAACAGGCTCACAATGATGATGTTAACGATGTAATGTTAAGATGTTAATGTATTGTGATTTTTTTTTTTACCATAATCATCATCCTAGTTTTGTGTGTTAACTTGCTAACATGAACTTTTTAGCACTAAATGCAAAGTAAAAGTGAGGTTGAAGAAAATATCATTGATTCTGCAGGTATTAAGTCACATTTTATATATAAAAACATATCAAATACAAACTATAAGGGTAATAAATCACATAGTTGTTGAGTTATTTCAGTCTGAACCAAAGTTTTGGGCTGACTGATCGACAGACCTACATGCCATCACTATAGACATGACAAATAATACAAGATATAGTATAATTACATAATATCATAATAATATATAATGTAGTTTAAACATTTGCGAATATGAGTTAAGGTTAAGGTGATCGATTGGAGAAAAAGTGGACATGTTTTGATGAAACAATCTTCCTTAATGTGACTGTAAAGGTTGAAGAAATGCTGCTGAGAGTCTCCTCCGTCCTCCTTGTCCCTCGTTTTGGATCTCCGGGTGTTTCTGTGCCCTACATACTCTGCTTCATATTCTCACTCTGCAGGAATGTGTATCGACTTCTGAACCCCCCAATTACTGACCACCATGTCATGAATTCCCCTCTTCTTCCTTTTCTTTTTTTTATGTGCTCTGTTCTCCCTGTTTTTTTCTTTTAGCCCCTGAACTCTTTTTTTCTTCTCATTTTCTCTGCTCTTTCTCTCTCTTGTTCCCCTTTTTGCTTTCATTTTCCTTTATTTGCCCTTTCAAATCTAAACCTCTATCTAAAATTTCCCCTGCTGCTCGTTTTTTCACCTCCCCTCTTTTATCCATCCTCCCCTCCTCTCGTCTTTTATTTTCTGTCTCTCAAAGGCTCCTTCTGCAGGTTCCCGACTGACTGACTGACTGACTCATTGTCATTTCAGTTTGAATGACTCATTATTCTGTCTGCAATGATTTACACCAGTCACGTGTCCTGCAAAGACACAGATGAGAGAGTCACGTTCATCCTTACATTCAATACAAGTGTAGTTCTGTAATGTGTTCACCTTATAAAGCTCAAAGACTGGAAACAAAGGAGACGTTGTGCATTAAAACTCAGGATCAAACCAGCGACCTTCAGATCTTCAGACTAATGTTCTCCCAGCTGAGCTATTTCAGCATAAAGTAGCTGCAGTTTTACTGTCGGATGGACGATTATTGAGAGAACTGGTGTCGAGACAGAGAGAAACATTTTCAACCTCTCGACCCTCGACATGGTTCATTGAGCACCAAGTTTTCTGAAAATTGTTGGCATCTATTTTATCCATATTTTATCCAGTGGGAAGGAGCCCAGAGAGAGACAGCCGGGCCACATCAAAGTTTGTGGTTTATTTCTGTGACTGAAAGCATAAAACTTAAAAAAAAAACTGTATTTTGTTTCTTTATTAGCCGTTTGTCTGCTCGGCTCTTCAGTTCAGCTCAGGTAAAACAAGAAAGAGGAGAGCACAGGAAAGAAAAGGTCTTCTGTCCTCTTGATTTTAAAGGGGAAACTCCATTTACTGTTCCAACAAGCCGACCTATTGATTAGCACTGATGGAGAATATATAGAATATCAATGTGCATCGATCAGCTGAACATAAACTCATGACCCTCAAATTAAAAGTCTGATGCTCTAAAAGGTGAGTTACTAAGAACCTGAACATTACGGCCTCGTGTTTCTTCCACAAATATCAATGATCATACGATGGACTCCACCTGTAGACCGCCTGAGTGATTAAAACTGAAGAATTACAGCTCATTTAAACCAGATAAGTTTACATCATCATTACTAAAGCATCTCTGGACCATCAGTGTTCATTTTATCTGATGTATTTTTGTCATCGTTTAACTTACTGTAAAATATCACGTGGGAAAATAACATCTGCAACATGATGGTTTTTAAAACTTTCTGGTAAACTATTTGGTGAATATTTGGTGATTTATTTGCTTTGGAAGAGGACTTCAGCTCATTACTGTCTGTTCTATGTTGGCAATAAAATACCTTCTAACATCTTTTAATGCTAATTATTTTACTTTTGTGACTTTGACTTTGCTTAATCTGATACACAAACTTAGCAACACAAACGTCCATCAATACTGATCACAGACATGAGAGCACGTCCGACAGGTTGCAAGTTGCATCAACTCCACCTTTAGAAAACTGGAGACGAGGCTGCTGTTTGTTTCAGGTTGATCTGTTATAATGACGTCTTACCAGAAACTTTTAAAAACACTTGAACACACAAGCTGTGAGAAAAGCATGTCATGTTTATTTTTATACTTTTAAGTTGAATTAATAAGATGACAACATCGTAAAATTCAACACATTATTATCATTTGTTCAGTTGTTTTCCAAAACAGCAGCTTTAAAAATAGAAATCTCAGCATCCGTTTTAAGGCAATCTCTTTCTCCCGTCAACACACACTCAGATTTATTGTGGCCTCTCTGTCTGCCAAGCCCCCTTCAGACTGATTTGCTAAGTGTATGCGGGAGCGCCCAGCCCTATGAATGAAGCTCGTGGCAGCTGAACGGCAGCTGAGTCAGAAATCAAACTGGTATTATTTACAGGGTGTGGTGGGCACCGGTGCTCCGAGTTCCTCAGCACTGCAGTTCTAACCACAGAAATGCTCGGCCTGCAGGGAAGGAGTGAACAAACACACTGATGCTGTTTTTGAGAAGGACAATAAATGTCTTCTAATGTATCTGATACTAAAACATCATCCATGATGATTTCACTGCATGACTTTTGCAAGAGGAGACAACTAAATGCTGCTCTTACAGATCAAAAGGTAAATTCCTAAGTGATGAAACACACCTTTCTTCAGTTGAATACACTCGACCGGTTTTTCCTGCTTCAGTCTTACATGATCTGGACTCATCAGTATGGAGGTATAAATAGCAAAGTTTTCTGACTTTATTAAGCTTCTCTACTTGTGTTTGCATCACAGATAAACATTTCATCACTCTGTATATAAATCACAGTGATCAGTGCGTCCTCCTCCACTCGCTCTCAGTGATGAGGTCCTCAAAGCAAAGAGACTTTTGGTTTTCTTGTAAACAAATAAAAGTTATGTTCACAGTAAGGAGACTTTTCCTGAAAGTCTAATAAATGTTTTGACTTAATTTCCGTCCTCATAATTTGCAAAACTGATATTTGAAAAGTTTGAAGCGTGCAACGGCTGCATCCATGTTTGCAAGCGTGCAGTTGCGTGCAGTTGCTGTTTCTGTTTCAGCCGGTGAAACAAAAAGGAAAATATCACATCACCACATGTTTTCACGTGTCCGTGTGCTCGAGGACAAACAAAACAGGGACACGCTCAGAAAAACATGTTGAAAAAAAACTCCACAGGATGAGTCATTACCCTGTAACTGCTGCGTTTGGCCACAGAGGCCTTTTTTTTAGCTAAATTTTACTTCAAGATGTTAATTTTTCCTTTCTTGTGCACAAATATGCTGCAGAAAACATCTCAGATAGTTAAAATATTGTTTAATTTCTCACAATACAGCAAGAATCAGTCCTGTTCCAACACAGATAATTTTAATTCAAATTTAAAGACCCACCTTTTCAGTCTTTAGTCTTTTAAATCAGACAGTAAATATTATTTATAATTGTCTTTTTTTCCCTTTAGTCATGCATATCTGTGTTGAGGCAGATTTGAACCCATCTATTTCGACCGGAAAACACTTTGGGTCGCCTCCTGTTGTTTTTAAAATGTCCTACACAAATAAAGTGACCGACTTAACTCATAATAAGTGTTTCAGATCAGTTACTTCAATCAAATCCTGAAGACAAAATGGAAGAAATTCAATGGCAACAGCTTTTCTTGTTGGCACACTTTTATATTTATACACCTGAAACACCTTCCTTAAATTTCTTCCCTTAAAAAAAAAAAGTGATGCTTTAAACTTCTTTTGGTAAGAAACAGTTGTTGGTGTATTTCCTAAAGACATGACTTCAGTTATTTAACTGAACGCACAGGGTGTAGATTTTTCTTTGTAAAATGGACTCATTTATTTTACAAAGAAAAATCTATACCCATCTGAGTGTTTGTGTGCTGTGACTCCTTTATAGTCAGCGTGTGTCAGACCTGGATTATCTGGGATTATTTCCAATAAAATGCCAAACAGAAGAATGTAAATAAAACCAAAAGTTTGCATAAAACAGAATCATTCTTTACAAGGTATGGTGCTAATCTCATTACGCGTCACCTGATGAGCATTTTTGTCTGCTTTATTATTCTGATCTTTGTCAGCCCTCCCAGTCTTTAACCTTGAACCTGACGATCAGCACTGATCCCTCCGGAGCTGCTGTTTGGTGTCGATGAGCTGTTACTGCGCCCGCTCCACCTGTTCGTGGGCGAGCAGTTGGCATTCTTGTGGACACATATCCGTGAAAACATACCCCCCCACACACACACACAGACACACAGATGCGTGCCACAGGAGTGCTGCCACCTTCATGTCTGGTTTAGCATCGAGGTCTGTTCGCAGCATGTGGAGCTGCAACTTAAGTCACAACAACATCCACTAATAGAAGAAGAGATCAAATTCAGACATAATCATACTGTTTGTGTGTGCAAATATATAGAATCTGTTTGTCAAATATCAAATAATTGCTTTAAATAAATATTCATCTGTATATTCAGTACAAAAATATGTATGTGATATGTGTCTCTGCAAAGTCAGTATGAACAGGAAGACTGATCAGCAAGCAGAACAATTTATAACTGCATTTATGTTATAAAACACATGAATATCTTTTAAATATGTGAATATAAATACATGCAAACAGCTGCTATATTTTCTTTCTTTATTTTAACCCTCTTTGTTAAACTGCTCTGTGAGGGACTTTGTTTGAGGCGTGAAGGAGATTAGAGGAGATCATGGATTGTTTATCATCAGGGGTGTTGGACAGAAATAACATGTATAGGGTGCAGCTGTGTGTCTGTGTGTGTGTGTGTGTGTGTGTGGTTACAGCAGGTGCTGGTTTGCTGCAGCAGCTGACCTTTGCCCCCCAGTTTTATGAGGATGATCACATGTACCAAACACACACACACACACACACACACACACACATGTATACACAAAAACACACACACGATTACACACACACACAAACATGAACACACACACACAGACACAGACACACACACACACTCTGTGACCTTGAGAAGTAAATCTCACTGATAAGCAACTTTTATGAGTGTCCATATCTGCTGATGAGGCCAGTATGGTGTGTTTGTGTGTGTGGGTGTGTGTGTGTGTGTGTGTGTATGTGTGTGTGATTTTTCTACCTAATCTCTCCACTGTCTTAAATACCCTCATTACTGCCATCAAGCTCTGTGTGTCTATTAATACACGCCGAGATGCTTCACTCTTAAGCTCCATTAGTGCTCACACAGGAAGTGTTTATTTGTGTGTGATGGTGTGTGTCTTGTGTGTGTGTGTGTGTGTGTGTGTGTTGGGGGAGGTACAGTATCAGGCCAGAGGGACTGACCAGCAGCTTGAGTCTCGTGCCACAACATCGAAGCTGACCTCATTCTCACACTGTCGTAAACTGGAGCATCTAAAGAGTCAGTTCACTCACAAACACATCAACATATGAGATGATTATTTTATTAAAATAATACTTTCAATGAAGTCTCTGCACTTTGGGAATGTGAAACTATTATAATAATGTATTTAAAAAAGTGTAGTTTGGTCGTTTGAAGTTTAATGGCAGCAGATACAATCAATAACACATGCAGAAATCAAGAAAGAAAATGTGAAGTGATGAAGCTGATGAAGTTTACGCCTCCACATCTGTTAGTTTCTACATCAGAGAGCATTACAAGAAGGAAGCCGTGTTCAAGTTTTGACTCATTTTACAGATTGTTTGTGGCAGTTAAAGACCCGACACCACTAAAACAAACTGCCCACTTTCACATCTCTGCTCAACCGGTCGATCGCTGCGTAAAAAAACAGGCGTAATTGTCAAACTGTCTCCTTCAGAAAGTTAAAAATCAGTTAGATGCAAACCAAGCACTGTTAAAGCACAATGAGACCTTTAAAGTCTGACTTTTTAAGGCTTTTTCCACAGCATACAGACATTTTAAGCAGGCTCTTTTACACTAATAAACACACAGGATGAGCACAGTATTAAAATGCAGATGGTCTTACACCTGAACCTGCCAAACGAGTGACAAAACAAATTTACACCTGCAATAACTGATCAGATTTCTTTGGCTATGGAGGCATTAGAAATAAACTGTGAGTACAACAGAACAAACAGTTGCGTATTTATATTCGTGCTTGAGTATACCTGATGAATGTAAAGTCCAGTATTTTCTCTCTTTTAGCTTGTCTGTGTTTGGTCTCCTCCACCTCCTGAAGGAAATGTCTGAGTCTTTATCTGCAAAATGTTCAACTTTCTTCACCAGCTGCTCTCTGTCTGAGTCTCTGTCTGTTTGATGCTCAGCAGGTTGAGTACTGTGGCTTTTTACAGCTTTTATTCTGAAAACAACACACTGAGAGTGCTGAGAGGTAAAATTGAAGTCGGACAGATAAACAAGGAGCTGAAGCTCATCGTCATTCATCACTTTCATATTTACGGAAGCCAAGAACAGCCATGCTTGCATTTTTTTTTTTTATGTCGTTGTCTCGAGATCACAAGCTAATTATCTTCTTATCACCAGAAAACGAATCTCGAGATAACAGCATAATTGACTCATGATCTTGAGATAATGGCATTAAAATAATATTTGCATACACGGCTGTTCTCGGCTCCTGTTTCTATTCATCATTTAATCCATTGGTATTATGAAATGATTGATTAAAGCCACTTTATGGAGGAAAAAAGGGTTTAACCACTAGTGGATTATGACTCTCTGATTCTCTGATTTTCATTCTGCTCCTTTTTGGTCTCCACTTCTCTAAAAACACAATAAAAAAATGACATGAATGTGAGTTTCTCTCTTTTTTCTCATCATGAGTTTCTCCTCTCTGTAGCTCCTCTGTGCTAGTCGACCCGCCAACGACCACGTTAATAATCGTGAGTCACCGTTCGAAATGGTTTTGTTCTTTTATTCCTCACACTGAAGACCTCAGTATTTTCCAGAGGTTCCCAACACTGCCGATGAGATAATGTTGCTTGGCAACAAATAAGTTATTTTCCACTAAACCAAGTTTTGGCCGGCGCTGCTTAGCAACAAACTTTATTTCCATGGGTTACGATCCAGAGGGAACACCTGAACCAGCAGGTCCTCCAACATCTTTGTGCATCAGTGACGGAGCACAAAGACTCACAGCGATGTCGAGTTATTGATGAATTTTAACCTTACCTGTGTTTAGGTCACCTCCAGACCGAGCTGAATATGTTAGAGTGAGTTTCTGACAGGATGTTTGCTGAAACATTCGAGTCGAAGGCTGAAATGTTTCAGCCGGTCAGGTTGACTATATCTCTCAGTGTTGGTCAAAACAGAAGGTGAACCATCGACCTCTGCAGAAAGAAAGAAAAGTCTCTCAGCAGTAATCAGCAGGTTGTTTCCTGCAGCAGCTTTGTGGACGAATGTCCTGTGATGTTTTTAAAAAGCTGCTGGCAGAGTGTTTGTCTGATGTAGCTCATCACTGTCACAGTCAGGATCAATCATCTGATCAACGGATTGGCTTTATAATTGACTCAGTTTGAAGAGATCAAAGTGTCACAGGTATGAACTTTTCCAAAGCATCATGACGACTGAGTGTAAAAACAAACATGTAGCTTCTATA
The DNA here is from genome assembly GCA_023238725.1 of Scortum barcoo. Lineage (NCBI taxonomy): Eukaryota > Metazoa > Chordata > Actinopteri > Centrarchiformes > Terapontidae > Scortum > Scortum barcoo. The sequence goes on along the minus strand of CM041544.1, from coordinate 24,413,956 downwards.
ACTTTGGAGGAAATGGCGAGAGAGAGAGAGATATAATGAATCTGGAAGTTCTAGTATCACTTTGGTTCTCTCCTGCAAGTCGACACCTTTATTTTCCGCCTCGCTGGATAAATGTCGTATCACTTGCTGCGACAGTGCTTAACGTTGGCGTCGGACATAAATCGTGGGGGATGAAATCGTCCGGTATGAAAGCAATTCCTTCGAATACAGAGCCATTTAATTTAAATCGCCGTCTAACACACACGCTGCAGCTCTGCGTCCACATGAACACCGTCCGTAAGTTTCATGCCTCATTTTATCTCATCTCATCTCTGCTGTCATTCGTGTCTTCTGAAAAAAAAAAAACGTGGCTGCGGTGTGACAAATTACCTTTAAATTTCATCCCTGTCACTGTTACAGCTCTTTCAGACGGATGGATGGGGGGCGGTTGGAGGGGCCGCGGGCGCCTGTCAGAAAGCAAACAGCGTGGTGAGTTACGACCGGACAGTTTGTCTCTCTGAGTGAAGGATTATCTTCATACGCTGACACACTCGTAAACAGTGCCGAGGCTCTGCAATCGATCTCACGGATGCTGCGCCCCTCCGCCCCTCAAATAAGGAGACCGGGTGAGAGGAGGATTTACGCGGCTAATAATAGAGTAAACTAGATATATTTCCAGAGAAGGAATTCTGCACGGGGCCTATTTATAATTACAGACTCCTGTGATGTATCCCCTGTGGTTTAACACCAAACCAATCTTAGACTACCGGCACACCGCTGACCCGGCTGCACACACACATAAAGATAGTGCCATCTTCACACTCTCCTTTAGGCCGCTGACAAATATGATGTGTTTGAGAGGAGGGGGTGTGGTAGCTGAAACAGGCACAAGGGACTTTATTTTGGCGAGCTGCACTGTCTTTATTTATTTAGGCATCACTGTTGATGCTCATTGCAACAGCATGATATTCCTTTTCCTGTTTGAGCTGCGGAGCTGTCAGCAAAGCGACCATGAGCTTCATCACAGCACAGAAATAACTGAATGATTTGATTTTAATGTCTGTTCAGAATTTATAGTCAGTGCAGCCGCCGGTGGAGCTTACTTAGGAATGATAGAGTTGTTGTGAAGTTGTTTATCAGTCAAATAAAGCTGCATCATTTAAATCCACGTATGAATAAACAGGTCCATCAAAGGGCACAGAAGGTGAGAGGTGCGGCCGCATTATAACATCTAAAAAGTGTGGAAAAAAACATCAGAAATGCTCAGACTGTTTCCACGCTGCTGGCTAATATCTGACGAATCTTCAAGAAGCTTCATCGTGTTTTCAGGCTGCTAACGGTGTGTTTATCTGCCGCCACAGTCTAATCTCTGCTACACTTAACATCAAACTACATCAAACTACATCTACTGAATGTGTTTAAATGTCTGTATTTATTAACAGCTGACTTATAATTCATATTTAACAAAGCATTTCATTTGTTACTGACATACAGTATACAGTGAAAGTGGTTTTAGACAGAGTGAGGAGAAGAAGAAGAGGAGAGAAGTGAAGGACTGTGGGATAGTCGCAGCTCATTAAACCTCCCTTATTGTGTTCTCACGTTGTGTTTTATTACAGCCAAATTCATGATGAAGTTGTTTTCATTTACACCCCATTTTCTTGTTTGTGACAACAGACTTGAGTTTTTAAATCTGGTCATGGCCTTCAAACACAGCATGTTAACCCCGCAGGCATTCAGCTGCTCCGCTGTCGGACAGAATAAATAAAAACAACAAGCGCAGTGATCACTTAAAGCTCCTGCATCCAGAAAACAGCTTGTTGACAATGACACCTGTGGACGATAAGTCACCTGCAGTCAGTGTGAGCCAACATCGACCAAAACAGTGACACAAGATGGACAGGCGTCATGTTGATGGTTTTATCAGTCGCTGTTTGTGTCTCACGACAGGCTCTGCAACATCAGCAGAGCTCGATAAGCAGGATGAAATCACTAACGAGGAGTGAACTATAGAGAGATTATAATAAAAAGACATGTCACCTGTGTTGAGTGTCACTGTGATTTAATCGCAGTAAACAGATCATGAGGATGCTGAAGTAACTACATCATGATGTTGAATTATCTAAATTCCCATGGCGTCAGGTCTTTTTACAGGAAGACAAACAAACAGCTTTTAAAGTGTTTGTTTTCTGAACAAAGGATCAATCACAGCTGTGCTGACATTGCAGCTCCTCCATCGATGTTCAAGAAAACGTCGTCTAAATTAGACAGAAATACGAGTGACATTATTGTTTATACTCACATATATCTACATATTGTGTCATTTTAAAAGTCTACATGCGTAAATGTAACGTGGTGTCATAGAGCTAACTTAAGAGAGGAAGGAAGGACACTTTGGCGAGGCGTGTGACGTCACATTTTCTGTTACAACCTAGGAAGGTTTTGTCAATATATTATATAGAAAGTTGTATTATTCTCAATTTTGTTCTGTGAAAACTCGATCCACGACTGAGTCAAATCAGGTGTGAACAGACCGAATCTGAAAAAAGCTGTTCAGGATGTTGATCTCTGTTCACACAGAAACACCTGAGCAAAAGAAACATTTCTTCTTCTTTGTCCACTTTCATCTGACAGACAACAACACTGAAATTTTCTCAAGTTATGCCCTCTGAGATTTTTTCATTTTCAGACTTTGAAACCAACGGACGCTGCCTCAAGTGACATCACTCGAGGACACCAATCAGCCTTTCCTTTGCACAAAAAAACTAATGAAGCACATTGTCAGTTTGCAGGTACTGTGTATGAAAATTTGCAGATATGTTCCTTAGAAACGTAGAAAAAGATTTTTAGGTTTTGTGTAAAGAGAATTCAAAAGCTCTACAGATGCTGAACACGATGTAAAGATACTAAAATCTGTCACACACACACACACACACACGCACACACACACACATACAGTAATGTCCTTTTAGCTGAACAGTGGACTGTAACTTTCTTTCTGTCTCACTTTACAAACTCTATCGACTGTAACGGCGTCTCCTGATTCACAAGGTCACCAGAACTTCATTCTGCCGCAGCACACAGGCGGTGTGCAGTGACACTGAAGGTCCCCGTCCAAAACAGTTTCCCCCTTTTACCGTCTATTTCAGTCACAAGGTCAGCTTCAAAAATAGCTCAGAGCTATAAGTTCACTTTCAGAAGAATTGAAGGGTCATAAGTGGATGACACGGCCGCGGACATTTGAGTGACGGCTCGTTTTTTGTGAAAGATTAATGTTTATTTTTTTTAATTTTATTTTATTTTCTTTACCTGTTCATCACACACTGATTATTATAATGTGTGTATTTTTCTACAAAACCTTACATATTCCTCACTGGCAGTTTCACTTTTGTTATCTTTATCATTATTTTTTTGTTTTAGATCATTGGATGTTTAAAAGTGAGGCCTTTTTAATAATAAATAACAATAACAATAAAAATCTCTTTAATGAAAACATCTCCTTTACAAACCAGCTTATCAGAGCCTTCTGAGATACTTCAGCTCATATATATATATATATATATATATATATATATATATATATATATAAATATGTCTGTACAGTATAATGTGGAGATAAGAGCAGAATATCATCTTTGATCAGAATCATGTCAGACCTGATAAAAGGAGTTTATTAAATATCTCTAATTATTCGGATGTAAACAGGTTCACATCTCTGATCCTCTACAGTATGTCCCGTATTTTCATTTGCATGCTGCCATTTAGTCATTTAAAAAATATGTATTAGAGAGTGAAGAAACTATTTTTTCTGTCGGCCTTGTGATTGGTGGCCGGTGAGCTCACGCAGCTCGTGACTCGTCACATTCCATCAGGTGTCATCACAGTCAGAGTATGTCCCGTACGTCGCTCTGAGATGTGTAATATTCACTTTGACCACATTTACCAGCAGGACAAAAAGCACCTGACGAGACGTTCAGGCATCCCGCTGACCTTTGACCTTGATCTGTGATTGGCTGCAGTGTAGTGAGATGCCGTTTGGAAGAGTGACTATTTATTTCTCAGGCACCAAGAACTTGTCTCCTCTCAGTGACATCACTGCATTTCTGTGGCCACATGCCCGGCATGACGAGACGCCGCCAAAGATGGTGTGTGTTTGAGGGGATGAATCACTCTGTCGTTAACAGAAAAGAAGAAAGAGCTATTAAAGAGGCTGTTGACCTCCATACGTGTGCTTTCAGTCTGCAACGAACTGAGAACCAAATCTGCATTTTCTTTTCTGTAAAAGTACAGAAAAGTTTCTTTTAGATTTAATAATAATAATCTAAACCTTTCTTGTACAGCATTTTTCAAAGTGCTTTACATGGTTGAGACGGTATTAAATCACTGATGCACAAAAGTATAAAGGAATAACATACCCAACAATAAAGAGAAGAACACCACCGATCATAATAACACAGTTGAGACATGTTAGAAATTAAACAAAGGTGAAGCATTCATGAAAGGCTTTTTTAGAAAGAAGAAGTGATTTAAAAAAATGTAGCTGATTCTGCAAACCTTTATGCACTTTGCTCAGTGTTCACTGGAAAAGAATAAAGAAAAGGGAGATTACACGTTTACATTTTATCTCCACAAATGTGGCTAATTAAGTATTATTGCAGGAAAATCTTATAACTGTCTTATAACTGAAACAGTTTTCTGTAGTTAGTAGTAGTAAGCAGTCAGACAATCAGCCCATTAGTGTCATAGAGGTGCGTCTGTGAATACAAGGAGTGTGTATTACGGTTTGTTTTGTATTATGAAAGTTAAAATTGAACCAGGACACTGCTATGCAAAATAATTTTTAACTCACAGTTTCAGTTGTATTTGAAATGATAACCTCTTATTTGGAAGTCAAAATGAAGAAAAAGAACGAAACTAAGCAACAGGCAGTTTTCATCCATTAATTTCTGCATTTCTTTGACATTTCATCCTATTGAATTCTCAGTCGTGACTTTCAAACAAGCCTTATCATCATCATCGGACTGTGAGGCAGAGTGACACCTCTTACCTCACCTCCTTTTTCGTTTGGTGACAGGGAGAAGGGCAGAGCTGACGGTGGGAGGTGCCGGAGGAGGTGGGAGGGCGATGTTGGTGACACTGCAGCACTGAGCACATGAGGGGCAGTAATGTGATCTAAGGTGAGTGACAGGACCCCCTATTTTTTTTTTTTTCTACAGAGGTTTGACAGGGCTATATAAGAGTCAGAGAGCTCGGCTGCAGGCAGAAGAGACGCTCATCATCACAGCAGAGGACCAGTGGACTTTAATCTACCTGCTCATTAAACTACTTCATATCAAGGAAGAAGGATGGGACTGCACAGTGTTGAAGAGCTGGTAAGATCTGATGTGTGGGAATGAGAAAGGAGAGTGTGATTATTAGAGGGCAGCTGCAGGATTTCTACTTAAGAAAATGTCTTAAAATTAGGGGAAAAAAACTAAAAATCCTCTCGAATACTTCTTTTTCTCTTTTGCAACTCTTACAGTAAACTTCTCTTAAAATTTGTTCAGCTAGAAAAATCTTTCCTCAGATACTAAAGCGAGAAAATGATGTATGTTAGTGATGCTCTGCTGCACACAGATGATGCTCATTTTGTGACCAAGTTTTTTCACTCTCATATTAATAATGAGCCGTTCTTGATTTGACTTAAACTGAATGTAATTAAACATTAAGATGATTAAATATCAAAATGATTCCTGAGGATCATCACCCATTATTGTCACCCTTCATACTTCTTACTTGATATTTTAATTGAGGGGTGATTAAAAGTTCATGCGAGTGATTCAATTACATCTGAACAGTTGGACACATAAACAGTCACAGCTCATTATGGAGATGAAGTGTGTGTTAATGTGTTGGAGCTGTGGTGTGTTTACATCGCTCTGTTAGCAGCAGGACTTAACAACGTGTTTCACTCAGGACCGACACAAAATAAAAGCTCTCCCGCTGAGCTCAGATTAAAACATTAATGTGAGTTTGAACCTTTTTCACAAACTTTCTCATTTTTTGGCTTTTTTATGTCACAATCTATTAAATTTTAGGTGTTATACCAAGAGGTTCACTACACTTACAAAATAAAGCTATTTTTTTAAAGCTCAAGGCAGAATTTTAGACTTATATGACCTTTTTTATGAAAACAGAGAAATAATCCTGCTCTTCTGTTGTTTTACCTGATTTTGTTCCTTATCACACCCAATTTAAACGCAGTGATTCACCTCCGTCCTTTCTCCTTCAGGTGTCGGGGAAGAGGTCAGAGGCCAAAGAGGCCGCCGACTTCCAGGGGGGCGTGTACGAGGCGGCTGTCAATCAAGAGAAGCAGGATGACCGCGTGACCCACGGGGAGCTGGTGGGCGGGGGTGTGTCTGAGGAGAGCGACAGCGGCAGCGAGCAGGAGGAAGTGAGCGTGATAGCTCTCAATGTAAGAACACATGAAAATACAGCAACAGTGCCTCTGCTGTTCAGTGAGACCAGGTCCAATTATATACCAATTATAATAAATTATATACGAAGCAGTAACACGACAGTACTATCGGTACTAACAGTAGTAAGAACGGTGATTTGTAGTGGTGGAAGATTTTTTCACATCATTCACTGAAGAGAAAAATACAACAATATCCCTGCAGATTTACTCCATTACAAGAAAAAGATCCTACACTGACAATTTTATATCAGTTAAACGTGTTTAAAGTGCTTGATCCCATCAGTCTTATTATTATATTACTGGATTAATATAATTGATGCATTAGCATGTAAGATGTACTTTAATGTTGTAGTTTTTTAAGGAAGAAGTTTGTCTTTAATGTGATCAAATAAATGTGCATCATATTTTACAAACTGTAGTAACCAATAACCGCAGTCAGATAAAGCTGGTGGAGTAAAAACTAAATTTTTACCTCCAAAATGTGGAATAAAATAGGAAGGAGGAAGAGTAGAAGTATAACATAATGTGAAATTCATAAGTTAAAGTTAAAATGGACTGAGAAGACACTGACCTACAGTAGTGCTATTGGTTATTATGGATACATAATACATTAGCCGTAAGAGTACTAACAACAGCTGCAGTAATAATTGTAGTAGTGTTGTCAGAAGCAGTGTAAGTATTAAGAAGACGGTGCAGAAGTAGTAAAGTACTGAAGTTTAATCTTTGTTTTATTTATTCATTTATTTTATCTTTTGTTTTATAATGATGCAGGGGGAAACACAACTGCAGAATTGACTAATATCCCAAATGAGTATTTATTGTGACTCTCCTCTTTGAAAGTCTGAAGGCACCTATGGATTTGTTTCTTGGTTTATGCTGCCACCTGGAGGCTGTATGGAGTAATCTAATAATAATCTATGCACTTACATTTTTTCTCAGTTGCTTTGAGCATTTTCAGGTAGTGTCACCAAGATCTGACTTTTTTGCACTTGGAAAACACTTACAGAGTAAACTGTCATAATGAAAACATGACAAAGCTATTTGACTATCTTGTTCAGAAACAATGTTGTCAAGGCTTCTACAACACTTGCTTTTGAGGAATGAACTATTCACTTTGAGCACATGCTTTTGCAGGTTATCAACTAGGTTTTGCAGTTTGTTCTAATTGTTTTGAGAAACTGTTGTGCAAATGTTAATAGTGATGTGAGAAATGCACCAGAGCGACCGAGAAAAACTATAACTAGATTCTAAAGCTTGATGGTGTTAACATTAGTTGTTGGTGCACTGACAGAAAAACATACATCTAATTTTCAGTGTTCATCAGTATGTATCTCCAACTGTGTTCATATGTTAATACCTAATAATACACCATATTTTTGTTGAGGGTAAAAGCTATAAACGTCATGTAACAGACTTGTAAGCATAAACCATGATGTCTTTTGTGGATTTGTGTATGTATCATCATAATGGAGCGATGATGATAAAAAAGAGGAGTACTATTATAAGCTTGTAGTACTTAAACTGGGTCTTTCCATCAGCATTTTAGTACTTCATATGGAAAGCAAATGAAAAGCTCATAAAATGAAACTCATTGCTGTACAAACTACCTGATTACACATCACAGTACCATTACTTCACACTGAAATATACAAATGTGCTTATTTTTTAGATTTAAGCACATTTTACTGCCAACAGCAGTTACAGCAGAGTTTGCAATGTTTTTGTGGAAATACACAGAATAGAAATGATTTTTAATGTTGTTGTTGTTGATGTTGATGTTGTTGTTAATGTTGATGTTGTTGTTGATGTTGATGTTGATGTTGTTGATGTTGATGTTGTTGTTAATGTTGATGTTGTTGTTAATGTTGATGTTGTTGTTGATGATGTTGATGTTGATGTTGTTGTTAATGTTGATGTTGTTGTTAATGTTGATGTTGTTGTTGATGATGTTGATGATGTTGATGTTGATGTTGTCGTTAATGTTAATGTTGATGTTGTTGTTGTTGTTGATGATGTCGATGTTGTTGATGTTAAAGTCTTCTGTCTTGTTGCTGTCCTGTCAGACGGACAAATGTGGCAGGCTGAAGTTGGAGACGGTGGATGACCTGTTCAACATCCTGCAGCTGAAGAAGAAGAGGAGGGAGAGGAAGGCTCCCATCCATAAGAAACAGCAGCCAGAGCCGGAGCCCGTGGTACGATTTTCTTTAATCTCTCTGCTTTGAGAAGAGATTGCATCAGTGTTTGAGGGCAGAAAAAAGCGCAGCTGAACCTGTTTAAGCCACCTCTGTTGGAGAAAGTGTTGCTGGGAGCTGGTAAAACCATAAATTTAAAGAGCTACATGTAAAAACATTCATTTAACTCGTTTTTGACTCTCAGACAAGTCAAAAGTTGTTTCCCTAAAAACATTTGGACCATGTTGGAAAGATTTACGGTTTGGTATTGTTGAAGCTTCACACAACCAGACCAGTTAGTCTGTCAAATGAATGATCAGGTTTGAACAGATGCAGGTTCCCCCACTGACAGTTTACATGTACGTTTATTTCTTGAATATGCCGTCCAGCCAGAGGTTGTGGATGAGCAGCTGTTTCTCGCAGCAGCCATGGAGAACAAACTGCCTCTGGTGGAAAAGTACCTGACAGACGGAGGAAACCCCAACGCCGCCGACCATGTGAGTTTCTGCCTCTGTGGGCGTCACATGAAAAGTCTATTAACACATGCCAGTGCAGATGTAAAAGAAAAGATAACATCTCACAAATTATCATGAAAAACTACTCGAGGAGTCGAGGTTAATAACAGTAAAGAAGCAGTGTAATCATCAGGTGCATGCACTATTAGAGGAGGAGTGTTACTTACCTACTAATCAATAACTAATTTACTTTTAATTCATCAATTGTTTCAGCAAAAAATCTGATCTGTATTTGACGTATTAAGAAGGACATTTTTGAATTCATATCCAGTTCCAGAGAACAGCTCTGCACAAAGCCTCATTCAAAGGTCACGTGGAGATCATGAAAAGACTCCTGGAGGCCGGAGCCGCCATCGAGAAAAAAGACAAGGTGAGGCGACACACTTTCATACTTCTTTAAAACTTTCTGTCTGTTTCTGTCCTACACTGCATACACATTAACACACACACACACAGTGTCAGTCTGACTTGCTGTGTCTTTCAGCTGGAGGCCACGGCGGTCCACTGGGCCTGCAGAGGAGGCAGCCTGCCCGCCCTGCAGCTCCTGCTCGACCAGGGAGCCAAGTTCACCAACAGAGACAAGGTTAGGACGCACATTAAATTTGAAAAAAAAAAACAACTCACTTTTGCACTTTTAAAAAAGACTCCAGTGTGGATGGGAGTGCAACAAACAGCCCTTTGATGAGTTATGAATATATCTACAGTATGATATATACAGATTCAGTCTTTTTTTTGGGTCTTTCTCTTGCATTAATAAAGAAAACTGAAGTTCTCTCCTCTCCTCAGCTGCACAGCACTCCTCTGCATGTTGCTGTGAGGACGGGACACTGCGAGTGTGCCGAGCATCTCATTCACTGTGGAGCAGACGTCAACGCTAAAGACAGAGTAAGGACCAAAACAGACGACAAAGAGACCGCCAGTCTTCTCACAGCTTCATTACACTTTTTCTCAGTTGCTTTGGTGCATTTCTCAGATCAGAATTAAAATTCTCATAACTATCAGTTCAACCTCCACACATTTAAACAAAGCGCAAATGCTTTTGGACATGCATCAAATGCTTTCATACAATTCTCTGCTGTTTTATAACATTATCATTTGCTTATGTCATGTCAGTCAAAATGAACTCATGAATGCTGAATAGTCATTCCCTATAAAACTAATAGTCCTCATTTCATTGTTTGAGTCATTACATACAAAAATGTTGAACTAGTTGTCAAAATCTGTCAAGCAAATTTTAAACATTTTTCCTGGAAATGTCTCCTAAGTTGAACAGTTGCTCTCAGATGAACCTCAGCTCTCACTGAGTAGAGTAGAGTAGGTGGAAGGTATATGAGCGGCGTCCACGTACCCAAATGGCCGTGCTAGCAGCCCTGGATACAGCATGTGATGACATCACAGCAAAGTCCTGCAGAGGGTGGATTCGCCACTCGAGGAGAAACTTTCCTCGCTGCATTGCAAGGGATGATATTCGCTGTGATGTAGATGAAAATATGTCGGCAGACAGACAGGAACGTCTGGATGAGCAGGAGTGATTTACAGTGCTCTGTATGTTCAGTTACAATATGTACTGTAATATTGTTTACAGTTGTGCACAGCTCTAACCAAAGGCTGTTTCTTATGTTTGTACTTTTTCACAATGCTGTGAACAAATTAGAATTGCAAAGAGCATGTGCAGTAAAAATGTGAAAGATACGTATTCAGTGTCTTGTACTCAGTTACCCCACTAAATACAGTAATGTGTAACTTTATTGTAGTTTTCAAATGGCTCTACAAATAGTGTATAGTGCTGTCTTGAGCATTTTCAGGTAGTGTCACCAAACTCTGACTTTTTTTAATTTAAAAACACTTACAGAGTAAACTGTCAGAATGAAAACATGACAAAGCTATTTGACTATCTTGTTCAGAAACAATGGTGTCAAGACTTCTCATTTTGACAGCTTCATTGATATGAATACTTGCTCTTGCACACACAGTAATTAATAATGAAATCATCAATTTGCGCTCTTTATTTGTCAATGTCATATGCTGATGCAAAAAATCTAAAGATGGGAAGTGGAAAAGTATAAATTAGATATAACATAGACATTATAAAGCAGACAGTAGTATAATGAATGAAATAGATCTGTAGAGGTTGTGATGTTGTGCACATTTCTGAGCTCTAAATACCTGTTTGACTCTTTGACTGAAGGACGGAGACACGCCGATGCACGATGCTGTGAGAATAAACAGGTTCAAGATGATCAAGCTGTTGATGATGTATGGGGCCAGTCTCAACACGAAGAACTGTGTAAGTACAGCACAGCACCTCAGCACAAACGTAACTCTGCACGACTCTATTAATCCTTTGAGAAAATATGGAAATAATCAGGAGATGAATCTTTCAATTTTTGGCAGCAGAGGCAACATAGAGAGTCACTCGGTCATTTGACCACTACATGGTGGACGTTTGTTTGTTGGTGCAACACATCAGATTAAAATGAGTTTTAATTTAGTTTTAATTAAACCTGCTGTTTAGATACTAACAAATAGGTCAGATCTTCCACTGCTTTGTGAGAATTAAGAAAACCTCACATCAAAAAAATCACGTCAGTCGCCACAAAAGAAGAGATACACCTGAGGCACCATGACATGCATCTCTGTAGGCTGCAGGCCAGTATTCAAGTCATTCACTGAAGTAAAAAATAATCTACACCACATCATTAAAATGTGACAATATTTTTGTCTGAAATGTTATGGAGGATGTGTGTTAAAAGTGTAAAATAAATGTCTTTTTTTATGATGTGTGAACTCGTCAGCACACACCACTGTCCTATTTTCCAGTATTGATGAGCATAAGCTTTTCATAACAGCATTTCAAATGATGCCACACTCGACATACTCTTCATGTGTGCAGTTCATTAAGCCCTTGGCATTATGAAGTGAACCAGCAAGTGAAAATATTTATTCAAGACACTGTCATTGATCAAGTAAAGAATTTAAGCCAACAATAGCCTGAAAACCTCTGTAGGGATGACAGGGCTGACTTTAGAGCAGCTTACTTATATACAGGCGTGGATCTGAAGAATAAAAGCTTCAGTTTTCCAGTTTTGACTTGTGAGTTTTGACAGTTTTGACCTGTGGTTGTCTCTCCTGTGCAGGATGGGAAAACTCCGATGGAGACTCTGTATTCGTGGCAGAACGGAGCCAAGAGCCTCTTGTGTAACTTCAGCCAGGAGAAGCCGAAACAGTAGAACCAGCAGAACCCGACACATTCCAGTAAAGGCAGGAATCGGCCGTGAGACTTGGCCACAGGGTCTTTGTCTTTTTATGGGTGATTATGTCTTTCATTTCCATGCCGTAGGTCATAAAGCATGTCTTTAACCTGAGATATCATCGCACTCAGCGTTGGGTGCTGAAAGATATCTTACCTGTTAATTATGCATCTTGTGTTCAGTCACACGAGAGAAGGCAGCAGGGAATGAAGGAGCCTTTTGATCAACAATGTGAAATCTAATCAGGATATTGTTAATAATGTGATTATTAGCAATTATAGATCAATTGATTGATTGATCGCCAAATATTGCTGGACAATGTCTCGGCTGATGACATGACGATGTTTTTTTCCTTTTCCTTAATTTTTATTTAAGCTGAGTTGATGTCAGCGATACTGCATCTAGGAGATGACGTATTTATTGATTAATGTTAACCGACAGTAATCGATTATTGAGTTTGATTGATTTATTTTAATACACTTAAGTAAGTGACTGTGTAGAGTTATATTGTAGTTGGTTTCATGTTTTTTTTATGGTCATATAATCTTATTATGTATTGATTTTTATTAGCTAATTAATGGAAACAACAGGGAGAGACAGAGGATCATCCCCCGATGATCACTTTCCTTGTTGTCATATTGGATCAGCACTCTGTTGATCAATTCCAGTATAAAAACTGAAGTTATTTATTTGTACAAAACTTCTCCAGTCCTTTTCTCCTCAGTTTAAAAAGCTTTGGGAGGAACTAAGTCCCCTCTAACTGATAGATAATGTGTGTTGTTATACTTAAACATTCAAATGAGTTTAACCAAGTTCTTTTGTCTTACGCATTTTGAAAATGAGAGATGAGACAGGATGAGGCATGTTTTTGGATCAGATCACACTTCTTCCTCTGATGTTGATGATTTACAGATTTACACTGAAGAGCTTTCTTTCGTTTGTTTCTCTGGAGAAGAACAAACATCTAGACTGCAGAGAGGACAAATATATAGGGACATGCATTTATTTATTGATCAAAAGTGCTTTATAAAATCTATGTTTTACAATCCTTACTGCTCTAATGTAAACAGGTGGGCAAGTGTACTTTATATTCACACTTTTCCACCTTAAGTCCACCTTTATTTTGACTTTTGGCTGCAATTAAATGTAAAACAAGTTAAAAATTCTCTGAATTTCCTTACACCTCAAGGCATTTGCTATTTGCTTGTAGCTTTAGTCTAGTCAACCTTGAGACAAAGTTAATCTTGTTCAGATTATCTTCTCAGTATGAGCATCTGAGGTCCAAACAACTTATCAAAGGTCATCTCAGTAATATGAAAAGAGCCTAAGAAAGCTTCAGCTCTGTCAGCTATGACTCTGACAACCCAGCTGCTGGCCCATTTTGTTTTGTTGCAGTGAAGATATTTTGGTAATGTGGTCCCTCCTCTCTCCAGAGTTAACCCTTCACACACACACACACACACACACACCACAAGTGTGAGAGGGATGAAGCTGAAAAGTAGCTGTTGGTTCAGAGGATGTCTGACAAGTTTTTATGTGGATAAAAGAAGTCTTGATATATGAATAAAAATCTGATTTATTTTTTATTGTTAAATATGTATGTAAATGTTGCCTTGCATTTATGGATTGATCAAATAAAAGTGATTTTCAATTGAAGCTTTCATTTATTTAGAGAGAACAATTTTACAACTTCTGTGACAGTCTGCCCTTTCTTTACCTGTCTCTCAGTAATTTTCCATCCACAATTCAATCTACCTGTCTGCCACTCCCACCTCATAAAAACTCCTTTCACCTGTATTTAGTTGTTTTTTTTTCTCCTGCCATGTTCAACAGAAATCCTTCACAAAGAAACATTTGCATAAATGAAGGTAAACTCCTCTAAGTCTTGTGAGGAAGCAGTTACAACTGTCTTGAATGTCACTATAAATATGTGCAACCAAAGAGAAAACAAATCTTTTCATTTTACTTTGTTCCATTTCTTTGTGTTATGCTGCTTCAGTTATATAAAATGAGCTTAATAATATCAATATAATGCAAGGCTTTTTACAAAATGTTAAATGGTAGTGGATTCAGTGTGTTATGTTGGTTAAAACGTGAGTCCTTGCCGTACCACGTTCGTTGTACCTCATCAGTGTCTAGTTGCGACAGAAGTTCTCATTGTTGGAAAACTGGGCTGATAGTTGTTTCTTGTTTAGCCTTTAGATTTTGGGTTTTGAACTCTCTCACTGGGGTTACTATAGTATCTGTATGGGTCAATAAAAATGAAATAAACTTTATTTTATTCTCACACTATGCTTACCTCTGAACAACCCCTCTGCCTAATACAGGTCATGTTTGAAATCTACAAGAAGAACTCACACAGACTGGCCAAACTTTTGTCAGAGGAAGCTTCTTGTAGTGGGGTGATCATGATTGTGATTGAGAATTTACGGTAAAGATTCCTAATCAGACAGCTGGACCTTGGAGAAACTTTCCCTATGGACATGCAAACACTGAAAACATGACAGTTGCTGTGCATAGACTGAAGGTATGCATAGTAGCTCAATTTGGCTTCATGTTGTAGAAGTGCAGAGAGAAATAAATGAGTCTTCCTAATTGAACTTTCGCTAAGCTTTTTCGTGGGAACATGGTAACTAAAGTACCTGCTACACATCAGCATGCCAGCATAATTATGGTGGGCATGCTAGCATGTTGATGTGTGCATGTAGCTCACAGCAGCTTAGGTACAGCCTCACAGAGCCACAAGTATTGTTGTGGAAATTGTGTGCTGCATTTGTCTGCAATTGGACCCAGGTCCCCCTCTTGGCAGAAAATCCTACCACTTAGCCACCCTGGAGTGAACTAAAGACTAAAGTAAGCATTGTGTGAAAAGGAGCATAGCTGGCCCAGCTGACCTGCCATTCAAGAGGTTCACTTGAATCTCAACGGAATGAATATAGACCCCTGAGTGTTTGACATCTAGTTTGGTACATTGAATCTAAAGACATACGCCTTAAGTTAATTGTCCAATAGCTTACTGACTAGCAGAGGTGTGCCTAAGGGATCCAATCTGGACTTCAAGAGCTTCAAGAAAACAAATCATACTGTACACACAGGAACACTAAAGGTTGTTTTTTCTTCCCTCACTCTCACCACCTCTTGGTGTCAGTAATTGATGAATGCTGGGCTTTCATTTTAAACACATCCCACTTGCAGAAAGCAGACCTTTGTCGAAAAGCACAGAAAACAGATACCACTGTACACACAGGAATATTAACAACTAGAGATAATCATTGGCTCTGATGCTCCGGTCTAAGGGTCGTTTCTATTCAATTTCTCTTTCTCATCATGTTCTGTGGCACCACCTCTTGGTGTCAGTGGTTGTGGTGAGTGCTGGGCTTTCACTTTGAACACATCCCACTTCTCAGGCAGCAGACCTTTGTTGAAGAGCACAGAAACCAGGTAGGAGAACAACAAGATGGCAGCCATGGCGGACAGCATGGAGATGGTTTTAACTGGAGCGTACTGGACGTAAACACCATCCTCAAGAGTGCATCCTGGAAAGTGTATGACTGGCGCTAACCCCAGTTCTGGGTCTCCACTGAGCAATCTTAACACCAATCCTACCAGAAAGCCCATAACAGCCCCATAACTGTTGGAGATGTTAAAGAAGAGGACACAGACAAGTTGAGGGAAGATTAAGGTGTAGGCCACTTCAGCACCAAGGAACCAGAACAGTATGATGCTGTTTTTCAGGTTGGTGAGTGATGTAACAACTACACCCACTACCAACACAGCAGCACAGATCACCCACTGAAGCTCTCTGTCTGATGCCTGAAGAATAAAATGGAAAGGAAGAAGAACAGGTAAACAGCAAATGAATAAAATTGTCCTGATTTTAAATACATCTCACTGCTTTATCTTGTTCACACTTCTTCCTGCTTTGTTTCTCCAACATGACACTTTTTCTTTAGGACTCTAATAACTCTTAAAAATGACCACAGCCTGGATGACTGAGAATCTTCACAGACATCATGTCACTTTATAAATAAAAAGACCAAGTGCTTGTCTTTCACCTGAGGCCTCAGGATGTCCTTGTATATGTTGGAGCTGAAAACAGAAGCTGCAGAAAGCAAAGCAGAGTCAGCAGATGACATTACAGCGGCGGCCACACATCCAATACCGATACTGGAGACGAAGGATGGGGCGAGGTGCTGCAGGGTGATGGGCAGAACTAGAGCAGCTTCCCCACGTTCATATGGAGATGGAGAACCATAAGAAGTCAGGTTCCAGTCTGAGGCATGGACACAAAAGGACAGACTGAACAATAGTCACAGTATCTTTTTGAGAGGCTTTAAGAGGATATAAGGACTTTTGGGGAAATTCATTTTAAATGTGCACAGGACATATAGTAACTTATTTGTTGAGATGTTAGAGTGGTGGGGCTGCCACATAGTCAGGTGCACCAAGAAGTTAATAGTTTACTGCCTTGCTCAAGGGCACCTCCTCAGCTACCATACAGTCAACACTGAATACTAACAAGTCCATGCTGAACTGCACCCTCTTGAGCCCCTGCCACCCCAAATATGTGTTGCATTTAGCATCAGAAAACTGTACTCCTGAACCACTAAGGAGTGAAGTAACCACTGTATGATACGATACTGTATATAGAGCAAAGTTGGCCCAGATGACCTACCGTTCAGGTGGTTTATTTGAATCTCAAAGGTGTTTATATAGATCTCTGAGCATCTGGCTTCCAGTTTGGTACTTAGAATTAAGGATCTTGTTCTTGTTGGTGCCAGTATGGGTGTTTTGTTTCTTATTTTGTGAGACTTTTTTTCAGTATGCCATGCCACAAGGGGGCAGTAATATTTTGGTGTTGGGTCATGTCACATAGTCAAATAGACAATAGTGCAATTGCCTAATTAGACACGTGTGTATTCTCCATGTGTTTGGACCATAAGATATGTGTTACGTACGGGTTTTCATTTTGTGTCAGTGTGTGTTGTCCCCTCCTCCCTCTTTCTTTAGGGTTGCTGATGCCTGTGACTTGAGTGAGCACAGGTGTACTCACTCTGCTCATCTTCACCTCCCTGACTAAAAGCCCTGAGATGGAGCTTGAGGCCCTCTCTGCCTTCTGACCGTGCGGTGCGTGTTTGTATAAGTGGCTTGGTGGCTTGTGTACTGGTATTGGTGAGGTTCTCTCCTTTTGGACCTAAAAAGGAGGGTGGTGGTTGGGAGCCCCTCCAGTTTATCTGGAAGGTGGCTGTGAATTAGTTTTGTTTAGTTCTTGTTTGTCTTTAGTTCCTTTGTCCTTATAGTGCGGCCTCTGCCTTTTTGTGGCAGGCTTGTTTTCAGTTAATTGCTCTGTTTTTGTTTTATTATCAATAAACTTGGATCACTATTGCAACAATCGTCTCTCACTCTTCCTTCGGCCCACCTAACATAAATTGTTACTCCCTGCCACCCATTGGGATGTAACAATATTATATAAACTTAACAGTTAATTTATACAAAAGTCCCTAATATAGTTTCCTTAGCTGTGTTAGGACTTCTACAACTTTGACAAGGGATGAACCAAAGGTGTCCACATCAAGGACATAATGTAGTGTTTGATTCACTACCATGGCTATTGTTATTGTGCCAATGTCACAACAGTCATGAAGACCATGAAATACTGATCAATATCTTAAGCATTCCTGAACAAATCCCAATTATCCATTTATCAGCACATTAACATGGTTAGTGTGCTACATCCCATTGTTTGTTATTTGCATCTTATCCACAAGTATAGATCTAATTATGGCAAGGTCAGCCTACCACTTTGATCCAGACTGAATTATCTCACCAACCATTGGATGGATTTGCAGTCAATTAGGTACTTATATAGTGCCAAGAGGATCAGTCCCACTGACGCTGGTGTCTCTAGATTCATCGTATAGTTTCATATATTCTTAATTTTCCAATAGATTCCTTTAGAGTAGGTATGACGATTGTGGCAAATTTATCTGGCTGGCTTCTTAATGTTTGGTTTTCATTACTGATTAGTGAAAGATATGATATAGATATTTTGATCACTGGTTTACTGGTGCCTGAAGGGAACTTCTTGCTCTTCAACAAGGAGATCAGAGACCATCAGTGACATCAGAGCAAATAATTCAGAGGGTCAGTTTATCTCATTATGTAGATAATACCTGTGGATGCAGCAGCTGCCCCGAGCAGTATCGGAGGTATCCCAAATAAAAGGAAGATGAAAGCAGCAACAAAGAATGTGATCTTGGCTGTGGCTGTTGAAGATGCCGACAGGGTCCTCTGGTGCATGCACTGATATGCCTGACTCCCAAGTGCCTAAAAGAATAAATCAAATGGTTGGTTATTTTCATCATCCCCACAGCGTAATTTCTGCAAAATGTCAGGCTCTTATCAGCACTGAAGCATCCATTTAGATGAAAAGAAAAGAAAAAACTTGGTCAGAGCATAATTAAGATCATCTTCTCATTTACAGACAAAGCCGGCTGGCCCATTAGCCAATATATGGCAAATGCTAAGGGCGCCGTGGCCTCCAGGGGGGGGCGCCACAAAATCAGGAAAAAAATTCATCTTAAATATAATTATATTTAAACTAGTTATTACTATTAACTCTTAAAATGGAAAAGCTTACATAGATTAAAATGTAAAGCAATGCCCAATTAATATTACTACAAATGAGATAATACCAAATAACCCCCCCCCTCCTCCGGCTGATGGTACCTGCTCGCTCTCTGTGGGGAGGAGGGGGGCCAATTTATTGATGTGACCCAGAGAAGTTTGTAAACACATGTCAAAACAACCTAAACTGTCCGGAGCACAGGGAAGAAAAAAAGAAAAGAAGAGGAGGAAAAACGGGAGAAAGAAAGAGGTAAAGTAAAGATACAGTAATGAAATGAAGCATCAGTTATCTCACACAGTGTACTGTGGGTCTTTACTGTTATGGATCATTTGTAAAGATTAAACCTACTCAGTAGGTGTCTACATTGGCCTAATCTACGCTTTTATTATTTGTTTTATTTACATCTGGCTAGCTAACGTTTTTCCTGCTTTTAATAGTCAATCAAAATGCTATTCCCTTTTCACCCCTTTAAATATCAGATTTTTAACCCTAGTTGTTCGTTAGTTCATTGTTGCATGTTAATTGTTTTAAACTTTACATCAGTGTTAAAGGACACATTATTATTATTAATACTCCATAACTTAGCATTCCCACATGCCATATTAAACTGCAGCTTTACTGCTTCTTTGCATCTGCTAATCAACATTTCACTGTAATGACAATAAAGTTGTATCTGAATCCTAATATGCATATCAGAAAAAATACATTGTACATAGTTTTGCATATAGTTGTATATAGGTATTTTATATAGCTTTTGTTTATAGTTATTTTATTTAGTTTTTGTATATAGTTATTTTATTTAGTTTTTGTATATAGTTATTTTATTTAGTTTTTGTATATAGTTATTTTATTTAGTTTTTGTATATAGTTATTTTATTTAGTTTTTGTATATAGTTATTTTATTTAGTTTTTGCATATAGTTATTGCATAGTGTAAATGGTAGCTTATGTATAGAGTTATTGTGTGCAAACTGTGTGGTTATTTAAATTGTTTGATGTTGACTGTTATATTACTATTGTTATTTATTCACTTATTTACAGGATTTTTATTTTGTGGTAAGGGTATTTATATTGTATTTCAGAATTTTTTTTAAATTTATTTGTGATTTGTTAAGCATGTAAATTGGGTGACATGTTATCTTATAAATTAAAGACAATGGTAAAAACAATGCTATTCTGATTTCTTTTGTAAGCGTATGTAAATTGCCGAATGGAGGGGGGCGCCATACATAAAATCTCGCCTAGGGTGCCACATTTGGTAGGGCCGGCTCTGTTTACAGACCTACTGTTTCATTTCATAGCCTCTGCCTACAACATGTCTGATTCTTTACTTTTAAGAACACATCCTTCTATTTAAAGATGTTATTATCATTTCTGTCAAGACTGGAGTGAATCACATTTCATATTGGCCATATAATGGTTTCCTTACAAAAAATAGGAAGTTATCAATCATTTTCCACGTCTTTTTCACCCCTGGTGCACCAATCCAGGGAGTGTGTAAGGTGTTGTTCATCAGCGTCTGGCCAATGTTCATGGAATAAGGGCTCATCAGAGCAAAGGGAACACAGACCCACTACAGAGACAAAGAAGAACATACAATACAACTTTTAAAGGCACTTTTGTTAGAGAGTTTTTGTAAAACAAAAAAGACAGGCATTTTAATAAAAGTATAGTAAACTTACCAAACCGAGGAATATGAGGACTAGCTGTATAATATCTGTGTAGGCCACAGAGTAGAGACCTCCCAGCAGTGTGTAGAAAATGGCGACGGCAGCAGAAATCCAGATGCACACAGTAAAGGACAAATCCAGGACTACACTCATGATTGCTCCTGTCAAACACATTGTGTCAGTGAAATTTTATAAAATACTAACAGGTTGTATTCATTGTAGTAAGTCATGTCTACACAGCAAAGACATCCATGTAGCTCTACATGTGTTTTACTGAACAGATAAAGGAATTGTAAACAGTAGAATCATATGGATATGTATGTAGAGTGCATACACACTGTATATACTGTACCTAAACCAGTTAATGTTGTGGGCACCCACAAAATGTCAGCCAAAGGTGAAGCCAGGCTCAGTCCAGATGTTACTACTTTTCCATACTTTGACTGGAAAGGATCGAGAATTGTCACGTAGTTTCTTTCTCTCATTGGCTTGGCAAACACAAAGCCAGCTAGATTTAAAGGAGAAGAGAGTATGTCACATTTACAATGAAAAGTTAGTTACACAGGAGGAAAAAAACAAAACAATAAAAAAGGAAAATTGCATGCGAGATGACATGGCAGATTACCTGCTTTATTATACCTACAATAAACCAGTTTAATTATTAATCCTGTCTAAAATACAATATTTCCTGTTTTTTGACTCAAAGATTTTCAGGCCACATTTATTTTGTTACACATGCAGACGTACAGTATCCTGTCAGATATCATTTTAAACTCTTACCAGTAATGAACGATGCGCTGTATCCCACAAATATCACAACTGCCCAGGTTAGTCCCATAGAAGGCGTGTACACCATCTCAGCTGTGCCAACAATCAGGCCTCCTCCGACCCATGTCGCTAAAAGATTAACACACAGCAAGTCACTTAGTGGACGAACTAACTAAACACTAAATTCTTAAATTCTTAAATTAAAATTCAATTAAACAAGATATTCAGAAACAAATAATTAATATTCAGAAACAAATAATTAAAATAAAATAATTTAAAACTGAGAAATACGTAAATCAAGTGATTTCCTAATGTCACTTTATTTGTCTTCAAAGTGCAATTGATTGTCCAGCACTAAAACACAAAAAATTTAATCAGGAGAGACTTGACTAAAAAGAGGTTTGAAGGGTTAATTAATCAAATTCACTCATTTGGCATAGGGCACAGTAGGAAAGGTCTTTTTTTTTTAAATACACCATACATGCTGCATATCTGAAGTTTGTATATACAATTTTCACAGTTTGTACCAGCTCCTGTCAAAACCCTTTTTTCTGTCTCATAGAACTGCATTAAGTGAAAACCAGAAAGTATCTGACCATTCGTGCCCTATGTGTAGTGTAATCACAATTAATTACAATAGTTCTATAGGCATTTATGTCTCGTTCACATGAACCAAATGATGGTGGCTGTGGATTCCTGCTTTCTTGGCTTTCTTAACTCAGGCTGAGAACAAACAATCTCAAGGATAACCTTGTTTTGACAGTCCATATTCCTGCTAATAACCTCCAACCATTTATTAAACTAAAACATATTTCATTGAGCTGTTGTGAGCAGTTTGAGTAAGAATTCTGTGCAGTGCTTAATGTTACAGCTTGGAGGAAAATTCTTTCAAAATATGTTGTTGCTTAACGCCCAAACTGTGTCTGTTGTTTCGCAGCCAAAAGATTTAACAGCTACTAAGTGAAGCACTTTAAACATTTGTATTCTTGTGTTTGTATTTCCACAATAATAATGACTTTTTGCAATTTACAGTTTCCCTCATATTTTTATCAGGAGTACTTTCCTCACCTGTCACTGTGAAGACCCCCACCACACAGCTAATGCTCCGATGTCCCAGCAGAATCATCTCCATTCCAGTGGCTCCACTCTTCTTCTGTTTCCTTTTGGACTTGAAAGAAGCCCAGATGCCGGTCCCCAGGACCAGCAGGTAAAAAAAACACCATCACTATCACTCCTGGGATGTTAACAGCCATGGTGGACTGGTCGACTGTCTTCCTCAACGGCAGAAATCCGAATGGTTGCTTATTCTGGAAAACAGGGACAACATTCCAGAAGAGGAACAGGAAAAACCTGAACTTCATCCACCATAAAGGCCCTCTGGTGAAAGTAGCTGGTTTCAGGTTAAATTACAAGGCAAGTATTCAGAAATTTCCCTCATGTATCTTCACCATCTTGAACGTTAAGCAAGACTTAATGCTTCACTGGAAGTGATAGTAGCAACAAGTTAATTGCTGTTGGTTGTTATTTCACTCAAATATAGTTTTATCTTCTTCTGTTAGTTTTTACGTTTTTATATGTAGAAAACAAACAAAGACAATTTAGATGTTTTGTTTTCTGATGTCTTGTCATTTTTTTTTAAAACCCTGGTCCTGAGAGAAACAATATCATTTTAGCTTCAGTTTTTGTTGAGTTTCCACCGTGACATTTATTCCATTAAAACAATGAATTTATTTTAATATACTTTTCCCATTTTTTTATATTTGGTCATTTTGAAATTTTAAGACAATAATTAACTATATTTGTGGACCCACTTGCATCAAATTTTACCCAAGAAGTCACTTTGCCGGGATCACCCCAGCAAAGTGACCTTAGGCAAAGCTGCCCATTCTGATACATTCAAATTTCTGTGTTTAGTTTGTTTCTCCATCATGCTGCTTTACTCTGTTAATATCCTATTGCCTGCCATTCCCTCTCTTTCTAAATAACACCTTCCACAGAAATATCTGTGTACATATCACATAAAAGTGGGAATGTGAGAGAATTTTCTGCAATGAATGTGGAGAAATTTTGCGGCTGTCAGCATTGGGGGAGCTATTTATTAAAATTAATTTACACTTAAAATTTATTAAAATTAATTAACACTCAAGGTTTTTGTGTTAATTTGAATGGCCAACCACATTTTACTAAAATTTCAGAACATTTTACGACAGACGGCAAACTTGAACCAACATGCTGTTTGTAAAAGTAAAAGCTGTAAAAGCACTAGTGTATTTGCGGACCCAGAAAATGCAGACCAGGGAGGTAGGACCAGGCAGCAGAGATAGACTTCACCTAAAAAACTAGGATCTTTGCAGTCCAGGTGAAGCAAGGTGTGGAGATGATTGACCGGGGGTAACCTCCTCGGCAGACAGACAGACAGAGACAGACAATGAAAGACAGAGGGAGACAAACACACACACACGAGGGAGAAGGGGAGAGGAAACAGAGGAAAACACACGGACACCCTAACACATAGTACCATATTCAGGTGTTGATGGTTTACACACAAAATGCAGGTTTATTCCTGATCAGAAGATGATTTATGGTTAACTGATCCGCAGCTTAGGCAGCATGGTGGTGCAGTGGATAACACGGTCCCCTTACGGCAAGAGGGTTCTGGGTTCACAATTAAGTTTGAGAGGTTGTCTGTCTCTATATGGGGACTGCAACTTGAATTTATTTTAAACAACACAACACAACACCTTTTGTTGTAAAATGACAATGAAAGAACCCAAGAACCTGTAATATCAAGTCCGGGCTCTGGCTGGGCCACTCAAGGACATTCACAGAGTTGTCCTGAAGCCACTCCTTTGTTATCTTGGCTGTGTGCTTAGAGTCGCTGTCCTGCTGAAAGATGAACCGTCACCCCAGTCTGAGGTCAAGAGCGCTCTGGAGCAGGTTTTCATCCAGGATGTCTCTGTACATTGCTGCATTCATCTTTCCCTCTATCCTGACTAGTCTCCCAGTTCCTGCCGCTGAAAAACATCCCCACAGCATGATGCTGCCACCACCATGCTTCACTGTAGGGATGGTATTGGCCTGGTGATGAGCGGTGCCTGGTTTCCTCCAAACATGACGCCTGGCATTAACGCCAAAGAGTTCAATCTCTTGTCTCATCAGACCAGAGAATTTTGTTTCTCATGGTCTGAGAGTCCTTCAGGTGCATTTTGGCAAACTCCAGGCGGGCTGCCATGTGCCTTTTTTGACTCAGGAGTGGCTTCCGGTCTGGCCTCTCTACCATACAGGCCTGATTGGTGGATTGCTGCAGAGATGGTTGTCCTTCTGGAAGGTTCTCCTCTCTCTACAGAGGTACGCTGGAGCTCTGACAGAGTGACCATCAGGGTTCTTGGTCACCTCCCTGACTAAGGCCCTTTTCCCCCGATCGCTCAGTTTAGACGGCCGGCCAGCTCTAGGAAGAGTCCTGGTGGTTCTGAACTTCTTCCATTTATGGATGATGGAGGCCACTGTGCTCATTGGGACCTTCAAAGCAGCAGAAATTTTTCTGTACCCTTCCCCAAGATTTGTGCCTTGAGACAATCCTGTCTCTGAGGTCTACTGACAGTTCCTTTGACTTCATGCTTGGGTTTGTGCTCTGACATGCACTGTCAGCTGTGGGACCTTATATAGAACAGGTGTGTGCCTTTCCAAATCAAGTCCAATAAACTGAATTTATGACAAGGTGGACTCCAATTAAGCTGTAGAAACATCTCAAGGATGATCAGTGGAAACAGGTATGCACCTGAGCTCAATTTTGAGCTTTCATGTCAAAGGCTGTGAATACTTATGTACATGTGATTTCTTAGTTTTTTATTTTTAATAAATTTGAATACTTTCCGGATGCACTGTATAGTCCCATATATCATCTGGCTTTAAGTGGACTTTACGGTCTCATTTGTGGATATGATGTTGTTTCCACTCACTATTTTTTTACATAAATGTCAGGATGTGATGAAAACACTCAATGCTTCATTTTGTATTGTAAGTACTCTATCTGGGTTTCAAAGCCCATTGATGGACATGGAAACCAAAAAGATCCAGACCTCTTACCTGCTGAGCAAGTTATGCAGAGGGATGTGGGTGTTTTCTTGGTTTCTGTCAATCAACTCTCATGTATTTACAAGTCTTGCTCTCTCAGGTCCTGTTCTTTGACACTGACTTTTCTACTTAGCCCCCCCTCCGTCTACACATTTGATTAATGTAAAGTCTGCACAGCTAGTCAGTGCATTAAATCAGTGCACATCTCTTGACTTTTATCTTGCATATTGTAAATATTGTAAATAGTAAATAATATTGTAAATATGGTAATATTTTTGCGCATTCCTTAGCAAATATGTTTTATATTCCTGCACAAGCTGCACAGTTCTCTCAAAAAAAAAACAAGGTCTACATGTATTCTTTGCCTTTATTTTATTTTACTGTGTATTTCAGATTTAAACGATTCTGACTTGCAGTACTTGCTCTCACACTCTTATATTTTGATGCTTACTATGCTTACTGTCTTTATGTGTAGATCTACTTAGTACTAAATTTGTCCCTGCACTTCATTGTTAAAATTGTTAGATAATCTATCTAGTGGTGGGAGCCATAGGTGAGGTGGAGGGTGTGAATCACAATCGTAACATAATAAAGCAGCTTAAGCTGAAACTCAGGGGTTACTTGCATGAAATAATGTGCGATACTATAACTATGAATTTTATTGTCAAAAATATTAAATTCTATTTTAAACTCTAAAGGTCTGTCAAGTATCTTTATAATGTCATGGCTTCCCACACTTGACAAAGGAAGGACGTTGACCAGACTCAGGATTTTACTCGTTCGTCAATGTATTTAAACCATTTAAACCAGTAAACAGGAAGTAATGAAGGAAGGTGAAAAACCTACAAACATACAAAAAATAAAACCAATGTAAATAAATTCACCATTTTCCAACAAACAAGTACATTTAATTAAGCACTGGATTAACAGAAACCTAGTTCTACATTTTATAATCATTTAGTTTTAAATTAACCCATTTTTTATCTTCTGCTTTAGCCTGAATTATTTTATACAGATTTATATTTTACACAGACTATAGACATGTATTTCCATCACAATTTTAACTAAATACTCATTACATGAAATCAAGTATTTAAACCAATTTTACTGTAGATTTTAACACTACTACTTTTAAACAGAAATACTCTATTTTTATATTTAAGTTAAATATTTTATTTAATTTTTTGCATTTTAATAAAGCAAAATTCGCTAGATTTGAACCAATACTATTTATACATTTTATCAACTTAACTCAAACAAATTCAACTCAAATCTTTAGACAAGGTTTTAAGCAAACTAATTGGGCCACTGCTTTATCTTACAATTTAATATTTTATGGTAAATAAACAAGGTAGGTAACCCAAAGAAACGAAACATAAGATAACATAATATAAAACTGTAGCTTCAACAATAGACAGTACAACTCCTTTTGCTCAAACACACAGGCTACAACAAAGCCCGAGATCATATTTTAAAGAGAGTCCAGTGAAGAGATGTGAGCTTACCGGTGGCCCCTTTTTAGGTCTAACTCCTTTTCCCATGCGTTTGATCCGTTTGCGTGTGAAGTGCTTTTTCTGTGACTGCTTCTGCCATCCTCTCCGTTGCGCACCTCCGAATGACTGGTGCTTCACTTACTTTGAGTTCGGCGCCCGCTGCTGATTAGTTTTGATTGCACTCACCTGTTGCTCTGTGCGGGAGCGCGCCGTGCAGCAGCACACACGCAGACACACCTCAAGGCAGATCACCGCAACACCTCCCACTCAATCTTTTCGTGGTGCTACCTGGAAAGATCGCACCCCTCAGGCAAGCTGGTCTCCTTCTAATTGATCCTCCGCTGGGATGAGGACAACGAGGCGTGGGACGAAATCCTTCTCCATCGACCCGGACTCTTTGGCGACAGGTTTTGGAGCCTTCACCAGAACACGTCCACTTTCATGTGAACATCCCGGACGATGCCTCTGGAATCTGGATTCACAGCAACAACTCTTTCTTGCTTGAATTGCCCCCTTAGTGCGTTTTGGTCGCAGAGCCAAACAATATCTCCAATGCCAACGTTTCTTTCAGCAGTACGTCACTTGCTGCGGACGAACAGGTTGGGACCTGCAAGTTGGCTCCAGGACTTCCAAAAGTAGTTAACTTGAGTTTGTATCTCTTGCAGCCTTTTGAAGGGGTAGGTGGTGTAGTCTAATGTCTGGAAATCTCCATTCTGTGTGCCTCGACCAAGCAACAGGGTGTTTGGAGTGATGTACTGCATGCAGTCTTCACGGCTCTGTACTCTGGTGTCGATAGGTCTCTCGTTGGCTAGGTTGGCAGCTAGCTAGAGCACCGTCAGGAATTCGCTGAAGGTAAGGCCTTCTCCTCTACCAAGACTTTGGAGAGCTCTTTTGGTGATCTGATTTCGGTGAGGTGAATCGGCTGGAAGGATTCTCCACATCCAGTAGGTCCCATTTTTGGCAGCATATTCTTCAAGTGACACTTCGTTTTGTTGTCTCAGGTAAGTGTATATTTCTTCCAGGACAGGTTTTGCCCCGCTAAAGTTCGTACCTGGATCGGACCAGATCTTCTGGGGGTGGCCTCGGACAGAAGTGAACCTCTGGTACACAAGTAGGAAGCTCTCTGTTGATAACGTGTTTGCCAGTTCGACATGGATGGCTCGGCTTGACATACAGCAGAAAAGCACACCCCATACTTTCATACTCACTCTCCTCTTAACGTCATCCTTCACCTGGTAAGGTCTGAACAGGTCGACAGACGTGAATTGAAATGGTGCAGCTGGATTCGACCTCTCTTCAGGCAAGTTTCCCATTATTTGCTGACAAGTTCTTGCTTTTGCCTTCTTGCAGACCACAAACTTGGGCAATAATTCTGCTTTTGAAGACCCATGCTTTCTTTCGCATCCACAGCAAAGTTCCTGCCACTCTGTCGTGTCCCTCACTGTGTGCTGCTCGGGCTAGAAGGGTGGAGATCCAGGCCTGGAAAGGTAGCAGGGGAACAGTTCCGTGGTCCTCTTCAAAGCTCTGGATCCTGCCACCACAAATCAGGAGTCCACTTGTTCCATCTTTGTAGACAACCAGTCTGTCAGTTGTTGTGTTCGGAAAGTGTACACCCTCTTGTGCTGCCAGGCAAAGGTCTCGGAACACATCCTCCCTTTCATTGACCGTGATGTCACCAGATGAAGGTACTGCCTCCCACCTTTCTTTATCTTTGCTGCTCTCCAAGTCCACGCTATTGTCCCGACCAGCTGTCTTAGATTGCTGAAGCGCCTTTCATCCACTAGCTTATGGACTGCTGCTGGACTCCAGGTAGTCTCCTGGACTCCTAGTTCTGTGTATTTATCCAGTTACTAGGTAAGACCCCCCCCCCCCCTACAATGTTATTTGTGCAATTTTTTCCATCTGTATAAAGGCATCAGTGGTATGAACACTGCATTGCCTTTCTGCATATTCATATTACTTTTATGATTGGTTTTATCACCACTGAGTTGTTAAATTAAATGCCAAGTGTACAAAGTAATAACAAATAAATTCATTGCCCCTCTTTAATAGATCAAATTTAAAATAAACCAAATACCTCCCTCCACTCAATTACAACAGATTCTTGCTCATTATTATTACAACGCATTAGCCATCCATCCATCCATCTTCATCCGCTTGGTCCGGGACCGGGTCGCGGAGGCAGCAGTCTGAGCAGAGATGCCCAGACTTCCCTCACCCCAGACACTTCCTCCAGCTCTTCCAGGGGGACTCCCGAGGCGTTCCCAGGCCAGCTGAGAGACATAGTCTCTCCAGCGTGTCCTGGGTCTTCCATCCGCAGGCCTCCTCCCGGTGGGACATGCCTGGAACACCTCCCTAGGGAGGCGTCCAGGGGGCATCCAAACAGACAGATGCCCAAGGAGCAGCGGCTCTACTCCCAGCTCCTCCAGAGTGACTGAGCTTCTCACCCTATCTCTAAGGGAGCGCCCAGCCACCCTGCATGGAGGAAACTCATTTCTGCCGCTTGTATCCATGCGATCTTGTCCTTTCGGTCATTACCCAAAGTTCATGACCATAGGTGAGGGTGGAAAGAACGTAGATTGACCGGTAAATCGAGAGCTTCACGCCTTTCGAATCAGCTCCTTCTTCACCACAACGGCGGTCCGGTACACCCTCGACCGCATAACTGCGGACGCTGCACCAATCCACCTGTCAATCTCACGCTCCATCTTTCCCTTCACTCGTGAACAAGACCCCGAGATACTTGAACTCCTCCACTTGAGGCAGGACTTCTCCACCCACCCGGAGAGGGCACGCCACCCTTTTCCGGTCGAGAACCATGGCCTCGGATTTGGAGGTGCTGATTCTCATCCCAGCCGCTTCACACTCGGCTGCAAACTGCTCCAGCATATGCTGAAGGTCCTGGCTTGATGAAGCCAATCAACAGGACAACATCATCTGCAAAAAGCAGAGATGAAATCCTGTGGTTCCCAAACCGGACTCCCTCCGGCCCCTGGCTACGCCTAGAAATCCTGTCCATAAAGATTATGAACAGGACCGGTGACAAAGGGCAACCCCGCTGCCGGCCGGAGTCCAACATGCACTGGGAACAGGTCTGACTTACTGCCGGCAATGCGAACCAAGCTCCTGCTCCGGTCGTACAGAGACTGAACAGCCCTTAGCAAAGGCCCCCGGACCCCATACTCGTCACGGAGCACTCCCCACAGAATACCACGAGGGACACGGTCGAATGCCTTCTCCAGATCCACAAAGCACATGTGGACTGGTTGGGCAAACTCCCATAAACCCTCAAGCACCCTGCATGGAGGGTATAGAGCTGGTCCAGTGTTCCACGACCAGGACGAAAAAACCGCATTGTTCCTCCTGAATCCGAGGGTCGACTATCGGCCGAATTCTCCTCTCCAGTACCCTTGCCGTGATAGACCTTCCCGGGGAGGCTGAGAAGTGTGATCCCCCTGTAGTTGGAACACACTCTCCAGTCCGTCCCCCTTTTTAAAAAAGAGGGACCACCACCCCGGTTTGCCACTCACTCCAGAGGCACTGTCCCCAACCTTCATGCAATGTTGCAGAGGCGTGTCAGCCAAGACAACCCCACAACATCCAGAGACTTGAGGTACTCAGGGCGGATCTCATCCACCCCCGGCGCCTTGCCACCGAGGAGCTTGCGAACTACCTCAGTGACTTCGGCTTGGGTTGATGGACGAGTCCACCTCAGAATCCCCAGCCTCTCGCTTCCTCACTGGAAGGCAAGTCGGTGGGATTGAGGAGATCCTCTAAGTATTTCTTCCACTGTCCGACAATGTCCTCAGTTGAGGTCAACAGCTCCCCACCCGCACTGTAAACAGTGTTGGCAGAGTACTGCTTCCCCCATTCTGAGGCGCCGGACGGTTTGCCAGAATCTCTTCGAGGCTGACCAATAGTCCTCCTCCATGGCCTCACCGAACTCCTCCCAGACCCGAAGTTTTTGCCTCCAGGACCGTCTGGGCTGCGGCTTGCTTGGCCTGTCAGGTACCTGTCAACTGCGTCCAGGAGTCCCACAGGCCAACATGGTCCGATAGGACTCCTTCTTCAGCTTAATGACGGCATCCCTTACTTCCGGTGTCCACCACCGGGTTCGGGGATTGCCACCACGACAGGCAGGCACCAGAGTCCACAACTTCGAACTGCCGCGTCAACAATGGAGGCAGAGAACATGGAATCTGTGAGAAGCTCTTCCGGAGGTGGGAGTTGTGAAGACCTCCCTGACAGAGGGCTCAGGCCAGACGTTCCCAACAGACCCTCACAATATGTTTGGGTCTGCCAGGTCTGTCCAACTTCCTCCTCCGCCAGTGCCAGCGGATCCAACTCACCACCAGGTGGTGATCTGTTGACAGCTCAGCCCCTCTCTTTACCTGATTGTCCAAGACATACGGCCAGAGATCAGATGAAACAACAACAAAGTCGATCATCGACCTCCAGGCCTAGGGTGTCCTGGTGCCACGTGCACTGATGG
Organism: Scortum barcoo; assembly: GCA_023238725.1. Classification (NCBI taxonomy): domain Eukaryota; kingdom Metazoa; phylum Chordata; class Actinopteri; order Centrarchiformes; family Terapontidae; genus Scortum; species Scortum barcoo. The sequence goes on along the minus strand of CM041544.1, from coordinate 24,382,459 downwards.
ACACCCTTATGCTCAAACATGGTGTTCGTGTTATGGACAAACTGTAACTAGCACAGAAGTCCAATAACAGTTATTACATCGGGGAGGCCGTTCCTCCCGATCACGCCCCTCAGGTAGGTATCACTGTCGCCGCCATTACGTGAGCGTTGAAGTCCCCCAGTAGAATAATGGAGTCCCCAGTCGGAGCACTATCAAGTACCCCTTCCAGGGACTCCAAGAAGTCCAGGTACTCTGTACTGCTGTTCAGCCCATAGCCCATAGGCACAAACAACAGCAAGAGACCTATCCCCAACCCAGGCAGGCAGGGAAGCGACTTCTCATTCACCGGGGTGAACTCCAACACATGACGGCTGAGCTGTGCTGGAGAGCTATAAGCAAGCCCACACCAGCTTGCCGCCGCTCACCCTGGGCTGGGCAACTCCAGAGTAGTGGAGGGTCCAGCACCTCTCAAGGAGCTGGGTTCCAGAGCCCAAGCTATGCGTGGAGGTGAGCTCAGGCTCCTTCCCCCCCAGCGAGATGAGGTGACATCCATGTCCCTATTGCCAGAGTTTTGGTCCGAGGATTGGGTCATGAGCCGAGGCCCCCGTGCCATGACTGCTACCCAAACCACATTGCACCGGCCCCTCATGGACCTTCCTCAGCGGTGGTGGTGAGCCTACTGAAGAAGCGGGCCCACGTCGCCATTTCGGGCTGAGCCCGGCCGGGTCCAGGCGCTCACCTGCGAAATGCCCCAACCCTGGCCTGGCTCCAGGGTGGGGCCCCGGAACCTGCCTAACGCCAATCCGGGCGACGATAACGGTCCTTGTTGTTTCTTTCTTCATGGTGGGCTTGTGAACCGCTCTTAGTCTGGCCCGTCACCTAGGACCTGTTTGCTATGGGAGACCCTACCAGGGGCGTAATGCCCCCGACAACATAGCTCCTCGAGGATCATTCGGGCACGCAAACCCCTCCACCACAGTAAGGTGGCGGTTCAAGGAGGGGCAACGCATTAGCTTCACGCTGTAAAGTAAACTAACCCAGGTACTTTAAACACACCATTGTTGCCGAACTCCTCATGGAAATGGTCTTATTTCCCAGCCAGAATAGGAGTTATTGAATGCAGCACGGAGTAAGACGCGCATGCGCAGTCCGTCCTTAAACGTTATTGGTCAGTTTCAAACTCGGACCGCGGCTGTGTTGTTGTGTTAGCTCAACGGCAGTTAGCGTTAGCACACAAAACAACATTATTTTCATCTGTTTCTTCGCCAAATGTCCCAAATACAACAGCAAGGTAAGCATTTTTCTTCTTAATCACCTAGTTGAAGTGAGTTCATCCCACAAAAATAAACGAATATGTGTTAGAGTGTGTTAAAATGATTTGACAGGTGCAGCGACAATCACTGCTAACGATTCAAACTTTTGTAAAACAAACGTTAAAAAACTGCCGCTTTTTAAGTACTTTTACTTATGAGGCGAACAAAATGAGCATTTTGGGGGCTTGAGCTCACTAATAAGCACCCTTAAAAGTTTATTTTTTCTCATGGGATAAATAAATATCCATTCATTTTTCTTCTCAGCGGCTCATCCTTGAGAGGGTGGCCGGGATGCAGGAGCCAAATCCCGGCTGGAGTTTGTCGAGAGACCGGGGACACACCCTGTATATATAAAAAATATATGATAATATAGTTATCACACATAATGTTTCATAATAAAACAAATATCCCCAAGAGGTCGTGGTTTATGGAGGTGAAAGGTCATTTAAACCATTTTGAACAATTAAAATCACTTAAAATTCACTTTTATCAATTTTCTTCTATTTCTATTTTTTTTTAGTAATGCAATAAAAATAGAAATCAGTAACATATACATGGGCTGTATGTATGAAAAGTGCTGTATAAATAAAGTTGAGGTTTGGCTGTTGCCTAACTTAACATCCACAGGAAGCTACATCGACCTCAAAATGTAAACGAGACCGTTTCGATGAACTCTTTTGTCTTTGTGTGTTGCAGGATGATGGAAACGTGTCTGAACAACGAGGCTGACGGACGGGAACAGATGGAAGTCGACGATTTGAAGAGCGACCTCTCATCAGAAATCAGCACCTTACAGGATTTACAGGTAAATCTGGAAACAATGCTGTCATTAATTTTGCTCACAGCAATGAAAATCAGCTTTATTGCCCAGGTATAGCTGTGTAATATGAGGTTTTAGATAATTTTATAAAAGGTTGTTGTGTAATTCCTTCTAATTTCTTGATCTACCATGGACATGCTTTGCTTTTTAGAATCTATGTTTATCCCATTTGTTTAGTTGTTTTCTAAATCACATCCTTCTCACCAAACCTGTGATCTTTCCTCTTGGTGCTTCTGATAAAACCCTGGCGTGTTGTGCAGCAGTCCAGCATCGAGGAGAGAGAACACCTTCAGGTTTACCTCCGCATCCGACCCTTCACCTCGGGAGAGAGCCATAATGGAGAGTCACAGGTGAAAATAAAATACCTCATATGCAGGGTGAACCAGCGTGCTTGGTAGCTGCTTGGTTTTCTGGCTGTTCAAACGCTTAAAAGTCTGTTTTTTAGACCAATGTTTCTGTTGTCAAAAGTCAAACATGACCGAATAGCCCTGATAACTCAGGTGATGCTACAGCAGGTCACTGAAATAAAGATAAACAGACAAAGACAGAATTATACTGAAAGAGAGAGAACTCATTTTTGTCTTGTTTTTAACAGGACTGTGTTACCATCGAGCCCCCTGACACTGTACTGCTGAAGCCTCCCAGTTTGTCTCTCTCAGGGAGACTCAGCACTGACAAATCCTTTCCACAGACCGGGCAGCGCTTCCAGTTCTCTCAGGTTGGTGTCTCCTTGCAGATTAGAAAGCCCATAAGGTGACTTCTCTTGCCATGAAAAAATGCTTTTGTAAGACTAACAAATAGATATTTGCCATTGTAGTTTAGTTAAGAACTGAACATTTCGTCACTGATACACAATCAATTTTTGGCCTCAAAACAGCGCCACTGGTTGGGAGAGCTTAAGAAGTCCTGATGGAGTGTTTTCATTATCTTTTAACAGTGTGTTTCTACTCTGTATATTAAGCCTTTCCCTCCCCTCAATAGGTGTATGGTCCTGAGACAACGCAGAGACAGCTGTTTCAAGGCACAGTAAAGAATTTGGTGAAAGATGTTCTTGAAGGGGGAAACTCTTTGGTTTTCACTTACGGAGTCACCAATGCTGGGAAGACCTTCACATTCTTAGGTTGGTGCCACTCTCTCACACATTTAAATAGGAATTTAAATTAAAAAATGACAGCTGCAGATTTAAATGGAGGACGGTGCAGGAAAATCCCTTTTCAGCATTTTTCTGCAGCTTTTTATGTTGTGTCTTTCAGTAAATATCACATCATTTACCTTTGATGAAAGCTGCCTGGTTAACTGTCAGGAGATCTCAGGCAGATTTTTTTTGTCAGTAAAAACAGGAAGAAACAAATGACACTGAGCCTTTGAATATGTGTCCTGTCTGTACTGAGATGACTGAAGCTGATGTGTGTGCTCTGCTTAGTTAAAGCATCATGTTTAGACAGTCCATAGTGTTTCTAAAAACTGCCATAATACAGCAAACTCGCAAGTGGTGAAGTGGTTGTTAAAAATAAAGCTTCTTGTGTTCTTCTGTTCTGTTCTTCTGCTTAACAATATGTTCTCTGTCACACCAGGTCCAGATGCTGATGCTGGTATCCTGCCTCGGTCTCTCGACATGATCTTTAGTAGTATTGATGGACAGGTTTTCACCGGAATGAGCATCAAACCTCACCGCTGCAGAGAGTTCACGAGGCTCACCAGGGAGCAGCAGACCGAGGAGGCCACGTTCAAGAGAAACCTCTTCAGGCAACTCAAAGAGGTAATCTCTTTGTCTGAGCTTGCTGCAGAGGTTTAGATGAGCAAGGCCGCACAATAACTAGCGGCATGTTAGCAAGAAAAGCTTCAGCAATTCTAGTTCTCCATCACTATTCACCTGGGATTTGTTCAGGCACATTACTTCTGTGTCGCCACCAGTAGTTTTACAGCACTCACAACACAAAACACATTCTATCACTGTAGTCATGTACGTAAAATGGAAGAACTTCAATAAAATACACAATTGTGGCTATGTGTCAAAAATGTGAGTGAAATGCGAGCCTTTATGCTGTCTGTGCAGGTTTAAAATGAAGTGTATTTTCTGGCAGATGTGTGTGAGACTGGCTGATGAACAAAATGTAGTTGAAACTCTTGTGTCAGCAAGCTTTAGGATCTTTGGTCAGGCGTGAAATGCTATTGGCTGAGAGGAAAGTCAACAGACATCGAGTGCTCAGAATAAATCAACAATAACATCACAGTTACACTTTGATAAGAGATGTAGAGACAAATTAATTGGCAAGGGGTCTCAGATGATTCTTGTCAAAACCTTTAATGGTTAAGTATTTTTGAAACAACAGTAGCTCATACAGTGTCTTGCTATGTTTGAAGGAAAAAGTGGTCAAAAGTAGTTTAGTGACAGATGGAAGAGAGAATAAAGTGAGCACAACCGTTGGGGAAGTTATGAGTGGTAGTGGTGTTCAGACAGCCTTAGACACAATTTGACAAACTCTTAAAGGACAAGCAGCCACCAATACTTAATCTTTTTTCAATGTCGTGCTTTATTTGTTTTAGTTATTACTCCTAAGGTGCTATATAAATGTACTTAATAAAAGGATATAAGTGTCTTTGAAAATCACCATCTTTACTCTTTACTTTGTAGAGTGAAAAGATCAACGCCAGCCTGTTGAACTACACCAACAAGACTCTCCTTGAAGGCAAATCTTTTAATCTGTTATCTCTTAATTACCTGTTCCTTGTTTAATCTGCTATTCTTACGCTACGGCTGCAAATCTGACACAGTAAGCACCTTTGCACTGTGATAATGTTTCACTAATTCTTACTGTCAACCTTGTTTGCATTCCTCAAATTTACTGTTAAACTCTCACACTTTTAAAACTGTTTTTCTGTGTTTTAGGATTTTTTTTCTACATAAAAGTGAAGCACAAAACTGTTACTGTAGTGTGTGTAATTTACTGTTTGTGTTGCAGGCTCCTCCATGCCGGTGTCGATGGCCGCACCAGATGACAAAATCAGCCTGGAGGCGGACACACACACTAAGTTCTCTGTTTGGGTTTCTTTCTGTGAAATCTACAACGAGAACATTCATGACCTTTTGGAGGTGGTTCCCAGCGGCGCCCTGAGGAGGACTGCTCTGCGTCTGTCACAGGACATCAAAGGCAACGCGTTTGTCAAAGGTTTGAAGGATTTAGCCTCCCTGTGGAATAATCATATTGCTCAACATGTTGCTCATGTTGGAGTAAACGTCCAAACCAATATTTAGAAACCTCCCAGGAATTCTTTGAACTCTTCCTATTGTGCTGTTGTGTAAAGAAACGAGCAAAAAACAAAACTTCTCAAGTTCTTTATATAGATATGCCTGATTTTGTGCATTTGTTTTTAGATCTGCGTTGGGTTCAGGTAAACAGTGCAGAAGAGGCTTACAAGGTGATGAAGCTGGGCAAAAAGAACCAGAGCTTCTCCTCCACCCGGCTCAACCAGCTCTCCAGCAGGAGGTGAGGACAGTCAATCCTGGATCACCAAATTTCAAGTAGAAGGAACCACTAATATGATATGAGGAATGCAGTTGTCAAAGATATTATAACTTGATAATATTCTTGTACTGGCTCATGCAAGAATATTTTTCCTCATATGTTCCTACTGAAATAAGCACAACTTGCATAAAAAAAGTTGAGCTGAATAATGATTATGTTTGTCCATTTTACTTTTGTGTATAATATTTATTTTATATGCTTATTTTTCAGTTTTTTCTCTTTGTTTTTGTCAAAATTATTGAAATGTATGTTCGATTATCTTCCTCATTCTGCAGTCACAGTATTTTCTCCATTCGCATACTGAAGATCGAGGATGTTGGGACTCCGAGGGTCCACGCAGTCAGCGAGTGAGTGAAACCTTTGTATTTATTGGCACATAGAAAGGGTTTAGGTGTGAAACTGTATGGTTGAAGGCTTTGAAAAAGTGCAAGTGTGTTTCAGAAAATCTTTTTCAAAGTTTAGCAAAGCATGAGATAATGAACACAAATGTAGAAGTTTTGGTTTTTGTGTAAGACTTCTCTTTAATGTCGTCAGGTTGTGTCTGTGTGACCTGGCTGGCTCTGAGCGATGTGCCAAGACCCAGAATAAAGGCGAGCGTCTGAAAGAAGCTGGAAATATCAACACCTCGCTGCTCATCCTGGGAAAATGCATCAACGCACTACGACACAATCAGCAAGCCAAGTGAGATCATTACCTGTCCGTCACCCTCTCTGCCTTCAAAGCTGAATTAAGAACGTTTAACACTAAGCACCAAAATGGCAGAGAATAAAGACACAACTCTGAAACTGTTTAGCCTCCCTTTAACACACTGTTTTGGTTTAATGTATGGTTGTATTTCAGTTCTCCTCAACCTCCATCAATACCAACAAAGCTGTTTGTCTGTTTCCCCTCTCAGGCTGCTTCAGCACGTTCCCTTCAGGGAAAGCAAACTGACCCACTACCTGCAGGGCTTCTTCTGTGGTCGAGGTAAAGCCTGTATGATCGTCAACATCAACCAGTGTGCCTCCATGTACGACGAGACGCTCAACGTCCTCAAATTCTCTGCTGTGGCGCAGAAGGTTTTTATTTTCTCTCATAGTTCCCTCTTTATAAATGTGACAAAATACAATACATTTCTCCACATATCTTTACTTTCCATATAAATTATATGAACAACTAAACTGCCACATCCAATTTTCCTTTTCTTTTTTTTTTTCCTGTTACCAGATTGTGGTTCTGGCCACCAGGCCCCCTCCCATCATGCCCCAGAGGATCACCAGTGAGGCGTCCTTCATCCTCAACAATGCTGAGAGGAAGGCTCTTCGGGATAGCAGAAGGAACTCCCTGATTGGCTGGGACAGTAGCCTGGAGGATGTACAGGTCAGGTCATGCCTACAATTTTTAACTGCTGCAGTTTGAATCTCACTTTACTGTGCTTCAGATAATTTTTCATGGTATTGTTATTGTGTTCTTTTCTACAGGAGGATGAGGATGATAAGTATGAGGAAGAAAAGAACCTGATGGAATACACAACAGATCAAACCATCAACGAAGAAGACGGGGATGAAAATGATGAAGAAATTCTCATTAGTAGAAAGGCGCACCAGGTCAGTCTCTTAATTTTTAAGTTCTTTTTAACAAAGAAATTACCAATGAATATCATTAGAAGAGATAAGACATAAATTAGACAAAACAAGTCAACTCAAGGTCCAGACAGGCCTTAGGAGTGCTAAAGTAAATTGAAACCTGGAGTAATGAAATGACTCTTCACTCAGGACTTTGATTTTCACTCTCTCGTACTGCTTTTTGCTGAATGATCAGTCAGTGTAGTAGTTTTCTTCTGATTTTCTCTCAAAGTTTATATTTCTGTCAGTCCATTATTTCTGTTCATATATAGATAGATTTAATCACCTTTTATCTAATAAACAAGTACACCTGGTGAATATATACAGACGTAGTAAACTGTGTTGTTGTTTGTTTTGTGTCGTTCCTCAGAGACAGGTCGCGCAGTTGAAACAGCTGCAGGTTCAGCTGAAGAAGGAGCGTGCAGAGAGCCTGCTGATGGAGGCGAGAGTCAGAGAGGAAATCAGCAGAGAGTTCTCTGAGCTTTTCACTGAGATGCAGAATGACTACAAGTAAGACAGGTTTTTGTTTTTATATGTTTGTCCAGGGAAGTTTTGGGGGTCTAATATTTAAGTCCCACCAATGTGTGTTTGTTTGGCTTAGTGACCGCCTTGCGAGGGAGAGAGAAATTTTGGAGGAGCGAGCAGAAAGGAGGCTGGAGATCTTCAAGAACCTTATCGACAAAATGGCCTCTACTGGACCCAGTCAAGACGCACAAGCCATGGTGACACAGTTGTTCTTTTCCTCAGATGCCACCACGTGCAGTATTTTGTTTGCTTATTAGGTGGTTAAATGTTACAGATGCTGAAACAGGTTTTGATTACAAAGATTTAATGACATAAAGCATTTATGAAACAGCAATTATGCAAATTCAGATACCGATCACATTTCATCTTAACGACAAGATTCTCATGCTCCGCTCACACTTCACACTCTCGGTTCTCAGTAACAGAGGTGCTCTAATTATTCAATCTGTCGTTGACCTGCTATCTTCTACAGCTTGCTGTTGAAATAATATGAAATAATCATTTCTGTTGGAGCGACTGAATTTACCACTGGAGCAAAGGGAATTGCAAAGCACCTAACATTTCCTACACGTTGGACACAAGTTATTTGATACTCTTGACATCTTATATTAATTACCCAAGGAGATTTTATGTGTAGCTACACAAGCAGGTATGGGTTAAGTTTCTTGTTCCAGGACACTCAGGTGATGTGCCCGCTAATCTCCTTGACTAATTTCTCTGACGTTTCCTTCCTCCTGCAGGACAAATCTCTGGACTCCTACTCATCCGAATTGGCAGGCATAAAGAGGGTTGCTGAAGCCGCTCATAAATATCTGGGTTCAGGTCGAGCAGGGGCCCAGGGAGACGGAAGAGACACCGCAGAGGAGCTCGAGAGGAAGGTGTCAGAGCTGAATGAGCAGCAGCTGAAAGTCCAAGACCAGATGGCTCACAAACACAACGGTAAAAATTTATATGAATCTATCAGTGTGTTAATCTGTTGGAAAGACAGAGGCAGATGGAATAGGAAAATATAAACAGGTGTAGTTTGTGTGGTCTAAAAGAAAACACAAACTATTACAAACACACAGCAGCATAAATTCATGGCTTCCATGGGTGTTTTTTTTCTTCTAGACCCAGCACCCAGGTTGATGGGTGGTAAATAGCAACACGTTAGTGATTTGGTCCAAAATTGACAGTTTGAAATACTTCTGGCCAACCTTTCACAGCCTGTTGTTTTTTTTGTTTGTTTGTTTGTTTTTTTTTCTGTGTTATTTCAAAGGTGAAGCAAGAGGAGTAGCGGACGAGGAAAAACAGAGGCTTCTCCTCCAGCTCCAGGAGAAGTCCTCAGAGGTTTCCCAGTTGGAAAAACAAGTGGGAGACCTGCAGAGAAAGTTGCTGGCCAAGGAGGGGAGTTCAAGCGAGCGAGAGATGCTGCAGGTAAGGGCCCTGGAGAGCAGGCGCTGAATGCCTAGAAAGAGAAGCAGTAGTCAGTATCCTGATAACTCTTAACAATATTTCCTCTCTGACAATTTTACTTTTGTCGTTTGTTTCGTCATCGTGGTGATACAGCACACAGGCCTCTGATGTTGGCCATTGAGCATCTGAAATCTAAATCTGTTAAAGGTTAATTCCTTTTTCAGTGGTGCATTTGCAACAGGAGAGTAAAATTTTTCCATTTCACTTTGTGCACTCACATTTTTACGGGTTCATGGAGTTAAACCAATGACCTGTTCATAAGCTTGACATCTTTCTAATCCCCCAGGCTGTCAGTGTCCTACATGTTTGTTAGATGATGTTTGTTATAGGCCTGTATGTCTGGGGCTTACTCATATATTGGTCACCTGGGTTAGCATGGTTAATTTTATTTACTTGCATGCCCTTAAGTTTCCACCTTTCATGCTGCTGGAAATGTGAATTTCTCTTGGAGATCAATAAAGTCTATCTATCTATCTATCTATCTATCTATCTATCTATCTATCTATCTATCTATCTATCTATCTATCTATCTATCTATCTAATATTCAGCATTCATCATGAGAGGTAATTTAACATCATTTCACCATCAGTATGAATGTTTTGTTTGCCTTGGTACTAGAACATGACTTTGATTCTCAAGGTCATTTGGCTTCAGTGGACAATGAGTAAGATTTTCCATGACTTTTCAATTCTCTAAATGCACAGGGAAGAAACAAGAAATGACCTCATAACTTAAGTTCTTCTTAGTGCATGATTTTCTTTTTCTGAATGGCACATATCCTAACACCGCTGTACTTATTTTACATGAGCAATGTAAGGTATATAATGAGTTATAAGTAATGGTGGCCCTTTTACAGTAACATGCTTTAGTCCACTGCAAAGATTTATTACTCTGTGTCTCAGTGACAATCTCCCTCTTTTTGTTAACTTGATTCAATACTCTTAAACATAAAAATAAGCCTTCATCAAGACTCTTATACTACCACCAGGAGGCGTTAGCTGCCCTCGAGAAGGAGAAGAGAGCCAGAGAAGACGCCGTCGCTGCTTTGGAGTACCAGACCGCTGGAAAAGAAGAGGTACTGGCATCCTTAAAAGAGGAGAGGAAAACAAAGGAAGAGACTCTTGCCTTACTTGCAGAGTTGAAGCGAAGCAAAGAGGAGGTGCTACAATCCCTCGCAGAAGAGAGAAAAGGCAACGAGAAAGCCATGGCAGCCCTCGAAGCTGAGAGGAGAGCCAAGGAGGATGCCATTGCGGCTCTTGAACAAGAGAAGCAAAGCAGAGAAGACGTACTTCCTGCTCTCAGGGAAGAGCGGAGTGGCAAAGAGGAGATTCAGTCTGCTCTCGGGGTGGAGAGGAAAGAGATCAGCAGGCTGACGGAGGACAGAGAAAAGAGGCCGCAGGAGGCCGAAGCTCTCCGACAAGAAGTCCAAGAGCTGACCACTAAACTGGAGGCCACAGAGCGCCAGGTGGGCCAAAATGATTTTAACCTTTTGGTGAAACTAAACTCAAAAGATTCAAAGTTCAAGACTTTATTTCTCATGTGCACAACAGTTACATGGAGCAGTTGCTGGCAATGACAATGCTCAAAAAGTATTTAGAAAGAAAACCACACAAGCAAAAAAAGACCATTTATAACTAAAAATGAATAAAATAAAAAGCTAAAATGATAGAATAAAGCATAGACCTAAAATATAATACTAAAATAAAATATTCAACTAAGTAAATAGAGATACTGTACCAAACAGAGAGAGACTGACTGTCTGATTTCAGTTCTTGGCTTTTCAGGCCCTGTTATATGATAAATCTATAATCAATCAATCATTTACTTGTAAATAATATTATTTGTCTTGTCAATAAATGCCCTCAGTGCGACAAGACTGATAGTGATATTTATAGATAAAATATATTAAAATTGTTAATACACTCATTTTAACATGTAAATATCAGCACTGTCAAACACAAATCAATTGTTGCCGTATATACTGTATATTCTGTGCTGTCATACCCAACTACCTCTTGTATAAAAGCTACCTGTTCCAATAATCATAAAATATTTTGGACAATATGATCAATACTGATTCTGATTCTGGTATTTAACTGACCACAGGTGACAAACGAGGTGGGGCGAGCTGAACGAGCGCTAATCCAACTACAAATTGCTCAGGCTCAAGCGGACGAACACTCCAAGGAGATCCAGGAAAAAGCTTCCCAGAACGATGCCCTGATTCAGGAAGTTCAGCGTCTGAAAGAGGAACAGCAGAGTTCAGCAGCAGCGTCTGGTGTCAGTGATGAGCTGAGGGAGGAAGTTTCAGAGCTCAGGAAGACTCTGGCTGAAGAAAAGGAGAAAAATGAGAGCAAACACCGTCAGATGCTGGAGCTGGAGCAAGAGCTAGCACAAGCCAAAAAACAGCTGATCCACAAACAGCTGATCTCTGATCAGCAGCTGGAACAGCTAACTGAGAAGCTGAATCAACAGGAAGCAGCTTCAAAACAGCAAGCCGAAGAGTTGAGAAAGAAGCTTCAGGAGCAAGAAGCAACGTCACAGGAACCGCTGGATGAGCTCAGATCCCATCTTGAATGCCAAGAACGTGCCTCCAAAGAGGAAATTAAACAGCTGAGGACAAAACTTGAAGAGCAAACACAGTCCGGGGAAAAGCAGGCGGAGGAGCTCAACGAGAAGCTGCGAGAACAAGAAGTGATGTCGCAACAGCAGTTGGAGGAGTTAAATCACAAACTGAGTGAACAAAAATTGACTTCTGACAAACTTTTTGATGATCTCAAGCAGAAGCTCAGTGAGCAGGAGCAAACTGTAGAGCTGCTCAAGGCCGAGCTAGAAGAAGCTAGGTGTCAAGGCTCAAACAGGGCGTCTCGCTCGGCCGCTAAAGAAGATCTCAAGGTGCTGAATTCTGATCTCCAGACGGAGGTTGCATCCTTGAGGGCAAAAGTTTCCAGCATGGAAGAAACAAAGGCATCGGTAGCCTCTTCGGAGACGATGAGAGTGTTAAAAGAGAAGGAGGAGAAGTTAGCAGAGTCTGAGAAAGCGTCTGCAGAGAGAGAGACAGAGCTGCAGAAAAAGCTGCTGGAAAAGGAGGCGCAGGTAACATCCCTGCAAAAGAGCCTTCGGGAGGCGCAGGAGCAGCGGGAGGAGGAGGAGAGCCAGGCGGTCCAGGAGGTCCGACACAAGGAGGCGGAGAGGCGCAGGGAGCTGCTGGCTGTAGCTCATGAAGCCATCGCTCAGAAGGACGAAGAGCTGGAGAAGAAAAATGAGGAGATCAGCAGGTAAATGTTGGACCCTGTTTTACAATTAGAAAAATCTCAAGATGTTTAAGTTTTGGCCTCTCCAAGACTTACTTTTCATCCCAAATACAAACATTAAATAAAGTTAAATGAAGCGGCTTACGTCAGCCCAGTGCGAAGAATATTACTGTAATGGTAGGAGGAAGGAGGAAACGCACCATTGTCTGTCATTTACTGGTGTGAATGTCTCTAAGAGCATCACCTACATCTCTTGAATAAATTTCACAACTGTTAATAAAAAAAACACCAGATTTTCAGGCAGTCTTAGACACTTCCAAATATTAAAGGCAAGTTATTCACTGTTAAAGTTTAATGCAGGTGCAAATTTCTAAACAAAATATAAATAATAGATAATGATAAAACATAAAAAAATACCTAAATGCTTCCCTGTGTGACACAAGGGATAAACGTACATGTTCTTCCTCCTTCAAACTATATTTTTGTGTCTCAGATCCCTTTTGTTGAAGCTGTTCTTCATCAGAATTGGAGACATTCAGTTCCCTTAATATTTTTAATGTTTGGCTGTTGTTTTATTCGCTCTTATCTTTTTAGGACCCATAAAGTGTTGAAATGCAAAAAGAAATGCAGCCTGAAACACAAGAAAGCAGCAATTATGTTGTGATTATCTAAATATTTTGTGATTTTATAAGTCCGGGTCTATTCTTCCCTTTCCAAATCCTTCAATGAGAAAGGTAATTTTAAAAAGAAAAGTATTTTAAAAAGAGGTTTTGTGCTTTACACTTTTTTTTTTATCCATCTCTATAGACAAGACTCATCAACTAAATACGGACAGTAAAAAAAAAAAAAAGCTTTGGTCCATTAGAATATGTTTTGCTGTCACTTTATGTTGTCTTTCTTCCAAACAGTCACAATACACCTGAGAAAACATCCCTCTGTCTTTGTTTATAATTGTAGGCCTTTCCCAGACTGTAATAAGTTGAAAAAAGCCAAGATGTTAATAAAAGATTCATATATCATCAAAACTAAATGGTAAATAAGTAATCAAAATGTTGATCAAAAATAAAAATATTTGTTTTGGATATTTCATCACCAATAGCAATAGACTTTATTTTAATGGACTCTCATCAAGTAAAGTGTCAGAAAGCGGTCTCTCTAAATGAAGTATGTTCTTATACTGGAGTTGTTTATTATCCCGCCCTCGGTTTCAGAGCAGTGAGAAGCAGTCTCTCTGTATTACCTTGTCTCGTAGTTCTGTGCTAGACTATATTACTCTGTCATTGTGAAATACATTTTCTCCATATTATCTTGTCTTTCATCTCTCCACGAGCACCTGGGTGTCCGGGGAGGGCTGTATTAATCCATTCATCCACCCACCGTATTAAAGAGTCTGAAGAGCAACGGTGTCTTTTAACGGCATTGGTAGCACTTCATTGTTATCTTGTCTCTTTCTGTCAGACTAAAGGAAAACGCCAAACAGGAGTCTGAGAAAGCCAAGAGCCTCAGCCTTGACCTTCAGAGGAAGGAGGATGACACTTCAGACCTCCGAGAGAAACTAGCCGACTACAAGAAGCAGATCCAGCAGGTCCAGAAGGAGGTACACACATTTTATTCATTAAAAAACTAAACGCTACCTTCTTTAATGATAAAAGTGACTATAACATCCAACGGGTGCGCTTCAACCTGCATCTTCTCTACATTTTAGCTCTTCAGCCAAAATAAGCAGCTGTTTTAAAAAAGCAGTATATTTCAGAAATACTTAAATTCTAGACTAAGACGAATATCCGCGTTAACACATAGTAGCAGGCATCTTGAATTACTCTAATCTAAAATGTCATGTCAACTTTTTTTGTTTTAAATTTTTTTACCTGAAGATCTCAGCCATGCGAGAAGATGAAAAGGTTTTGAGGCAGAAGCTGGCCGACGTAGAGAAAACCAAGATGCAGCTTCAGTCTGACCTCAGCAGCAGAGACAGAACCATTCAGCAGCTCAAAGTGGTGAGATTGTACTTTTTCTTTTTACCAGAACAAATCTCTGAAGGCTTTACTGTTTTGTGCCAGTGAAAAGTTCAAGTACAAATTTCCTTTTGACTGACTCCATACGAATGGACAAATTAAAGTGTGCCTTCATCTCCTCCAGGAGCAATCATCTGACCAGAGCCTCCAGCTCTACCAGAAGACCTGTAAAGGTAAGCGATGTGTCTTTGTGTGTGGTCCACTAGAGAAAAAAATATTTTTTAAGATCTGTGGAAAGAGTCATCAGTATTGCAACAAGACTCTGTCATCATCATTTTATTTCTCTATCTGCTATTTTTGATGATTAATTACTGGTCGATCATTTGGATCAATCGCAAAGCTGAAAGAAAAGAAATGTAAATCTTTACCTGCTGGGTGTGTTTTCTGTTGATTTGTAGATCTTGAAGCCAAGGAGCGCGTGATGGAGGACATGCGTTTGGCTCTGACAGAGCAGGAGGAGACGCAGGAGCAGATGGAGCAGGTCCTGGAAGAGAAACTTGGCATCATCCAGGAACTCTCCAGCGGTAAGATGCAGGATCTAAAAGAAATGAAAGAAAGAACATGAAAAGCAAACACAGCCTTAGTGAAACGATTGTGGATTTTATTGTTTTGAATTTAAAAAGGAGTTTGGCCTGTGGACAGCTTAGTCTAATCCTCTTATCCTTGCAGAGAAACAAGAATTTTCATAAAAGACGTTAAATGAAACTGACTGGACTCTGATACTGGAGTAAAACTGTCTCACAGCCACATTTTAATTGGGATACCAAAGTCGGGGCAATATGTCAAATAGTGTTGGATTCTTACGAGGACAAAAACACACCATAAGAAGATGCACACATGATGACGATGGGGGTGAAAAACCCATCAAAAGATAACTGTATATGGTCCTTTCTTTCATTGTGATTTTGGTACTTCCTAAAGTAAAATACAAAACAAAAAAAACAGGAGGACAAAGAAACAGAAGTGAGCTGACAGGCTCACTGTGCAGGTAACAACTGGCTCACTGCCACGACTTAAAGTAGAGATGGACTCTCTCCTCGACCACACAGCTTTCTAGTTTGGAGGCTGGATTATTTTGATGATTTTAGGCATGAATTTGGCTGAATCTTTCCAGCTCTTAAAACTATGAATAGTATCACCGGAGATGTAGTTTGTCACTTGAGGAAAGACAATAAATCTTTATTTAGTCCTACTTAAAACAGTTTTTAATATTAAAAAGGTTTGAAATAACTATGTTGATCTAGAGGCTTGATTAGTAAAGAAAAAGTTATAAGTGTTTGAATAAAAGTACATACTTTCTTCTTACTTTATTCTCTGGATGTAAATATTAACCTTCTGGTTTTAACTATTTCAGAGGTGGAGAAACTGAAAGAGATGTTGTTACAGCAGGACCGTGGAAACGCCACGCTCCGTCAACTCAACAGCCCTTCAGAAGACCTCAAACTGGCCAAACAGGAAGCTGCCCAGGCTCAGGAAAGCTTGAAGGTAATATATTATTGTAGTGGACCAGAAATATGTGTGCAGAAAGGCAATTTTAGTGAAGGAAACATTTTTAAAAATTACAATACAACAGGAATGTTCATGATTAGTAGATGACTGATTAATGCCTGTTGAAAATTTTTGTTTTGTTTTTTTGTCCCCTATTAACAAGAAATGACAGTAAACATACAGCACACCCTGATCACATAAATTGCATTTTGAAGTACCCGAACTTTTAGTCCCAGGGATCTTTTTCATGAACTGAAAAGCTTCCTGTAGCCTGTTGTTGTCTGCGTAAAGACCCGTGAAGATCAGGCAAATTAATCTGCTGATGTTTGAGAAAGCGACAGCTTTTTTACACGTCATTTCTGGAGGTGGAAAAGTTCCTCGTCCCTGAGGAAAGTTCCTTTGGTTAAAATGCAGCTATAGATGTACTCAGGTTTCTTAATAAGAAATAGTAAGACTCAGTTGTCAGATCATGTTAGATTGATGTAGGTAATTCAACTGTTTTTGTTAATGTGGGTCATTTCAGCTACAAAGGAACTTCTGACCTCTTTAAAAATAACCACTCTGCGTACAGCTGTGTACAGAGAAACACCAGGCCGAACGCAAGAAGTGGCTGGAGGAGAAGCTGTCTCTGATCGGCCAAGCTAAAGAGGCGGAGGACAAAAGGAACCAGGAAATGAGGAAGTTTGCAGACGACCGGGAGCGCTACACTCGGCAGCAGAGCCAACTGGTAAGAAGAAGTGGTTTGAAATGGCCACCGTATAGAGGATGAACCATTTCAGTACTGGTGACATGACGTTTTTGAACACACTTCTTGTAGTTATCTAATATTTCTGAATTTAATTTATCCAGCAAATTATTTTTTATGTTTGTGCTGTGTTTTAATGATCATTACAGATTCACTATTATTTTTATTTACGTGAGTTATTCTGCTCACTATATTATTCTTCTTTTACAGTTTTTCTGTCTTTTTGTATCTTTTTCTCAGTCACACACAAACAGCACAAACAAGTATTTTCCTCCACATATTTTACATGTACCTCTCCCTCTTTGTCAGGAGTCCTTGTCGTCCCAGCTGGCCGAGAAGGGCCAAACCATGGAGACGTGGAGGAAGGAGAGAGACACTCTGGTTGCAGCGCTGGAGGTCCAGTTACAGAAGCTTCTCTCCAGCCAAGCAGAAAAAGACAAACTCATCCAGCAGCTGCGCCAAAATAACACACAGCCGCCACAAGAGGTCAGTGCGACATAAAGGCGACAACACAGTCCGTAAAAAGATGCCAGGACTGGCTGCTTTTCACATCAAAGAGACTGACCTTGAAGATTTCTTAAAATTTTAGACATGCATTAGTTAAAGGGAAGAGGGAGATGAGGAGGAAGTGGAAGGTTAAGACACAAGTTTGAGAATATTCATGTTCAGGATTTGTGTTGGTATTAGTATCTCACACATCTCATGATAATAATGACATCCCAGATAATTTCCCTCTTATGTAAAGTCCATAAGCTTTTCACCTTCAGTGAAGAAAAAGTCATAAAAGTAGCCACCGTCCTCTGTTCGACACATCCCAGTATCTTTCATCTCTGCACACACTCCAATCAGTGATGTCAGAACAATTGGTTCCCATCAGCAGGAACACCTGCTGTGACATTATTGATTTGGGTTTAGCCAGAGGTGAAACTTCACCGAAAGTTTAAACCTGTGAAGTGCACCACATTGACGCTTTTCTGCCCCTTTTCACTCAGTGTCGACTCACCCTTTAGATAGGATTTATTGGGAGAGCAGAACCCATATGTTGTGCAGGGAAAGGGAAGAAAAAAATCTCTTGGTCAGCAACATCAACGAATCTCTTCAGATAAAATGGATAACAATTCCATGCACTTATTCTGTCCACTAATTAGTTTCTGTAGTGTTGCACAGCAGAAAAGTGCAACTGGTGGAAAGTTCAAACTTTTGAGCAGCTTTTTGAGCTCTGGGTCACTGGTTTGACTGTGCTTTCCTTTTTCCTCTTTTCTAAACTGCAGAAGCTTTTGTAGGTGAGTCAGCAGTGTTAATGTGGAGCCATATCTCTGTTCCACACATGTCGTGTTGTATTATTTGCACTTTACTCTGTCACATTTTGTCCTCGCTGAGCTTTTGTGTGGTTATTTAAATGGCAAAGTCTTTTTTTTTTGTGTGTGTGTGTGTGACCAGACAGCTTACCCGGGAGAACCACAGCACAGACAGTATGAAGGACTGTCTGTAATGATTCACCAAATCAAATTGGTGCTGGATTCAATGTCGGATATGACTGTGCTGATTTTAAAACTGTGCTACAGTGCTAATCGTTAAAGGGTTATTGAAAGCTTTACAATCTTTTTATGATTTAAAAAAAATATATATTATTGAACCTTAAAAAGTTGCATTTATATTATTCACTTCTGAGACAAAGGTGAGCTGACTTGGCACTAAATGTTTTTTTTGTTGGTTTAGTTAATGGATTTTGTACACTTGTGAAAAAATTAACTGAAACAAAACTGAGCGTGATAAACTTATTCTGCATGACTGTTGTCTTGCATAAGGTTGGCAACTCGGCGTTTTGTTCTGGCATCACGGATTCAAAGCCAGAAGAAGAAAAAGTCCTTTAAAGTTTGATAGCAGCTCCAGCAGAGTTCCCATTTTCTTTGTACATTTAAAGACATTTCTTGTTGTATTTCCAGTCATTTTGGCCGTATGTCACTCCATACCAAACGCCATCTTTTGCTCCAGAATTGCACTATTGTCTGCCAAAACTGATGCATTTGATGTTTTCAGGGTGAGATGACACTTCGGGGCCACAGTCATGGTGCATCGGAAGCAATTCCATCATGTGTTTCACATACAGTGCAATCTCTCCACAGTTTCCCACTGATTGTTCTGTCTTGTATGTTCGCCTGGGGATATTGGTCATGCCCAAAATGCTCTGTAGCTTCACTTTAGTTTCTCCCAGAATATGAGCTGTACAGTATACCAACCACTGGCTTGTCTTTAATTTTGTCTTTATAATCTAGAAACAATCCTTTTGAGATTTACTACTGGACACTTGTTAGTTACTCATTATAGGTGTCTTAATATCACTTTCTGTTGCATTAATGAAACAAATCTCTGGACCACAGAACCAAAGGGGTGTGACAGGAACCATCCTCAGTGTCGTTGAACTTCCCGTTGCAGGGTGGCGATGGCGGTGTCAACGTGGCGGAGCTGCAGGCTGCTCTTTCTGAGAAGGACAAAGAAATCCAACGACTGAAAGAAGAGCTCAAGACCTTGGCAGCCAAACAGGCCACAGTCACACAGGTCAGTCAACCAAAATACGATGATTTCAGTATCAAAGAAAAATCCCGCTTTTCTGTTTAAATGATCTCTTGCCTCATCTGTATTCATGTAAAAATCTGAATATCGTGTGAGATAGAGCCATATATTTAAATTTTTTGCATTTTTAGTTGTACATGTAAAATTGTAATTACCTTTTTAAATGAAGTTTAAGAGAACACAGCTTAGTAGTTGTTTATTTATTTTTTTTTTACTTAAGGCCAAAGATGCTTGTGGTTTGCAGGATTTCAGGCAGCAGCACTGATTTGTTCTCTTTTTATATTTAAATTTTTTATTACTGATGTTTGTTTTTCATTTGAACTCAGGTCAGGAGGAAGCGGGCCAGAACACACAGGATAGAGATAAGAGCCCGGGGCGTAGATGTTTGTTTCTGGTTGTTTGCTCAGTGTTTTAGCCCGAATCCACTGTTTTCATTTAGTTTTATTTTGGATTTTATGTACATTGTGAGGATGTGACTGTGAATGTAATAAAAGAGACGAAACAGAATTCAAGGATTAGACCCAAAGCACAAAGTTGCACATCAGTGACATGAAAAAAAGGTTTCTGCACGCCGGGCTGTCACCATTTTTTACTTGATTTATTCATAGACTGTCCTCAGGTTTTCTCCAGCTTCAAAGTGAACAAAAAAGTGGACAGCAAACCACAAACGCTCACAACTTGGATCTTTTCTGACTTTCTTGTTTTGAACTTGAGTACGTCTTAACCCCACAAGGCTGAACAAGGATCGTTCGTCTTTCACTGTATGTTGACACTGGCAGTCTGAATCTTTCCCATAGAGGCTATGTGTCCACCTGGCAGATAGATGCAGGATGAAAGATCAGTAACTAGTACATTAAATTTATCAACATGTTTTGGATATTATATTTGTAATCATGATTTAAGTTAAGTTCTCTCTATGACAGACTGAAAGTGAGAAGAGCCCTGCCACATTGGTTGGAAGCCATCAAAGTGAAACCATTCACAGGAAGTCGGGCGTAAGAAGGGATGCGAGAGCGTCGGTCAGCAGTCAGGTAAGATGATAAGTTGATTGAAAAATGACTCTGAAGTATACTTCATGAAACAATCAATTTTCCACAGTGTTTTATTTATTAAGTTCAGTTTTGGTGCAAGTCTAAAATTACATAAACACAAGATTGTGAGTTAATGAGTCACTCCACAAGTTCTTAAAATCACTTCACAGAAATGGTGCATGGTGAATTATATCACAATGCTTTATTAAAATGTATGTCTTCAAAACACTCAGCTAGGTACAGACTGTCCACTGCTTAAGAGGAGAAAAGAAACCCTTCCTTACATCCTGTTTATAACACTGCTTCAGATTTTTGACGTTATGTAGTCTGACAGTTTCAGTCTTTTGGTCTGAACATCATCTCAGTTTGTGGTGGGAGATATCACAATGGGCCAGCAGCAGGTTAGACAAAAATGAATAATGGAGACAGATAACAAAAATCTCACCATAATACACTAAAGGTTTACATCATTTGCAAGAAACGCATCTTAACAAATAAGAGTGGCAGTGTCTGAAAGTTTTTGTATTCAGTATGAAATCCTCATAACCTGGCATAATTATGGCATAAACAACCATGGTCACCTCACGCAGGTGTGCAGAGGTGAGGAAGGCTGCAACCTTAACATCTCTCTCAAATAATTTTTTCTTCCATTCATCTAATTGTGTTTGTAAAAGCATTTGCAACACCATGAGTGTATTTAATGAGACACTGTCCAAACGTGCGTGCCGTTAATGACATTTCAAACATATTTAACTTATATGTGGTCAGATGAGCTGTTTTGAGTTAAGAGAGCAATTAAGGCAAACAGGCACCAAATAACTTTGTATATCTGTGAGCAAGTCATTATCAACACTATAGGACCAACTACGTTGTTTGTCATTTTCTTGGCCTGAACACATTCACACATATTCGATAATGCTCTGTGTCTTGTCTTTACGAGACTTGCCAGCAGTTCAGTAATAAACATACCAGCGTGCATCCTCAGACCGAGACACAAGTCTTTTTTTGAGTGACCACGATGTAAACCTTAAACTTTATAAAACCCTGCGTGGTCCCACAGGGCTCGGCCGGCTGTCCGTCGGTGCTCGACTCCTCCGAGATCTCTACCGAGAACGGCAGGACGAGCCGCTTCCCCCGACCGGAGCTGGAGATCTCCTTCAGCCCTCTGCAGCCAAACCGCATGGCTCTGCGGCGGCAGGGGGAGGAAAACGCCGTCACCGTCAAAATCACCCGCTCAGCACGCAAGAGGAAGAGCGGAGAGATGGAGAAGGTAAGAGCCGATCAAACAAATTCACCAGGAGTTGAGCATTTTTGAAATGATTAATTAGCCAATATAATATATCACTGTTGTAGTTTAAATTTGTGTCTTTTGCCCTTTGTGAACACATTTCCGACTACTACTATGTGTGTACAACTACATAAAATGGTCCTGTATGAACCTACATTCATATACCACGTCCTCCTCTTGGTTCCCTAAAATATATCTCCTCTAGATGACTAAAAAAACAACTGTGCAGTCCGAGTCTCAGAAATGGGCTTTTTCTTTTGTTATTTCCAAAGGTGATAGTTCTTTTTTCGTACCTTTCTGTGGAGAAAATGTCACTCTGAAACTTTTCCCTCAGCCGCCATCAATCCAGCACCAGTAGTGCCTTAACGGTTACTCATGAGAATGGAGCAACAGCGGTTGAAATGGCAGTTGTAAATTTTGCACTTCTGCAGCACCAAATAGCAACCAGTTGTGATGTGTGACAAGTTAGAGTGCCGAGTGGACTGCAGGTATTAAATGTTCAAGTTTTAATTGTCCATATAATCATACAGGGTATAAACAGTGAAATGTGTCACTGTTGCTCCTATGCAACAAAAATATTAAAATAGATTAAGAAGAGAGTAGAAATACACAGTAAATAATAATGTTAACCAGAGCAGCAACTTGAATAATAAAGTAAGTAAAATTAGTCCCAGATGGTGGAAGCTCCTCCTGAGCCTCCCGACGCTGGACTGGTGTATCCGCTGTATTTTCAGTCACGACCGACAGTCTTTGTTTATGATGGCTGTGATGATGTTGAGCTGCACAACGAACGTGTGCAACCATGTGATCACTTTATTTCTGGATTTGAACCCCTCATGACCTTCAGTTCTTGTGCTTTGTCTGAATATTTTATGTTAAATGATTCAACTAAGTATATGGAGGTAACGGCAGGGCTTCATGATTCTGATTTAAAATGAGAGTTGAGATGAAGATTTTCTCCCAGTGAAGCTTTAAATTTGTTCACTTACGTGTTAATCCATTTGCAGTGGAGATCAGCTCCATGTCTTAGATTATAATCCCTCTGAAGATTGTGTTTCAGGTAATGGAGTTGACTTTTGTGTGACTTTTGCTTCCAAAGTAACAAACACTTAAAGTTCAGCTTTTTTGTCAGAAGTGGGGGTAGATATATTTGTTCCTCCTTACCACAACTGGGTTTCCATAACTCTACTCTAAAACCCTTTTCTTTTACAGCTTTTAGTCTCACACAATTAATCACGGGTGTCCTGCCTCTCCCTGTGTGCACTTTGTCCTGTTGAGCAGAACATTTTGACTAAGAGTGAAATTATGAGAGTAGAAAAGTTTCTATAGACTTGAGTTTAAGTTTCTGTATAAAGGCACCATCACAAAATATGTCACACATATAATACTTTTTTACAAAATATGTACAAAAGAAAATGCAAACAATTTAGTCATGTGCACAAGAAACATTTAATAGTTTTTCCTTTTAACTATCGGCCTCAGTAGTCTTCCCAACAGCCCTACGTAATTACCAGAAGCTCAATGAATGCAGTTTGAATACTTTATGGGTAATGTGTGACTCGTCCGAGTAACATGGTCAAAATTTAGAAACGAGTTACAAACTCTCTGTCCTGTGAAATGGTCGATACTACGGCTGTTCTGTGAAAAAACAATTTCAACTCACACATTGTCTATAAAACTAATCCAAGAACAGACCAAAGAGGCTCCACGGAAACGAGACAGTGAGACTCGTACGAAAAAGACAGAGGGTGTTTTCAGGACACCGTCTCATTGAAGTTTGTGTAAGTTCAGCAGTGGAGCTACACTTAATTTAATCTGTTTGTTTCATCTAATGCCGTTGAAGTAGGCTAATGCTTCTGTTACGTTTGGCTCCCAAAGGCCTGTGACACACGCAAATTCAAGCGCGATTATAAATATACATACATATGTGCTTTTCTGTACTTTAGATTTTATATAGTGTAGACAGTAAAACACTGGCATGCATGTACCAACAATCTCATTAATCATAGATAACACTTTACAAGGAGAAACACACACACACACTCTCACACACACTCCCCCAGAAAGCACTCTGAACAAGCAGCATCCCACCCGGAGGAGCACGAGGTCACTCGTCACATCACTGTCCTGCTGTCACTGCCTGCAAAGGTTAATCCTCGCTCGTATGACTCTTCTGTGTTTTCCTTTTTCCCATCTTTAAAATACATCTGAGAAATTTCTGCATTTGGAAACGTGCCAGTAATGAGATTTTTGTTGACAGATATAAAGAATGAAATCATTATAGTGGATGATTTCTACTAATCATGTCGTCTAATTGGCTTTATTAACACAGAATCCTACAATATTTGTACAAAGCATCTCTGGAAAAAAACAGCAGCTGAGGCTAGTTGGTGTTTTCCTGCTGCCTCTTTATTTTGTCCTCTAGTTTGTGGGGAAAAAAAGCAAATGATCAATAAATCTTTCCAAATATAGCAACACTAAAGCATTCTCACTTGCACGGTGATATTATACAGCATCATTATTGCAATTTTACAGTGTTGGCTTCTTGTTGCTCATCTTGAACATGCTGAATTTCCCTTGTTTCCACATATAATCCTAAGTGGCAGTGAGCTTGGGAAGCGCTGAAATATTCGTAGTGCTTAGGCATGAAAACACCGTATGCCGGTAATTCACACTCGCTCGTGATCTGTGTTTAGATTGCTGCATTAAAAAAATTATGATATAAAGATAATATCGAAAGGACAAATAAAGGAGACTGTTTTGTTTGATAGTCTTGGTCAAAATGAACAGCGTCGCTGTTTTCAGGTTGTGACTTGATAAGTGCTGCAGTCTACTAAAGGGGCAAATATCTCATATGGCGAATCAATGAACAGGTCTACAAAGTTTTTTCTCTTTGGTGATTACAGCATCACAAGTTAATTGATTTCTAATCATTTTATGTTGTGATAATGCAATTGAAACCCCCCAAAAACAAAAGCAGTTGTTGAAATTTCTGTTTTACATACACAAATATAAAATATAAGAGTGGATCGAACCATCCTTTTTTGTTATTTCAGGTTAATTTGGAAAGGAGTCACAAGTTAAGTAGATAGTGAGTAACTTGTTCTTTATCCAGTCTTGGATTTGATATTGATAAACATAAAGGCCTAATATATTATGAAAATGTTGAGTTAAATGACATGATATGTAGTGTCACGGTCACGGTGCCGCTCTCTCTCAATGCAGGTTGGCAGATCTGAGTCATTTCGACATCCTCGCTCTGGGACTTGTCAGTATCTTGACAGCAAATTTCACACCTTCGGTGACAACAACAAACTTCCCTCACTAACTTTTTATTGCCAAGGGCAAGGGTATCAATGCTAAGCTATATCAGAATATATGTAGGGTTTTAAAATAGACAAAGCTGGCAAACTTGGTCTATTTAAAATAATTTTAATCTGAAATTTTTGCTTTAACATTTGAATTTAATACGACGCAACTTCAGTTCTACTTTTCATAAGTGAAAACTAAATCTCCCTAAATAAGATCAGTTTCTTTAACTAAAGGTTAATCCACCTGCTAATGTTTCTTTGGTGTCTTTATAACTCTGAAAGTGACCAAAATTATAATGATTGACTTTAAAGAAATGTTCCTGAGACTTTCCTAGATAGATCTTGACACTGCTGTCATCTTCATTCCACCGGAGAGCGAACCTTTCTGAATAAAAGACGAAGATTATTTGGTGATGCAGCCATTTGAATGAGAGGTAAAACTGAGGTAAAATAAAAGAAGACAATACTCTAAAGAGGGTTTCTCAATTTTGTTCTCTCGAATTTTGTCTGAGCAGCTATAAAAGACGGAGGAGAAGAAATTTGTCCAAATGCAATCAATCAAAGCATCATGATTTAAATAGATAATTATCTAACTAAAGAATAAGTAAACAACATGACAAAACATTGTGGTCAGTGCAGGGAAGTTTGCATTGCCAAATCTGCAAAAAAGAAACGTATACATGTAGTTTAGTTTGTGTAACATTTTCTTGCATTTCAGAAATATTTCTTGTGTCTTAAGGTGGTACTGAAGCAAAACAGGCAACACGTAGAAACAGTGAGTCTACCTTGTAATGTGATGAGGAATACAGTAACTTTTAAATTAAAATATGTACAGTAAATGGAGAACGTGTGTTTGTGTGCCAAGTTGATTTTGCTCTCCGGGATTTTGACAGCTCCTCCAGAGACTTGCCGTAGCGAGAGGGACAACATCCGCTGCCGTACATCTTCCCCCTTAAATATTTAAAACTGTCAGCTGTGAGAAGTGCGTGAAGACGTTCTAGCTGTGTGCCTGCATGCTCTGACAAAAGCTCATTAGCTGGAACATATTAGGCCATGTAACAAGTGCTCCCTTCAGTGTAACTGGGCTCTTTCGACTCTCTCTGTCTTATCCTTGCTATGACGACATTTTCTCTTTTGATACCGGCAGTGGGAGTTCGTATACAGGGGTGAGAGCTCTGCGCCGAAACCCCAAAGTAATTCCACTAATGACTGCCGTTCTGCTGACTGAGCCGGGTTCAAGAGAGAGAGCTGGAACAGAAACCGGAGGGGGAGGGAGGTGTCATGAAAGGCCCACAAAAAAAGATGTAGGTGGCTGTGCTGGGGAGTGGATCTACAGCACATCCAAAGTGATGTGATGTTACACCAGATTTTTTTTTTTTTCTATTCAGGGGATCTGGGGCACTGCAGTCAACATTTATGAACATGAACACATCCCTTTTTAAAATGGGAGATGGGAAACAAATCAACACAAATCAATCAAAATCCTCTGTGGGTGTAAAGGCTTTTTTTTTTTTTTTTTCCGCTAACCACGTAGCAATTAGATAAAAGTTATACGCATGTAAGAGCATAAGTGCTTCAAGTAAGAGTAAAAAAAAAAAAATGTAATTTATTTATTTTTTTTAATAATGAAAAAATCATTTCTGCATCATAGACGTTTTTGTACAATTTGTTCTTTAACCAATATTTCTGCTCATGCTACTGTAATGACCCAGTTTCCACTTGGAAACTCAGCCTCATTTGAACATATGAGAAAAAGATGATGTGGGGGTTTGAAGTGTGAAGGGCCCAAGGGTCATGAGTGTCATCACATCAATGGCCCTGTCAGCCTTCATACAGTAGCTTGCCAAAAGAGACGGCTGAAATTATGTCTTCTACCCAAACAACAGAAAAGAGGAGAGAGAGAGTGCAGTGTAGAGAAAACAAAAGGGGATGGTGAGTTTTAAATCAACAAAAATAGGCCAAAATAAATTGAGGGAGGTGGAGGCTGCACATAAAGAATAAATTGTGAGAGATTGGTTGAGGGTTAGAGGGGTGCAGAAATGCCGGCCAGGGAGGAAGAAAGTGAAATGAAACAGGACAGGGAGAAAGACAGCGGAGGGAATACAGCAGTGGAGTGGAGTGCAGGAGGATTGTCGGAAAAAGGGGAGAAAGCAGGCCAGAAAGAGGACAAGTGAAGATAAAAGTGGCAGGCAAGCAGAGTTGAAGCAGAAGATAGTGGCGACTGGTGGAGGGAAGTCAGATGGCAAGATGAAAGAGGGGGGGACTGTGGGAAGGGCGGTCGGATACGAGCAGAGGGAATATAAAGCAACGGAGGAGAGTTAAAAAGAGTAGAAGAAGCCGACACGACGGTGACAGCCGCTGCTGAGAGAGTTCGGATCTGAGCGGAGTCGAACTGCGCAGCCTGCACTTAATGTACACATCCATTAACACGACACGTCCTTCATGTTTTCACTTTCTCACACGTTTTGAAATGAAGATGTATATACTTACTGTACATCTGTAAACTCGATGGCTTTTCTTTCTGTCAGTAGGCAACATAGCCTGTAATTATTAAGTCTCAGACACATTTAAGTTGGTTTAACATTAAGAAAAAAGAACATAGGATGCACAAATCAACTTATAATTAAACTTTTCAAGCCTTAACTCATATCCACTGCCTTGTAGGAAAAACGTACTAAATCTAAACTCTGAAGGTATGTTGTCCGTTTGCAGCTTTTCACGGATACATAAAGCCGTAGAGTATAAAGTGACACAGCCTATACTTGAAATTTACTGTTTCCATTCACAACGTGTAATTGTTCACAACTGTCCCTCTCTCCCACTGCAGCCTGTAATAGAGACTTTCTAGTTCCAACGCAAAACGTCTACCAGCTGCGTCAGTCGTCTTCATGCTTAGAGAAATAATAGCGTGGAAATAACTGCTAAATATACCGTAACAGCCAGGCAAGACAAAAAGAAAGTAAGTTATGGTGGGTTAAGGTTCAGGCAGACTCAGGCAGGTCTTGTATTTGTTAATTTTACTTGCGTCACCAGTTGTGGTTGAGCTTTCTGACAGAATAAAAATCTCTACTGAATCATTGCTAAAGTTCTCCTGGTGGTTAAGTGTTCACCGTGAAATAAAAACAGGACTTTTGGTTATAAAATAGGAACATTCGTGACATTTGCATGTATTTCCATGAAAATTTAAAGTTCAGTAAGAGAGGCTGTATGTAATGTAATTTATTTTCTCTGTTCACTGTAAGCCCTGTAGACTTGATTTCTGTGCAAAAGCATTGCTCTGATCAGTCCAAACTTTATACAGAAAAATAGCTCTTTAAAAGTCTTGTTGTTTGTTGTCTTGCAGACAGACCTGACAAATCAAGAATTTAGACTTTTTACAGATCAGCATCATGATGTAGTTATTTCAACATCCTTTTCATCTGTTCATTGTAATTAAAACACTTTAAAATCTTTAGTTTGAGATCATATAGCTGTAGTAAATGGAGACAGCCAATCTTACGTGAAAAAATGCGATAAAGTTTGAGACTAGCTCATAAGAAAGAGGAACACCTAGCAGGTAAATAATCAGATATTTTCCTCAGTAGTTTCCTCAAACTAAAGCTACAAGGAGAGCGAATGTTGGACACAAACATGAATGATGATATGACTGTCTGCTGGAAGTGTAAATAGTTGTGAGCAGGTTAACCAGCTTAATGCAGCTGCAGTTGTTGGTTTCATTTTGTTTAGTTTTTTTTTTTAAACCTTGAATTTGTACAGTATGTGTGATCTGTTTGTTAAGCTACTCAAAGCTAATGTCGCCTCAGGGTGAGAATACGTGCAGTATGTGCACCAGAGGGTGTTTAAGATCTGCTGAAATTGACTCGTAGAGTTCATCTCTGTCTCATCCCTTCACTCAATCTCTCTCTCTCTCTCTCTGCGGGTCTGTCTGCCAGCAGGATCTTGGACTATCCTTGATCCAGCAGAGAGGCAGCAGGAGCGCAGGCCAAGAGCAGGTTCACCGCTGATTAATGGAACAACACTTAATAGGCGCTCACAGAGGTCAGGGAGGAGAGAGAGTCAGAGGATGAACAGACAAACTGTGGGACTCTTAAAGCTTTCATAGAGAAGTGCAGATCTGCAGTCAACTGAAAACAACGACCCATCCGTCTCGCTCTGTTTCGCTCTTTAGCTCTTTGTTAATTGGGTAGAGTGGATGAGGATTTAGGGCACGTGAGATGTATTTTTTGGATGTGGTTTTGATGCAACAACACAAATGTGGGCAAAGGAAGAAAAGCGATTCAGATGGATTTACCTCATTACCTTGGACTTGTTGAATTTTTTGTTTGATGTTGGATCAGTGATCCTCAATAAATTATCTCAGAATAGGAGAGACAATGGGACGTCATCACATTAATTAGGGAAAAAAATCCCAAAATCATCCTTCAGTAAAGGCCCTCTGCTGCTGAGAAATGTGATTTTACATACCAGCAATAATTTAGTCTCATTTAGGAAAGCAGATTTGCATGAGAGCTCTCTTCGATTTTAAGCAGGTTGGTGTGGTGGTGTCAAACAGGGCAAACATCCTTCAGCTGAAGTACCTGGATTCAAGCGTCGGCCTCTTCTCCATCCAGTTGGGTTAAATCAGCTGGGATTTAATGGTTCACAAAGATAATTAAGTCCTGCGCTTTTGGAGGCACAGAGTGTCAGGTGTGTTCTCAGTAAAGTTGAAGATACAAAGAAATTAAAGAGTTGATTTTCATGTGCCCTGAAAATGTAGTTGTTCGCCAGCGTAAGTAAAACTTGTAGAGCTTCTGGCATGTTGTACAGTAAATGCAAGTCTACATGGTTCAATTACACATGATGGGATGAACCATGGAAAAGTCGTTTTAGATGTTCAAGGCTCGATTCACACAAGTGACATAAAATTTCAGTATCTCGATCTGTCAGCGTGGAGTTTGGACTGGAAGAAATTGTGTTTTTTAACACAGTGCTAACGAGCAACACAGACAGTACTTGTTATGACAAATTGGTTTAATGAGGATATTTTAATAAAAAAATAACAGCCTTACCCGTTGGTAGGTTTTAAGGCTGGAGTCAGTGGTGTTGTTGGATTACATTATATTGTGAAGTGTTGCTTTCTTTGTATCTGCCCCAGGGGGACAACATTATAGTGACCATTATACCACAAGAAAAACCTCTTCCAGCAAAAATACTCCCTTCAACACTAATGAAGTGTAACTGAGAATGTCTGATGGCCTCTGAAGACTCGGGCCTTTATGCTCCCAGAAGCCACACCGCCGCTTAAATCCTTAACAAGACGTCCATTTTGGTTATAGATGTGTTTTCTTCTTTCAGCAACTTCCCTGACACTGAAATAGTCGTGTTTTGTTGCCCCCTCACAGAAGGCAGTGGAGTGCACTTGCATATGTGTGTATATACACATGCACATATAGATATAGACACAAAATGACAAGGATGTAAGCACATACATATTAATGTCCTCCCTCTGTGATGCCAAAATTTTCCCTCTGTGAACAGCACAAGATTTATATAAGTAATATGCATCTCCAAACACATACGAGAGGGCTTATTGTTTTGAAGATTAAACAAGAACGCAGCGGGGAGCAGTGGGACGCTCGGGGTCCAACAGGGTTTGATGAAGAGACTCTGCACCCCGTGGTGGCACTTCCGATATCCGATCCCATCAGGAACTGAACTCTATAAACTTTTAATGCTTCCTTTTTAAAATGACATGAAACATTAAACCGTGCCAAGGTATGTAGCCATAATATACACATAACGTGGGCTGTGGGTCAAATCTCATTCACAAGAAGTACAAAAGGACACTGTAAAGTAAAAGTTAGGAATATTAGGCTTTCTTTCTTTGCTTACATTAGATCAGAAAATAAAAACCACTGTTTCTGTCTAGTAAATATAAAGCTAAACCCAGCAGCCAGTTAGCATCGCTTCGTGTAAAGTCTGAAAACGTGGGAAAACCAGGATTTATCCAAACGTGACACCTAATTACCGTTACACCTCATTTGTTTAATTTCGTGCAAAAAAACAAGTCAAAATGGGGTTCAGGTGCAAGACTTTACCTTGGCAGAGAGCTATAACTCTGTGGAGTCTCCACCGCTTGCTTTTATTTTCTGACCTGCCACTAAACTGGTGCAAAAGTTAGTTCATTTCCAGAGTGTGCTTTCATGCATTGTTTTTCTTTATCTTTTTCGAGCCTCATTAAAGTGGAATCGTAGAGAACTGGGTGACCGTGACAGTGAACTTTTCTTCCATTTTGTTTGAACCTCCTTTACATAGTGGAGTGGAGTGGAGGTGAATGCAAGTATGTGTCTGTCTGTCAGGAAAATAAAAATAATGGTTGACGCTGATGCACATCGCACATTAATTATATAAAGAACTCACCTTTGAGTCTCGGGTGGTGCTGCTGGCGTCCTGTCACTTCTCCAGTCTTTCAGTGGGTTATAGTTGCTATTATCATTAGAGACTAAGCAATATTTTAATGTAAAATATTTTGACAAAAGTTTGTTTCTTGTTCAGCAGTTGAATCCTTTTAATGGTACATTACAGGCTTGTTTTTAACCAAGATGTTTCTTTTCTGAAGTCTCATATTTTCAGGAGGAGTAAACGGCGAACAACACAAAAGGTACTTTTTTTGTTGTTTTTATTTCATGGATCAACATCACGTTTTCATCCCTCCAAACTCATCAGCACACAAACAGGCATTCCCCATCACAGTCCTCATCATCATTTACCTCATTAGTTTTTTTTTTTTGTTTTTGTTTTTTTTTTTTTGGGGGGGGGGCCAAAGATTGCAGTGTGGGCAAATGAACTTACTTATGATGACTAGATAGATAGATATACTTTATTAATCCCAAGATGGGAAATTGCAGAATATATACGTCGATAATACGATAATACGATAATGTTATACAGCAAGTATGGAAAGGCAGCCAAAGTGTAAACATGAACAGGGAGTCCTCATTGACCAGAAAGCTGCTGCCCTGAATTTATACATTTCCTCTAAAACGAGGAGAGGAATGAATGAATGAGCGGTAACAGTAAGGACATGATGCAGAAAGAGACTGCGTTCACACATCCTTCCCTGCATCAGTGAAGATTTGAAAACAGATGGTGTAACAGTCTTGCTCTCTCTCTCCTGAGCTTTACAGTAGGGAGAGAGTGCCAATAACCACAGAAAGGCATCAGCCCAATGAGGATGTTTACATGCGTTGTTTGTTGCCGCGTCCAAATAACTTCTAATAACACGTTTCCATACTACAGAGCAAAGAGTGACTAATGCCCAAAGACGCCCACTTCACATTTTATGGTACTGTCACAGATTCTCTCGAGTATTCACCCTCAAAGCTCATTTCTTCCGTGATGCTATATAACCTCTTGGTGTAGTATAGAGCTGCAGCACAGGTAGGATCTCATGGGACTCAGAGGTGCAAATGGTGGGGGTTGTTACTTTTAATGTGGCATGCATGGTCAGCAGAGAATATAGAAGAGTTCATATATGAAAGCAAGAGGCTGCTGCGTTATTGGTGGGGTGAGCCAAGCATGTAAATATGTGGTTGAAAAAGATTATTGATCACCACCGGGTGTGTATTTATGCACTTTTTAGGAGATAAGTAAGGAGCGAATAGAAATGTTGTGTGGCTAAAAACATGACCTTAAAACCACCATGTGGAGAATTTTTAAATGTTCAATTTTACTCGTTTTTTTTTTTTTTTTTTGATGTTTCCTTTAAAGAGAAGTGAAAATAATTTTCGGTACAAAGTTGCAGTTCTAATCATTTATTTAGAGGTTTGGATTGGTTGCAAAATGTGGTAAAATTCAGTGTTTAAATGTTCTAATTTGATGAAATAGAGTAAATATTTAATCATAGTGTGTGTTTTTTCACATGATTATTTCGTTGTTGGTGTGTTTGAAAACAGCAGAGGTTGCGTCTGAAGTCTCCCATCGATTTTCTCTGTAAACAGCTTTTATTTCTCTATTTGCACCATGTTGCACGGACGTATTTGAGATAAAATGTTCAGTCGAGCTTTTAAAGTCTTTGTTGCTGCTGTTGCCACAGACTCTCAATGTCTTTGGGGGAGTAAAATCAAACAGTAGCCCGTTCCTCCCTCTTACGGGGAGGTGAGAGTTGAGTCTGAGCCACAGGGCAGTGCTCTCGTAAGTTGTTGGGATTCAGTTCCTTGTTCAAGGACACTTGAGCGGATAACTCTGGGTCGAAGTGTAAAATTATTATTACAAGGTCGCTTGTATGACCACAGGACCTCACTGCTCCCAGAGTGGAGAGTCGCTGCTGCAATCACCTCTTCCTGAACAACTGCTCTGCCAAGAACTGTCCTTAACAAATATGAATTGATAAAATTTTATCCAGGATGGAAGCTGAACACTCAGATTTACAGTACTGTGTCTGTAAGTTTATACATATACATACATATATTTTCTGCTGTAGTTTAAACAGCCATCTGAAGCATGGTTAGAGAAAAACATTATTTATCTCTATCTCACTTTGTATCTTTCAAAAGAAGGCTTTCAAAAGTTTTTTCTGTTAAAGCTCTTATCTTAGAAATGCTCAGACTGGCCGCCTCCACACTCAAACTATTCAAGGAAACCTTCTTGGCGTCTGCTTCACGACATTGTGGATTTTGTATGATTACTTTCATCAAATGGTGGAGATTAGTGTTACTCTCTCCCCCGCCAGACTTGGTGTCGGGCACTCGTATTACATCTGAGCCTGATCCACTGGCAACACAATCTGCCAATATTGGTTCATTACAAATGTACGATCAACATTCATGTTTCCACTTTGATCGGCGTCATTTCATCTAGGTATATTTTCTAAATTCAAGTTTCATATAACCTTTTATATTTGTCTTTTTCTTGTTATTAATTCTAATTTAATAATGTTCCTCTTCTTGCTGTTAAAACAGTTAAATGCAAAGTAGATCCTTCCAGTCATCTTGCCAATTGTCTCGTTTTTCCAAAGTAATTAAATTGTCAAAAATCAACAGACTAATTTAAATGTAATTGCTACCTCTTAAACCGAGTGCTCGTATTTTGTCCATGTGACGCCCAGGCAGGGAACTGCACGACAAACCGGGCTCTTATCTGATGGGTTTGACATCTGTAGGCAGTGACCCAGCAGTGATACAGCAGGCGATTTCATCAGCCGTCCAGACTCCTGCACCATTAAATTTTTCTCACAAATAATGGACTGTTGGCAAGCGTGAACATGCAAACTGGCACAACGTGAACACACACGAGCAAATAAACAGCTTTACCTTTTACTCTTTTTCTTTTTTTTTTCTCGTCTTTCCATATCACACTCTCCTTTTTCTGTCTTGTCTTGTGTTTCTGTTTTTAAACCTTTTTCAACCCCTCTCTCTCTCTCTCTCTCTCTCGATGTCTCATCTCTCCCAGCCAGCCATGCTCTCCAGATGAGTGCTTAATGATTTATTGACGACGACGTGGCTTTTCGTTTAAAAGGGAGACCTCGCCGCTGTCCCAGACAATCTTTATCTGAATTTTTAGCTTTTATGATTTTTGGTGTATTTTGACACATTGACACTGAACTGTGTATAACTGTTATTTTTCTTCAGTGCAACTTGTGGTATTTTTTTATTCTTGTTCTTACGGATTTGTACAGATCTGTACTTTCATCCAAAATCACAGAGCGTGTTTAGTTGAGTCAGTCATCAGCGAGATCCCACGATCTTTGAGACTATCCAAAAAAATCTTCTGTTATCCATTTAAATTTATTCTTAATGAAATGTATATAAAGTTAAAGCATCTACAGAAACACTAATTTTGCTGTGATGTTAAAGAGTGCACAGCTTGAAGAGAGCACTTAAACCAAAAGATGAGTTTAATTTGGGCCGTTATCACATTACTCACATAATTAACATTAATTAGTGACAGCTGATGTGATCTGCCACCAGCGACGATCGGCATTTCAACCGGTGAAAGTGACAGTTGGACAGAGAGAAGCTGCGATCTGGATTTTTTAGCAAAAGCTCAGTGTACTTTTGTTAAAGATATGGTGTGGTAGCTAAGGGAATTGCAGTTTTTCACATTCACACCTTCTTGCGCTGTGAAGCTGTGTGGTAAAGGGTTAGTGGGCGAGTCGGGCTAAATACAGACACATTTCAGTCGCTGCTTTTGCGATCGCTAAGTTCTGAGGAAAGTAGTTGTGCATATACTATATTTCTCAGTCTAATTGAATTACTATATATACTCTGTATATATATGCACACACACAGACGGGTGACAGATTAAAGGAAAAACACTTGAATAAATGAGTGAAGAAACATAATGAATGCAGATACTTCCACACAGGTGCACTGCATGGTACATTTAAGCAATTAACAGCCCATCATGCTGGGTGTATAAAAAGTCTGAGCAGGCCCATTTTATATCAAGATGTTAAGAGGAAAGGATCTGAGTGGCTTTGAAAGAAAGTTCATTGTTGCATAAAGAGCTCAAATGGCTCGTGTTTTAACAGGAACAGTGACATCTGAGTTTAGATCTGAAGAAAAGGCTTCAGTAAATTGGGTCGAGATTGTTGTCAGGGTGTGATGCTGAATGTTAGCGGGATATGTAAGGAAGTACAGAGGAGCAACACTTCCTCAGACTGACAGCTTGTCAACAACCACATAAAACAAGATATTATAGCAGGGCTGCAGTTCATAAATCTTTTTTACAAACATGAATGACCAGCTAAGAGTTCAGTACAGCAAAAACCAACCAGACACTGATCCACAGAGATGTAGAAGAAAGTGATTCGGTCACTTGAGTCATCCTTCACAAGATTCTCCACCAGTGGGCGAGTGCATGATGTCCACCAAGAGAGCGGTACAGGCTGAACGTATATTCAGACCCCTCCCGCTAAGAGGGTTAGGGTTAGGGTTAGGGCTAGTGTCCACACCTTACCAATAAAATGCCTCCCTCCACAGAATAACAGTTGTTACGCTTCACCTGTCTGTATATCTTTCATTTATATGAAGAGCTGGGAAATGTTCCAATTACCTTTTTATTCTTAAAAATCTACTAAGAAATTATATGCTTTCACAAACTTCTCTGTATCTTTCTTTGTCCTCAGTCTTGATTCACATTATCTCACGTCTCATTTATTTTCTTCACACTCTCCCTTTATCATCTCATCTCCCTCTCACACACACTCTCTCACTTTTCATCTTGTTTACTTTCTCCACACACTCCAATTACGGTTTATCGCTTCGCTTATCACTATTCATCTGTATCTTTCCACTTCTTTTTATTGCGTTTTCCTCTTCACTCTCTCTCACATGCACACACTCCAGATCCATTATGAACCACCTTCACTTCTGTTTTTTTTATCTCAGCCAATCTCTGTATCCGTACTTCTCCCTCCACTCTGTTCAACCTTTCTTCCAGAGATTATTTTTAAAAACGTCCACTGAGTCACGATTCCACATGTTTTGACCTGTTTTTTTCTGCTGTTCAAAGTGGAGCATGTTTATGGCGTCCACCACGCCTACTCCTCTCCCCGGCTGGTGAGCCACCCTCTCAGGTCGGCCTCGTCCCCAAAGGCTGGCTGTGAGTCAGAGTTGCTTCATTTGCTTGAGCACCAAATACCAGACAGACAGACCAGGGAGAAAAATTTCAGGTGCTCCACTTGATAAAAAAAAATACCTTCAGGCGAGCTGGTTGTCCTCGCCACGTCTGGGGTATGAAAAGTAACCAGTTTCCCTTTACTTTCCTCCTGAAAACCCCAAAGGCTTCCTTCCAAAAATGTATTGATTAGAAACTGAAGAAGACGTCGTATACACTTGCATTTGTTTTTTTTGTTTGCTCCAAAACTAGTCTTGAAAGGTTTTTTTTTTTTTTCACACATGGTTGACAATGGTGTGTCACTGATATCAGAATCTTGTTCGAAAGTGAAAACCGAAGATTAATTGGCTGTTTGTGAGACACCTAGACAATATATTTTGACTGGTAGCAGTTGAGCTTGTCAACTCTTTGAGCGCCTCTGGCAGGTAAATAACCCTAAATTGGAGCTTGTTTTCTCTCCTTGAAAATTATTCCGGCTGGTAAAATGGTAAAAGTGGAATTGACCGCCCACCGAGGCTGGTGCACAAAGTGTCTGAATGTTTTTCTCCTGATGCCTACCTTGTATTAATGGCCGGCCATCCAAACCGTCCTGTCATTACGAAACATTTTTGGCCCTTTTCCACTAGTACCTACTCGGCTCGACTCGACTTCGGCCGGTTTGTACTATGCGGTTTCCATCCCGTGTTAGTACCTGGTACCAGGTACTTTCAGTAGTAAATTTACCTACTCGGCCGGGGTTCCAAGCGAGCTGAGTCGAGCCGAAAATGTGACGTCGGCAGACGGCAGCAGGACACTGATTGGCCAGGGCCTGACGTCACTAGATGCGTCGGGGAGAGCGACTTCGTTCGTAAGAAGAGTCAACCGCATGCCATTTTTAAAACGCAATAACAACAACGAACACGATCAGAGATGGCTGCACAGAAATCAACCCCGCGGAGCAACGACGGCGAGGTGCAGACATTTCTTTGTCTGGTGGCCTCCATTGCTCCGTAGTCATTTCGTGTTTGTGTCGCATAACAAATGACGCGTGGAGTTTCGCTGGAGTTTCGGCCACGCGTTGCCACGGTGACCCCACCCACACTAAGGTGGTACTCTATTGTAATGGAAAACAACCTAAACTGAGTCGAGTCGAGCTTCGAGGCCGAGGCAGTGACCCAAGCCGAGTAGGTACTAGTGGAAAAGGGGCATTTGTGGTTGTTTTTAGCTCCTTGCCTCTTTCTAACCCCCCTGCTCATCAGCCTCTTACTAAACTTCTGACTCAGCACACACTCAGTGTTTGAATACTCGGTTCGTGTGTCTTTTTCCCGTGTCTTAATTTTGTATGTTCTTGTGCATTTCTTTCTCGTCTTGTGTCGACAGGAAGAGGTGGAGGCAGAGAACAGAAGAAACACGAGGACCAAACTGACACCAAAGCTGACCCCACACCAAGAGGAGGTGACAACCAGACAGAAACACACACAGACACATGCATAACCATGAACATGTGTTACTCTGTTACATCCTATACGTGCATTACCATAAATAATTCATAGTTAACACGTCGATGAAGCTAAAGCCTTCCTTTGCAGAATACTAATTCATCACGCAGTAGGTCGCTGCAAACCTGAAGTCATCATATTTAGGTCACATTTGAGTTGCATGAGGTGTCCTGTCATTCTGACTCATAATATTTCTTCTGCTAGCTGAATTAATTACATAGCTATAGGGTTGCTCAAGTCAACTTTACTGTAATGAACACAGGCCAAATGTCCTCTGCTCTGTAAAACTGCATTCATGACATTTCTTTACTTAGTAGAGTAGTTGACTCAGGCGATAGCTTTCCATAAACTGAAAGATGTTTAAAAGGGTTATTAGTGCCCATGAGTTAATTTGTTCTGCTGATGGGAGATTCAGCAGATTCACCAC
Organism: Scortum barcoo; assembly: GCA_023238725.1. Taxonomy (NCBI): domain Eukaryota; kingdom Metazoa; phylum Chordata; class Actinopteri; order Centrarchiformes; family Terapontidae; genus Scortum; species Scortum barcoo. The sequence goes on along the minus strand of CM041544.1, from coordinate 24,344,026 downwards.
AATAAAACATCTCAGCAATACAGATTCAGAGGATCAGTTCAATCAGAGCAAAATGCATTAAAATAAATATAAAAACTATAAATATCAAAATATAAGAACTGATAAGAAAATAATGACAGAGTGTTTCCACACACATAGACACACCTCTAAAAGGCTTAAAAAGTTGGACCTGGGTAAACAAGTGTTTTTGTACCATTTTGTTCCAAAAAGAGAAAAGAGAGGAAAAGATCGATTCAACAAAAGCCTGATAAAGGAGGGTCATCGTGTATTGATGTGAAGACGGGACAGTTTTCTGAGACAATATAAATACAGATGTGCCTTTTTACACGCTCCCTCAGAAGTCTTTACTTCACAAGAGTTTACAACTGTCTCAGGATACTTTATATTTCTACAGTCAACAGTCTTTAATGATTGTAGTCTCATGAATTCAATCTATCTGTCATATCCGTTGTCTTTCATATGTTGAAGTCTAAGAGCGGTTCACAAGCTCACCATGGATCACAACATCAAGGACTGTTACGTCACACCCGGATTGGCGTTACCAGGGGCCCCACCCTGGAGCAGACGGGGCCTGGGGTTTGGGCTGCATGAGGCGAGCGCCTGGTGGTCGGGTCCCGTGGTGCGAGGCGCCAGTCTTAGCCCGAAAATGGCGACGATGGGCCCGCCTTCCAGTAGGCTCACCACCCGCAGGAAGGTCCATGAGGGGCCGGTGCAATGTGGTTTGGGTAGCAGTCGTGGCAGGGGCCTCGACAACGACCCAATCCCTGGAACCAAAACTCTTGCAATAGGGACATGGAATTTCACCTCACTGGGGGGGAAGGAGTGTGAGCTTGTGCAGGGAGGTTGAGAGGTACCAGGCTAGAGATGGTCGGGCTCACCTCCACGCATCAGCTTGGGCTCTGGAACAGGAACCCAGCTCCTTGAGAGGTGCTGGATCCTCCACTACTCTGGAGTTGCCCAGGGTGAGCTGGCGGGCTGGTGTGGGCTTGCTTATAGCTCCCCAGCTCAGCCGCCATGTGTTGGAGTTCACCCGGTGAACGAGAGGGTCGCTTCCCTGCGCCTTCGGGTTGGGGATAGGTCTCTTGCTGTTGTTTGCATGCATACGGGCCGAACAGCAGTACAGAGTGTCTGGCCTTCTTGGAGTCCCCGGGGAGGAGTACTTGATAGTGCTCCGACTGGGGACTCCATTGTTCTACTGGGGACTTCAATGCTCACGTGGGCAACGCGACAGTGATACCTGGAGGGGCGTGATCGGGAGGAACGGCCTCCCCGATCTGAACCCGAGCGGTGTTCTGTTATTGGACTTCTGTACTAGTCACAGTTTGTCCATAACGAACACCATGTTCGAAAGCATAAGGGTGTCCATCAGTGCACGTGGCACCAGGACACCCTAGGCCAGAGATCGATGATCGACTTTGTTGTCGTTTCATCTGATCTCTGGCCGTATGTCTTGGGCACACTCAGGGTAAAGAGAGGGGCTGAGCTGTCAACCGATCACCACCTGGTGGTGAGTTGGATCCGCTGGCAGAGGAGGAAGTTGGACAAACCTGGTAGACCCAAACGTATTGTGAGGGTCTGTTGGGAACATGTGGCTGAACCCTCTGTCCAATGCCACCTCCGGAAGAGCTTCTCACAGATTCCGAGGGAGGCTGGGGACATTGAGTCCGAGTGGACCATGTTCTCTGCCTCCATTGTCGACGCGTGACAGTTCGAAGCTGTGGACGGACAAAAGGTCTCTGGTGCATGTTGTGGACTCCCGAACCCGTGTGGTGGACACCGGAAGTAAGGGGATGCCGTCAAGCTGAAAGGAGTACTATCGGGCATGCTGGCATGTGGGACTCCTGGCGCAGTTGACGGCAATACCGGCAAGCCAAGCAAGTCCCTCATGTGATTCTGTGGGGGGTGCTCTGCGAGTGTATGGGGTCCGGGGGCCTTTGCTAAGGGCTGTTCGGTCTCTGTACGACCGGAGCAGGAGCTTGGTTCGTGTTGCCGGCAGTAAATCAGACCTGTTCCCAGTGCATGTTGGACTCCAGCAGGGCTGCCCTTTGTCACCAGGTTCTGTTCATAATCTTTATGGACAGGATTTCTAGGCACGTAGCCAGGGGCTGGAGGGAGGGAGTCCAGTTTGGGAACCACAGGATTTCATCTCTGCTTTTTGCAGATGATGTTGTCCTGTTGGCTTCATCATCAGGCCAGGACCTTCAGCATGTACTGGAGCGGTTTGCAGCCGGAAAAGGGTGGCGTGCCCTCTCCAGGTGGGTGGAGAGGTCCTGCCTCAAGTGGAGGAAGTTCAAGTATCTCGGGGTCTTGTTCATGAGTGAGGGAAAGATGGAGCATGAGATTGACAGGCGGATTGGTGCAGCGTCTGCAGTTATGTGGTCTGTGTACCGGACCGTCGTGGTGAAGTGGTGAAGAAGGAGCTGAGTCACCTATGGTATGGTCATGAACTTTGGGTAATGACCGAAAGGACAAGATCATGGATACAAGCCACCGAAATTATTTTCCTCCAGGGTGGCTGGGCGCTCCCTTAGAGATGGGCTGACAAGGTCAGTCACTCGGGAGGAGCTCGGAGTAGAGCCGCTGCTCCTTCCTTCACATCGAGAGGAGTCAGCTGAGGTGGCTCGTGCATCTGTTTCTGATGCCTCCTGGACGCCTCCCTAGAGAGGTGTTCCAGGCATGTCCCACCGGGAGGAGGCCCCGGGAAGACCCAGGACATGCTGGAGAGACTGTGAGCCTTTTCAATGGCCCTTTTCCACTAGTACCTACTCGACTCGGCTGAAACGACTCGCCTCGGTTTGTACTGCAGCGTTTCCATTACGTGTTAGTACCTGGTACCAGGTACTTTCGTAGTACCTACTCAGCCAGGGTTCCAAGCCAGGAGCTTCCAGAGTCTGAGTCGTTTGCGAGCATTTTGACAATTTGCGTCGGCAGGCCGGCATGCGTCGGGAGATCGACTTCGTTCAAGAGTCAACCGCGCCATTTTCAAAATGCAATAACAACAACGAACAACGAAAATCAACCCTGCGGAGCAACAAAGAGTTGCAGACAGACATTTTGTGTCTGGTGGCCTCCATTGCTCCGTAGTCATTTCATGTTTGTGTCGCATAACAAACAAATGACTGACTCTATCATAATGGAAAATGCTTGACTGAAACTGAGGCGAGCCGAGTAGGTACTAGTGGAAAAGGGCCATATGTCATATGCTGGCTCTGGGAGCTGGAATTTCCTGGGAACACCTCGGGGTCCCCCCGGAAGAGCTGAAGGAAGTGTCTGGGGTGAGGCAAGTTTGGGCATCTCTGCTCAGACTGCTGCCTCCGCGACCCAGGTCCCGGTCCTGGATAAGCGGTGGAAGATGGATGGATGATCCAACCCAGCTGATTGAAGCTCAGCTGAAAATGCTCTGTGGGCCTGTGGTTAAGATGTGGGGGTTGGAAAGTATTATCGGCTGAAGAAAAATCAACAAATGGTCTAGCATGGGTTTGATTCCCTTCTAGGTCTTTGGACAAAAGGTTAAGCAGGGTGATTGTAGCGTCTTAAACTCTTGTGCTCTGTTGGTGAATTGCAAAGGGGTCGAGTGCATGCTCAAGCTTTTCAAAGATTTTCATTACGAGAGAGGTGAAGGCAGCCGGCCTGAAGCCATTAAAGGCTTTGTGGCTGCTGCCTTCAGGAACAGGGATGATCAGAGACTGTTTCCACAGGATAGGAGCACATTGTGAATTCAGAGACGCATTAAAACATTAATTTCATTCACAAACTACTATAGTCTTATGTAAGTCAGTTGTCAGGACTGAGGCTCTTGTCAATCTTAAAAAAAAAAAGCTTTTCAGTTTCTCACTGTGCCAAACAAAGTGATGATTGATTTTATTTATGCCTGTGATTACTTTCATACAAAACCAAGCTGAGGAAAACTTCCTCTCAGCCAGTTTGCCCTAGTTTTATACCTTTGTTTAGCCCTTCAGGATTTCCACTTTTTTCAGAAATGTCAAATGCACCTCCTTGTCTAAAGGACAGCAGCTTCTTCTGCAGACTAGACTTAACTACTTTAGACATCCAAGGTTTGTCATTGGAGTAAACCTTTTCAAATCCTTTCAGTAGGAATAATTGTACTCTCACAAAAGGTAAAACAACAGTTTATGTCAGCGAGTTCATCAATATCCTGTCGAGAGTTTGAGTACCTCCTTGTCGGTGCAGTCAAACCAACTTTGAAGACGAGCAGAGACACACGATTAAAATCTCAGAGTATGAGGTGTATATATGGAGTCTGAGTCAAAACGGGGCACCAAATCAGTCTATGGACCGATCGCTCTTCCCCTTCTGGACTTCATTAATGCCACGGCCAACGGTCTCTGTAGTCCCGGAAATAACAAACATTTCCTTGTAGTTTCCTGTTAGCAGGGAAGAGTGTCTGTTTCTCTAATCTCCGTCTGATGCCTCCTCTTTTCCCCTGGCCTCCTTTTTATTTATTTTTTTAAACTCCACATGGATGATCGCAGATTGCAGTTTTGTTGGTCGTCCCTTTGGATAAAGTTGGGCAGCAGAAGATCTGGCATTAGCCCAGAGATCAGACTCCAACTGCAGCAGGGAGTTTCTGGTATATCGTATCCTCGGAGAATTAAATGTAACCCCACTGCAGACGAGTTAAGTTGATCAAAGTCCACAAAGCAGTGATAATTAAAAGCTTCATCACTGCAGATGAATAATTAAATGTCCAAGATCACTTTTTTAGGATTATCATAAGCAGTTGAGCATAAAAGAAACACAAACTCACTTAAAACAGGAGTCAGTTTGTGAAATAAAGTTTCTTCATCTTAATTTTAATTTCTGATAAGTAGATAATTTGCTTAAACTACCAAACCATTGATGTTTTCAGTATACTTGTACTGTAAGGCATATGGAACTTGAAGTAAAAATGTAGTAGTAATACACTGTACGTGCTGACAGACTAACCATGGTCACTGCCATCTGCCATCAGATCTCCCCAGCGGGTCGCCACGACTCCCAGAGCAGCCTCCGCAGCAGAAAGGAGGGGACCCTTCAGAAGATCGGAGACTTCCTGCAGAGCTCCCCCACGCTGCTCGGCACTAAAGGTTAGTGTGTCAGTACGTGGCTCTTCACCGTGGGAGAGGTTCAACTTTTATCTGGTTCTCTGTACAAGAGGATTATTAAAGCATTGAAGAGTAGAGATTATATATTCTTTATTTCAAACATAAAGGGGAAGTTTAATGTGATGAAGCAACTGAGTGATACATCAGTGGAGAGCTGAAACAGTTTTTCATCAGTTACAACAGACCTCTCTCTCTAGTGTTTCTCTTAACGTTTCCTTCACTTCGCTCCCCGCTGCAACGAGGCGGCTTCACCAGGAGGAGAGCGGGCAAAAACTCGAGACGAACCTTCGGTTAGCGGCTGAAGAAACTTTAATTGATCCAGAACAAACCCCAACACCATTTAGTCTGAAACAACAGAAATAGCAGACCCTCTTGCTGTTTGCTGACGTAGGTCATTTAGAGACAAGTCTAAGTTAAAAATACTGCAACAGAACAGTACAAACTCAGTAAAATAGTTTTTTAAACTATGGAAATCTTATAATAAATTTAATTTCATTCCTTCTCATGCCAGACAACAAATCAGACCAACACTAATAATATTAAAAAAAATCAAACATAACCTAAATCCAGTAAAATAAAATGTGATTCAGAGAAGACAATAATAATAATAATAATAATAATTGTATTATTATTGACTCTTTTTGTTAAGTATGAGTATTAGGAACATAAATTTGTTGATTAATTGTGAGTTTCCCAATAACAAACTCTGCCAGACTCACCAAGTTTGCAATCAACTCTCTCCTGTGGCTCTATTAGTTTTCCAGGCAAATTTTTCTTCTTCAAATATCTTTGACTTTTGGTGCCGTAAACGATGATACCACCCGTCAGCATTTTCTTTTTAATCCTGTGTGGGTACGAAGCAATGTTAGCTGTTGGCTAAACGGTCATTTTTAAAGGAAACAGTTGACAACACTTTGATAATAATTTTTATTGCTGACAAATCTGATGAAAAGACCAGAACAAGCTCTGATCATATTACCAATTGATCCAACTAACAAGTTTTATCTACAGTCTGATGGATCTTATTCTCTTTACTGCAGAGCGTGTTCCTGCATTTCCATAAAACACACACTGAAGTTTATTTTGACTTGTATTTAATACTGCAGATATTCACTGGAGAACCAATCTGGATTAATCTGTGCAACAAATGCACTATTTCCTCCTGTTTGAGAAATGTTTGTTTTAAACTACAGTGGCCTCTTGTTTTAAGGAATAAATGAGTCTTTTTAGAAAATGAAACTATAGATTTAAGATGTTTTCAGTAGTAACTAATGGGCTTGATGCGACAGAGAGACAGTCAGTCTCTCAATGGTTTACGACATCCCCACCCTAACACATTATTTCAATCTTTATACTGGATAAAGTTGACAATAAAAATATCCTTTAAAGGCACCAGTGACTTGTGAGGACTAACGACACAACCTAAAGTCTATTTTAAAACCAACAGGCGGCTAATAAAGCGACATTAAAACAACCGTGATGCACGCTGCCCTTCTCGTCTCGGTGACACGAGCTGCATCTTAAACGATCTGCTATTTATCTCAGAAAAACCCACAACCTTAAGCTCTGCAGTAATCAAGCCAGTTAATGATGAAAGTCGGCGTCTCTGCCCTTTAAAGAATTCGCTTTACTGACGCAACATTCCCTAGAATATGAAAATCTTTTTGGGTGATATTTAAAATGAGCTTCAATATTCAAATAGCGATGAAAAAGAAACACCAAGGTTACTCGCTCGGGCTTTTTTTCTTTCAACCCACACATACATGCAGAAACACACTAAAGCTTGTGCACATACACAGTATATCCTCCCCTTTGCATTCAAACACATCATGTTCATACATATTCACATGGTCCAGGTGGGTTTGAGGACCTCTTTCAGATTTCACAGCTGAAAATGTGCAGAAACACAGCGTAGGACACACAAGGACAAACCCTCGCGAGCTCCTGCAGGAGTCATTTGGCGAAAGAATAACGCAGGTTTGACAAGGTAACCCGGGCAAGGGCAGCGTGTTTGGGACAGTAATGAAGGCTGAGAGGAGGGAAGTTAAGACAGGGAACATATTTGAATCAACAGGAGCCATCCCTGTGTTTTTATCCTCCGGGACCGGCTGCTTCGCTCGGTCAATTAATTGTCGCCCCGGGGTTCCCCGGGGGCACTGTCATCCGCCTGTCCACCATCTCTCTCTCTCTCTCTCTCTCTCTCTCTCTCTCTCTCTCTCCATACCTCTCTCTCTCTCCTCCATCGTTCATCTCCAACCTTCACTCATTTTTTTATCATCGTTATTTTACTTCCTTAAACAGCTCGCCGCCTTTCTCTCCATCACTCATTCCTTCTTGTCTGTCTACACTGTTCTTTCTCTTCCTCCCATCCTTCCTTACCCTTGAGTCTCCTCACCTGGACAGTAAATAAACCACCATGACAGTGACGGCTTCACAGATAAATCGGATTGATTAAAGGATAAATAAGACCATTTATGTTTTTAGTAACAAACAATGAATTTATCCTCCTCATCCCCCAGATCTACTGTTAAAAGATTCATATTAAGACTGACGGAGACGTACAGTGGTTCACCAACATAAAAATAGTCTATTCATTAGCATAAAATTAAAAAAATATATTATCTGTTCCGTATCTCTTCTTGTCTGAAATTGTCGGTCTCTGCAGCCAAGAAGATGATGTGTCTGGTGAGCGGTCGCAGCGATGGCGAGTCGGCGGCCTCTTCATCGCTCAGCCATAGAGCCAAGAAGAACAAAAGGAAACTCTACAGGCCTGAAATCTCCTCCCCCATGGAAATGCCCTCACACCCAGTACGTCTCTCACACACACACAGACAAACACAAACAAGTGTACCGACACACACAGTCATTATCGTCACGCAAACCCAGCATCCCTCTGGATTAGTAGAGTGTAAAAAACACCTGACAACTTTCAGCTCTGATTTCTTTTTTATTTAAGTCAACTTTTTAAGTGGCTGCTTGTTTAGACGACTTTACTTTTGAGAGGTTTCACTCATTTTGCCAAATGAATTAAGAGCAATTGTAGATATTGTAGATTGTAATTGTAGATAAAATTGTAGATAAATACTCCTTAAGGTATCAATAAATAATAATACAAAACAGGCTTTAAGGTGAAAAATACAGACACTCCTCTTTCTATTAAACTGATAAAGACTTCACCTCCTGCCCACCATCCCACTTATTTTACTGTCGTATCAGCCAAAAAGCATCTTCGCAAGGTGCACTCTACGGAGGACGGGCACTCGGTGTCCGAAATGTACTTTTTGACTCACCAAAGCACTGTTTCAGAAAGCCATATATTTTTTTACAGGCCGAAATAATAAACTAAGCCACGTAAAAAGCTAGAAGCACTCGAGACGATCAGTTTGGTTGTCTAGATGTATATAAAAACACGAGGCTGGGTGTGCATCTTTATCTGAACATGTATGCGACAGACAGCAGAGGACCCTTAAATGACACCAACAAACACATTAGAGACTCATCATAGCTTTATATTACATGACTGTTTTAGCCGCCAGCCAAGCCCTCCAACGTTTACTCGAACAGAAAATCTACCCACGCTTGCGCTTGGCGGGTGTTGATTTCGGACCCCGAGGGCACTTATTTTCCTATCTATCTAGTTATTGTATTGGCCATAAGTGTTTAAACCCAGAAAGACGGCCTAAGTAGGTAATTAAATCAGACACGCAGCACTGTACCCTAAACGGGATAATACAATCATACATGCTACAGCGACTTCCAGCATAAACGCTCAAAGGATGCTAATGTCCACATAAACCCTGTGAAGAGTTTCTGATCTTATCTAGACAGCTCCTGGGTTATTGTATCAGCGGATAGATTTCTTTTGTTGTTTTAGATTTTATAATATTACACTTACTCATAAACAAAGCAGTGAAAGCAGAAGAGTCCGTTCAGCCAAATGATCCACATTCGTACCTCGGTCTGGACAGTTTTCTCTTGTACTTTATTAAACCTGACCTGAGGGATGTCTGTTAATTATTCTCACTATCTGGGATGGTGTTTTTTTTTTTTTTTTTCAGAAGGAGACTTTTTACTTCAAAGGTTGTTTTTCAGTGCTCAGAGCAGCACAAACAAATTACATTTGCATGCATTGTGTTAGTATCAGTGGAGGACATTTCACTCCACACAGGTTTTGCTTTTATCTGTAATATTTTTTGCAAAGGGAGAGTCGCATGCATCAACTATTTTCCACGGCTGGTCGCGATCAAACCTCCCGACCTTTAACTGAACTAGTTCTTGAAATGGAGCTGCAAATTTCTGCCTCTTTTTACAGTTTTTCAACTTTCAGCCCCTTTTGTTGCACCATTTTTATCGATCCCACGCCACCTTTCCCCACAGAAAACTTAAACATTTTATCTTTTAGATGGTAAATATCTCTAAATCTTGTGTCAACAGACCCTTCACAGATTTCTCATTCATAATCCACTAATTTAAGATCTCTATCTCTTGTTAAAATATCCTCTTTAATTTCACCCCTGCCGTTATAACACCCAAATATTTGCACATTTTTAACAATTTCTCCTTCTTTTGCTTGTTTCAGATCATCAGCAGAGAGCCAGAGGAGAAAGAGAGCGACCACAGCATCATTAAGAGGCGTCTTCGCTCCAGGATGGCGAAATAATTAACCTTCATATCGTACTTTTTTTGTTCAAAACTATCTTAAGAAATGAAGGGACCATTTAGCTGCTCACGATCCAGCACATTTTTCTTTCTATGTCACGATGGATACGAAATCTCAAAACATGGAAAGATATCGTTGAGTTGATATGAAATGTAATTAATCAAAATGATTTTTTTAGTGACACATGAAAAGATAGGACACAGAAAATACAGAAATATAAGTGGTGAAACGATTTCTTTAAAAGCATCTAAACATCATCTAAACTTTCTCTAAGACAGCAAGGAACAAAAGACTGATAATTTTATTGATTTCTTACTCAACTTTTGTGTCCACATTTACCATCAAATGACTCCAGAGTCACCTTATATACTCTTTATGAGCACTCTAAATGTTTATATCTTTTCGCATTTTATAGACAGAGCTGATTCTTTACTTTGATGTGCAATTTTTTTTTTATTGCAATTTCTGGGCTGTGCTGGAGTTTGGTATTTTTTATATGATAGTTTGGTTATTTTTGACTTTTTTACATAAGTAAGCTACAACAGTTCAAATTTAGTGTTATTTTCCAAACTGCTCTGATTGTTATCCTGTGATGTCAACAAAGCTGCTAAGAGATTGCTGAAAAAGTTTTAAGATGCTGTAACAAGTCTTATAAACACACTAAACTCCTGCTGCACTTTAATTTCCTCCCACTAATTTAAAGTAAAAGAACAAAATCTGACACTGAGGCTCGTTAATACTGTGCTGAAACAGTCCTGTAGTCTTTCTCTGACTGCTCAAAGAAAAACTTTACTAACTTTACAGACTGCTGAGCTCTTTAGGTCACTGATCTGTTCTGCATGAAGGACTGCTTGGGAGTTTTCTCTTCTGTATATATTTTTTAAATACTTAGTTTTTTTCCTGATGTTCATTTTCTCAAATTCTGCACTTTTCTATACTTTCACGCTTTTTAAAAAAAATCTATTACATCATCATGTTATTTTCCTTTTTCATATCGATGTTCTGAAGGTCTTTTAGTAAAAGTACAAAACATTTACTTCACAAATATGATCTGCTGTTTTTCTTTCTTAAAATCATCTTTTTCTTTTTGGTCATTTTAAAGTCATGACTTTGGTCTCCAAGAATTTTATTTTAATTTATTACTGTAATGACCATTTTATATCCTAAATATTTGAATAATTGATAATGACGATAATTAGCTGTTCCACATCTTATGTACGTGCATTAAATGTCTTAAATTCAAACACACTTACTTTTGTTGATATCGTCAAGAACCACAGTCGGATGATGAAAATGTTCATCTACTGTAAATCAGGTCAGCCTCTGTAGGACTCCTGTTTCTTTTTGTCAACACTAATCAGTCATATTATATAAAAAGCAGCTCACGTCAATCAACTTCATTGCCTACACAACCACAAACACTTCATAAAGAACATTCAGGGTTCAAGAAGCTGTTTTGACATTTGCGCTTAAAATGAAAGTGGAGAAAACAAGTTTGAGAGCTGAAAGTGACACACACACACACACACACAGGTGCCAGAGGTGGACCTTTCAAGAAAATAAAAGAAAACATCTCAGAAAAGAAGTATTGAAAATTGTTCAAGCACAGCCGTTAAACCGAAAGTGAGAAGTTCATTCAGGCTGACTCTCCTGGAAGCTTCTCGTCTTCACATGAAGTGACAAATAGTTTTGTTGGTTTAAGAAAAAAAGAAGTTGAGACCTTTGTTCGTCCGTCGCCTCTCCACAGATGACCGATCACGACGTGAATCATCGGCACAGAAAGGGGGGAGTGACCGTCTGCAAACCAAACAGTTCCTCCTCCACCATCTTTAATAATTGAATCATTTTTATATCATCGCCCCACGGCAGGCAGAATATACTGATTCTTTATTTGATGCCAACTTTAATTCTTTAATTGACTTTTCTGGGCTGTGTTGTTGGAGTTTGGTCTTTTTTGTGTCGTGGTATTTTTACTTTATATGTGGAAGCATCCATCCATCCATCCATTTTCATCCGCTTGGTCCGGGACCGGGTCGCGGAGGCAGCAGTCTGAGCAGAGATGCCCAGACCTCCCTCACCCCAGACACTTCCTCCAGCCAGCTCTTCCGGGGGGATCCCCGAGGCGTTCCCAGGCCAGTCCGAGAGACATAGTCTCTCCAGCGTGTCCTGGGTCTTCCCGAGGGCCTCCTCCCGGTGGGACACGCCTGGAACACCTCCCTAGGGAGGCGTCCAGCCCAGGGGCATCCGAAACATAGATGCCCAAGCCACCTCAGCTGACTCCTCTCGATCGCGAAGGAGCAGCGGCTCTACCAGCTCTACTCCCAATGACTCCTCCCGAATGACCGAGCTTCTCACCCTATCTCTAAGGGAGCCAAGGGAGCTTCCAGCAGCCACCCTGCGGAGGAAACTCATTTCGGCCGCTTGTATCCGCTGATCTTGTCCTTTCGGTCATTACCCAAAGTTCATGACCATAGGTGAGGGTGGGAACGTAGATTGACCGGTAATTGATCGAGAAATCGCTTGCCTTCGCCTTTCGACTCAGCTCCTTCTTCACCACGACGGTCCGGTACACCGACCGCCTCGCATAACTGCGGACGCTGCACCAATCCGCCTGTCAATCTCACGCTCCATCTTTCCCTCACTCGTGAACAAGACCCCGAGATACTTGAACTCCTCCACTTGAGGCAGGCAGGACCTCTCCACTCACCCGGAGAGGGCACACCACCCTTTTCCGGTCGAGTAACCATGGCCTCGGATTTGGAGGTGCTGATTCTCATCCCAGCCGCTTCACACTCGGCTGCAAACCGCTCCAGTACATGCATGCTGAAGGTCCTGGCTTGAAGAAGCCAACAGGACAACATCATCTGCAAAAAGAAAGCAGAGATGAAATCCTGTGGTTCCCAAACCTGGTTCCCAAACCTGACTCCCTCCGGCCCCTGGCTACGCCTAGAAATCCTGTCCATAAAGATTATGAACAGGACCGGTGACAAAGGGCAGCCCTGCCGGAGTCCAACATGTACTGGAAACAGGTCTGACTTACTTACTGCCGGCAATGCGAACCAAGCTCCTGCTCCGGTCGTACAGAGACCGAACAGCCCTTAGCAAAGGCCCCCGGACCCCATACTCACGGAGCCTCCCGGACACATGAGCCTCCCACAGAATACCACGAGGGACACGGTCGAATGCCTTCTCCAGATCCACAAAGCACATGTGGACTGGTTGGGCAAACTCCCATAAACCCTCTAGCAGCACCCTGCGGAGGAGGGTATAGAGAGCTGGTCCACTGTTCCACGACCAGGACGAAAACAAAACCGCATTGTTCCTCCTGAATCCGAGGGGTCGACTATCGGCCGAATTCTCTCTCTCCAGTACCCTACCCTGGCGTAGACCTTCCCGGGAGGCTGAGAAGTGTGATCCCTCTGTAGGTTGGAACACACTCTCCGGTCCCCTTTTTAAAAAGAGGGACCACCACCCCAGTTTGCCACTCCAGAGGTACTGTCCCCAACCTCCATGCAATGTTGCAGAGGCGTGTCAGCCAAGACAGCCCCACAACATCCAGAGATTTGAGGTACTCAGGGCGGATCTCATCCACCCCGGCGCCTTGCCACTGCGGAGGAGCTTACGAACTACCTCAGTGACTTCGGCTCGGGTGATGGACGAGTCCACCTCAGAGTCCCCATCCTCTGCTTCCTCATTGGAAGGCAAGTCGGTGGGATTGAGGAGATCCTCGAAGTATTTCTTCCACCGTCCGACAATGTCCTCAGTTGAGGTCAACAGCTCCCCACCCTGCACTGTAAACAGTGTTGGCAGAGTACTGCTTCCCTTCCTTCTGAGGCGCCGGACGGTTTGCCAGAATCTTCTTCGAGGCCGACCGATAGTCCTCCTCCATGGCCTCACCGAACTCCTCCCAGACCCGAGTTTTTGCCTCCAGGACCGTCCGGGCTGCGGCTTGCTTGGCCTGCCTTGGTTTGCCGGTACCTGTCAACTGCGTCCAGGAGTCCCACAGGCCAACATGGTCCGATAGGACTCCTTCTTCAGTCTGACAGCATCCCTTACTTCCGGTGTCCACCACCGGGTTCGGGATTGCCACCACGACAGGCACCAGAGACCTCCAATGCGTCCACAACTTCGAACTGCCATGCGTTACGACAATGGAGGCAGAGAACATGGTCCACTCGGACTCAATGTCTCCAGCCTCCCTCGGAATCTGTGAGAAGCTCTTCCGGAGGTGGGAGTTGAAGACCTCCCTGACAGAGGGCTCGTTGCCAGACGTTCCCAACAGACCCTCACAATACACGTTTGGGTCTGCCAGGTCTGTCCAACTTCCTCCTCTGCCAGCGGAGCCAACTCACCACCAGGTGGTGATCGGTTGACAGCTCAGCCCCTCTCTTTACCCGAGTGTCCAAGGCATACGTACGGCCGGAGATCAGATGAAACGACAACAAAAGTCGATCATCGACCTCCGGCCTAGGGTGTCCTGGTGCCATGTGCACTGATGGACACCCTTATGCTCATACTCGAACATGGTGTTCGTTATGGACAAACCGTGACTAGCACAGAAGTCCAATAACAGAACACCGCACCGCTCGGGTTCAGATCCAGGGGAGGCCGTTCCTCCCGATCACGCCCCTCCAGGTATCACTGTTGTTGCCCACGTGAGAGCGTTGAAGTCCCCCAGTAGAACAATGGAGTCCCCAGTCCGGAGCACTATCAAGTACCCCTCCCAGGGACTCCAAGAAGGCCAATGGTACTCTGTACTGCTGTTCGGCCCGTGAAACAAACAATAACAGCAAGAGACCTATCCCCAACCCGAAGGCGCAGGGAAGCGACCCTCTCGTTCACCGGGTGAGTGAACTCCAACACGTGGCGGCTGAGCTGGGGAGCTATGAGCAAGCCCACACCAGCTCGCCGCGCTCACCCTGGGCAACTCCAGAGTAGTGGAGGGTCCAGCCTCTCTCAAGGAGCTGGGTTCCAGAGCCCAAACTATGCGTGGAGGTGAGCCCAACTATCTCTAGCCGGTACCTCTCAACCTCCCGCACACAGAGCTCAGGCTCCTTCCCCCCCAGTGAGGTGACATTCCATGTCCCTATTGCCAGAGTTTTGTTCCAGGGATTGGGTCGTCGAGGCTCCCTGCCACGACTGCTACCCAAACCACATTGCACCGGCCCCTCATGGACCTTCCTGCGGGTGGTGAGCCTACTGGAAGGCGGGCCCACGTCGCCATTTCGGGCTGAGCCCGGCCGGGTCCCGTGGGCAAAGGACCCGGCCACCAGGCGCTTCGCCTGCACTGAGCCCCAACCCCAGGCCTGGCTCCAGGGTGGGGCCCTGGTAATGCGCTCAATCCGGGCGACGTAACGGTCCTTGATATTCTTCTTTTCATGATGGGCTGGGCTTCTGAACCGCTTGCTCTTAGTCTGGCCCGTCACCTAGGACCTGTTTGCCATGGGAGACCCTACCAGGGGCGTAATGCCCCCGACAACATAGCTCCTAGGATCATTCGGGCACACAAACCCCTCCACCACAGTAAGGTGGCGGTTCAAGGAGGGGTGTGGAAGCTAAACAGGTTAAAAATTTCGTGTCATTTTCGAAATCTCGTCATTGTTTTCCTGTTTACGTCCTGATTTATTCACTTTAAGTGACATCAACAAAGCTGCTAATAGAGTCTCATAATCTTAATCAAGTTTTCCTTCACATGACAGTTCAGATACTCCAACAAATCCAACAAACATGAAATCAAGCTCATAAGTTAAGTCCAAACTCAATCAGACGCTGCTTTACTTTTCTGTTTTGTCCAGCTCAACTCTGAACTCAGAAGAAAAAAAATAAAAATAAGAAAGAAGCTCAGTTTTTTTCTGTTTTACACAAGCTGTCATTTCTTCTCGCAGGCTTTAAATTGTTTCTCTCTGAACATTAGTATTTTGTGTCAGAGGTCTCCCGGCAGCTGCTCGGAGCGTGGGCTGTAATTTTCAAAAGACAATTTACAACAGACGGTAAGCAAATTATCTTTATTACTGCGTGAACTGTTGCCCTCTTTACTTTCCAGGAAACTTTACCGTCGCGAGTTATTACACATTTACACTTTGGACACAGAGGCTTTAAAAAGTCACACTGATGGACAAATTTCTTTAAGTTTATTTGCTTTGGATTAGTGTCAGGAACATGTATATTTATTTATTCAGCGCTAAATGTGGAGGGGGGTGGTTGATAAATGAGTGTGGAGGCGATGGGAGGTGTTGCTCACACACACACACACACACACACACAGTTTAAATGTGTTGTTTTCATTTTTGCTGTTGCTGACATCAGAGATGTTCAGGCCATTTGTCCAAACACCGACAGTGTTACTAACTCTCACTGTTTCCACGCAGCAGTGTGTTGGTGTTGGTGTTGGTGTTGGGGCAGATTATCTGTGGGTGTGCTTTCAAAGGCCTCACCCACAGCTTTTATTCGGCCGAGCAGAGCGTTTTTCCAAAAAAGTGAGAGATTTGATGACCAAGTGAGGATCCAAAATTGAGGCCAATTTCATCTCCTTTCTTGCTCTTGTAATCGCCTCCTTTTATTTCTTCCCTCAGTGTCTTCAGTTCAGATTTGAGTGATGTGAAAATTGGCCGTTGTAATAATTAACACACTTAAGGAGATCCTCCTTTCATGAAAACAATGTGCATGGTTGACAAAAAAAAAAAAGTCAGCACTTTTTCAAACAGACAATAAAAAATTCTGCGTGAACAGCTTAATGGAGCGATATTTTAAAAAAATCCTTTAACAAGCTCTGATCTCTCCAAATGTGCTGACTGTTTGCACAACAAGCACAAAGGAAGGAGATGTGACGCCTGTTTTCATTTAAAGCTGCTGCGATACTCAACTAAAGTAAAACATCCGGTACGACTTTGTCAAGAGTGTCGGAGAAGATGTAATTAAACTACTAATTTACAGAGGAAATGGGAAACTTTCTCAAATTTGCTAAAACTAACAAATAATCTGAAAAAATCTGGCTCCACCTGCTAACTCTGAGGCCATTTTTAAAAAAATCCACCACACCTGGGTCCAAACAACCAATCAGAGCAGAGCATCTGACGGAGCTACACCTGAGGGAGGATAAACAACAACCAAATGATAAGAAAACAATAATTTACAGGAAAGATAAGAGGACAGAACAAGAGCAATGAAGAAAAATAAATTAAAAAGAGAATGAGGGGCTTTGGAGGTGAGCTAGGATGTATACTGGCTCTAATTTTCAAAATAAGAGCACTTTCTACATTTTGCAGCAGCTTGCTGTTACTTCTACTACTTTCATAAATGTAGAGTGATTCAAGTAGTTAAATAACTTTTTTCCCCACTCTTTGTGTCCTTAACAAGTCGTTTATGTGAAAACATCACGATTATCGGTCGTCTTAACTGGCCGAATAAAAGTAAAAATGTGATGTTTACCTGTGGAGATACTCAGTAGAATAGGAATATATTTACTTACCTTTGGCCTTGTTGATTCCTCCTCAGTCTGAGGTTTAGGAGGTTGATCCATGATGACGCATTTTCACAGCTGATTTCAACCTTCAAGATCACTGTGATGACTGTCAGGGAGGATCCATAACTGATCAATAATTAAGGCCTAAATGTGGAGTTTGCTTTGCTGCAGTTTCTTCATTGGAGCAGACAATCTGGTTTTATAGTCTCCAAAGATGAGAGGTTGACCCATCTCTCTGCTTCAGCCAGCAGCTGCTCAAATAAAGCCGTTATATATATTATATAGAAATAATGAAGACATTATTAAGCTCATCCTGTTTGCCGTCCCA
The DNA here is from genome assembly GCA_023238725.1 of Scortum barcoo. Taxonomy (NCBI): domain Eukaryota; kingdom Metazoa; phylum Chordata; class Actinopteri; order Centrarchiformes; family Terapontidae; genus Scortum; species Scortum barcoo. Next base: position 24,326,471 of record CM041544.1, on the reverse strand, counting down.
CTGTACATAATGACCCCCACAGCATCTCCACAGAGCCTACAGACACCTGCTGATGATGAATTTTCTCCTGTAAAATCATTTCATGAATATTTCGAGGCCTGAAGAGATAAAAGCAAGATAGACAAACAAACACAGATTAGAGAAAACTTTTTTACACTTAAATGACTAAAAGTTTCTGAATCGCTGCTCAAAAGCACCTTTTTGGAGGAAGATCAGAAAATCCCGTGTTGCTTAAAACCTTGCGTGCAAAGCTAAGATTAAATGAATCCCAACTATTTGTGGTAAATGCAAAACATAATTCAACTTTTAGCTTCTGTATTAAAGTTTTGCCCAGATTTTCTCTTCCTAATAAGAACGTAGATCACTAATACAACTCTGACTTTCTTTGTTTTGACCACAGATCCTCCTGGTAGTATAAAATGATTTGAGAAGTTAAAGCTGATAACAAACCACAGGATCAGACAGGAAGAGAAAACGAAAGTTAATCTGTAAAAATCTGAAGTCTGATCAGATGAGGTGTGATGTGAACAGTTTCAGCTCATTGGGGGGGGATGTGTCAGAGCATGAAATGATCTGACTGAGCAGGACCAACTTAACCAACATTAAACAGCCATGAAAGCAGTTTCAGATGGAGGTGTAACCGAGACCTGATTACGGAGACAGTCGGCTTATTTGCATGTGGGCTGCCTGATGGTTAAATTGTGATTATGAAGGTTTCGAATATGTGGTTTTGAAGCGGCTGCAGTTTTTTTTTTTCCTGCCTCTGTCACATCAGCACTGCCAGAAACGCTCCACGCAGCAGAGTGTGTGTCAGAAAGACTTTAATCCAAAGACATCATTAGGAGGAAGCATCATAATCACCGTACAGCAGAGAGAAAATGACAGCCGCGGAGGGTAAATGGGGAGAGGCTGCAAGAAATAAAAAAAAAGTCAGGTTGAGGATGGTGACAGAGAGCTTACCCGACAAAGAATAAATGAGACAGGGGGATGAGAGTGAGCAAGCATGGCAGCGAAGGTGAGAATTCAAATAAGGACACCCGACTCTGCAGCTTTCCTATTTTCTTCCAGCTCTTTCAGAGAAAGGAGAGAAAAGAAAAGCAGTCATGTGTTCGGTGAATGATGGAGAGCCTGCCATGATGCCATTTTAGCAATCACTTCCCACACAGCTGGGCCCTTTGTGCCGTCTGAACAGGCTTCCTGCTCGCAATCCACACACACACAAACCTGAACGTGTGTGGAGTCCAGCAAACATCACATTTATAACTTTTTACCAAGTTTGTTCATTTCTCAGATCTTTAGCTTTAAATAAAATAAAGAATAAAGTTTGAGTTGTTCAACGTTCTTCTGTTTTGTTTTTTAGACTGAGGTCATTTTTTCATGGCCAGCTGTTCTGCTTCTTATTTGTTAGTTTGCAGTTCTCCGGTTTCCTCCTGTGATATAAAACACCCCGGCTCGGTTCATCTGTGACTTTTAAATTCCTCCTGCGCCTGAGGGGTTGTCTGTCTCTACATGTCGGCTGTTTTTGTTCATCATGATGATATTTTACTCAGCAAGATTTGGGAAAAGTGGACCAACAGTAATCTAAGAAGGAACACGAACCTCCCACCTCCAAAAACATAATAAGTGACACCAACACGTTAATAAAATGACATAAATCATCTCTAACTTGCGGCACAAAGCAGATCTGTTTCTTGGAAGAGATCTTTGCTGCAGTTTTGTGCAGCAGCTGCAGGGATTTCCAGACTTTGTTCTGTTTGAGAGGGTTTCTGTGTGATTCACTTTGTTTGGAAAATCTGTCCAAAAATGCCTGAAATCAAACTGAGTAAACCGTCATTGTGTCTGGCAATCATAACGAACAAAAATATCAGATTATCGCCCAGATTGACATATAATTAAAACAAATAGACAGGAAATAGAAACTTTTTGTCTGCTAGGTGAACTCTTTTCACTTTTTTAAATTTATAAAACAGAATTGAAGTTTAAATTCAAGGTTAAAGTTTGTGACTGCTCTGACGTCTTTTTACAAGCAGTGATGTGTTTAAAGTTTTTGTCTGTGCAGAATAACCTGAAGAAGAGGAGGAGGAGGGTTATGAGAAGCACTGTGGCTGGAAAGAGAGAAAATGAAAGAAAAAGACGTCCCGACTCTCCCGCACAAATACAGAGTAATTATTTGCTCAATGATGATTATCATTGTTGGGTTTCTATTATAAAAAGCTTTCAGCTCTCTCAGCCGGTGACTCATTCGCGTGTTTTAGGCCTCCATGTCCTCCCCTCATCTTCAAAACATGAGGTGGCATTCGAAAGAAGCATAATTTCCCGGTGATGTAATGAATGTACCGATGAAATTCAGAATAAAACTCAGGTCATGTTCGACTGAACCTCCTTTTTAAATCTTCGAAGTTTGTCACAAACCTTTGAAAAAGGTGACCTGAGTGCATTATTACAAGTACAGAAGGAGGAGGCGTTTCTTCACACAGAGGCACTTTAAGGTGCGTTTGATGCTCGTGTGTCAGAGCAGATTTTATTTATAGCTCAGCTTCTACAAACAGACCTGTCACAAAGTGCTTTTACAGGCATAAATACAAATGAAAAGGACGAGAACATCCGAGCTGCTCCGACATAATCCCAAATGTTTGACTTGTGGGAGCAGAAAGTTTTTTTTATTCCATTTTTATTTGGATCTATTTTAATCTAAGCTCATCTTTATCCCTCACAGGAAAACGGACAGAAGCCTTCAACGAATTGTTCTACATTTCAGGAAATACACTTTTTGTATTTTGCATTGTTGCCAAGAGTTATGTGGGTCAGACGGTTAGCTTAGCTTAGCACAGACTGAAAACGTGTCTCCATCCTTTGCTCCTTTGCTTCAACCTGCAGCTATCTGTTCTGTTAAAAGATCTTGCAATTAAAAATAATATAATTTATTGATGATATACATAAAATATAATTAAGTAGGAAAGGTCTTTTTTTAAAACCTCTTTCTATCATATAAGAGACGGAGAAGGTGCTGATGACTTTAAAGATGGATTATGACTCTTTCATTTAAAGTTCTGATAGCTGCATGCTGTCTTTTCACTCTGTTGAACCTCCATCAACCATTTTGTTGAATTTTGCGGGGAGCAGCTCACTGGTTTGGTTTGTTTCATGTTTTTATCTCTAATCTGACATTGGTGCTGAATTTTAAAGCAAACAACACCATTTTTCATATTCATTTCTTTCACAGTGTCATTGGTTTAATCTCTTTGAAAATGAATTTGCAGAGATTTAAACATTTCTGCAGAGATGCGTTAAAGACTGTTTACGATTAATGATTCCTCAATTATCTCCATTAATAAGTCAATCTGTGTCTCAGAGGGAATGTTTGCATGTTTGCAACTTTAAATCCAACCCGGCTAAAACCAAATTTGATTAAAACAAAGCACGAACAGGTTTTACAAACACACACACACACACACACACACACACACCAGCATGGATGTATTAAAAGATCCAGACAAACAGCCAAAGCTCCCATCTGGACCAAATTGCTCCAAAAACCTTGGTGTCCTGCGAATACCTTTTATCTTCAGATGGACAAGATAACACCCTGTGAGGGAAACTGGATCCACACAGCAGCAGAAACAGCAGAGAGAAAGAAAGAAAAGGAAGATATGAATATGAAAGTGGCTTTAAGGGAGCTTCAGGGCTTCACATCCACGCTGAGTAAACAGTGTGGGGTCCTCTTTATACACAGTCACACAATTTAGGAGGATTCAGCAGGAAAAAGATGACTTTCCCATCACTGTCTGAAAGGAAATGTTCTTCAGTAAAATACCACAGAAACCTCAGATTTGTTAATTACAACCATCCTGAACATTAATTTGTATGCTGAAATTGCTTTAATAACGCTTTTAAATAATTCTGAAGGAAAGCAGGTTAACTCCTCAAACAGTTGGTCAGTTTAGGATAATGATGAGTGGACAACCCGCTCTGTCTCCTGAGCTGCAGCCGCATTTAAGGACAAAAGAAAAGTTGTCCTTTTATTTTAAAAGACTTCTCGACTCTGTGACACTCTCTGATTGACAGTCCTGATCATAAAAGTCCGTCTTTGCAGCTTAATCACAGGTGATGCAGGTCTTGATGTGGTCCAACACTCAGTACGATCATCTTTTTATGACATTTGCATGTAGAGAGGCGTTAATATCTGAGATTTGAGGCGTCCCACAAACATCAGCCACACAACCGGAGACACCAGTTCTTCTCATTTCTCAGTACAAGAGAAAACACGCCGCGACTGAACCTGAACGCACCGTCTGCGTGGGCGTCCTGAGGGGCCGAGCAGCCTCCTCCAGCAGGCCTCTCTAATGGGCTGCACGAGGTGCCTGACAATCCCATTAGAATCCAATTATATCTGACATTTTTCAAAAACAAAACAAAAAAAAGTGAAACATCTCGCTCGCTGGAGAGTTACCAGCTGTCATTCACATAGTCGTCCTCAAAACCACGAAGCTTTCTCTCTCAGCTGAAAACAAATTGTGTTATCAATCACACAGAAGAGTGTGTCACTGCTGCGCTTTCTTTCTCCACGTTGGAAAAGATCATACAGGCATTTTACCTGAAGGACAAACCTCCAACACAGCACACACACACAGCTTTTTTTTTTTTCCTGTAACAAACTTCTACAGTTCTGAATTATTTAAGCTCTCACATCATGAAGAGGATGTAAGAGCTGAATGTGGGACAGCAGTGAGTCCAGATGGTTGAGTCTCCTCCACCACACAGACCTGAGATTTGGCTGCGATGAATGGCTGGCAGAGTGTGTGTGTGTGTGTGTGTGTGTGTGTGTGTGCACATTGTTAGTTAGTCTGCCAGTCAAATCTCAGTCAAACCAGCCACATGATATAGAAAATGTATTGATCGTCTTGATTGTTCATTTGGAATCAATGAAATCTGTTTCTGTTTTGCTCACATGAACATGGATCTGACTTTTAAACTCTTGTACATCTACTTCTCAACAATATTATCTATATCCTATTTATATTTAATCTATTTTAGTTTTATATATTTAATTTTAGTTTTACATTTCATTTTATTTACTAAATTATAGTCCTATATATTTTATTTTTAGTCATTTTTGCTTGTGTGTTTTTTGAGCACCCTCAGAGGGAGTCTGTGACTTAAAGAGTTTCACTGCCAGCGACTGCTCCGTGTGATTGTTGTGGACAATGCGTCTTGTGATAATAAAACATCTGCCTTAACTGTTCATATCGAACAGATGTGGCTGGTAAAGAAGTTCAAACCTCATAATCCACAGGACGATCAGAGGCCGTGTAAGGTCACACTGTTCCCACACTGAAGAAAAAACAAATCCAAGCTGAACCCAAATAATGAAACTCAAACATGAAACTTTTTCAGGAGCTGTTTTTGTCCAGTTATATTCCACAGTTTTAACCTGTTCACACTCTGACCTGTAATTTGATAAATGATAAACTTTAGGTAGAAGAACGATCCTTATGAATTTACACCATGAATCATCACTAAGGTCTCGTTCATTTCCTCTGCAGCCTCTCTTATTTCTGGCCTGACATGAGAAGAAAACATTTGGTAAAACAAAAGACTCTGTGGAAAAAAAGATCTTGTTACAGGGCTGGATTAACCTATGAGAGGAACCCCGCGGTAAAAATGAGCTGTTGGTGTCCCGTCGCTCCCTTTCTCTGTCTATATATCAGTCATTTTTTAGTAATAATAATTTAAAATTTTTTTGTCTTCATTTGATTAAGTTTGATTTCATTCAATGATCTGCACCATTAAAGCACAACATGAACTGAAACAATCATGGATTTTAACTCTGTTTGTAGTTTGTAGTTTGCACAGATGACCTCTGAGTATCTTGCAGGTGATCTGCAAAAGAATCCGAAGCGTCGAGATTGAAAATTTTGCAGGATAAAGAACCTAGAGGACCCTTTAAATGACCTCATGAGGTGAAGATGAAGTTTTATAAGCAGATTAAAGTATACTGAAATGTCTTTAAATGCAGAAAACTTTCCTAATTTGATTATCCACACTCCAGCGACGACCTCCAGGTGACGGCGCTGAGACTTAACGCTGCCTTCAGTTCCTCTCCATTCACTTCCCGGCTGCTGTAGATGGAGTCTGTGTGAAGGCCTGTCAGTCTGAACCTGATTTGAACTGCGGGAAGTCGAATTGGGCTGAACTGAATCGACTTTAGCACTCGAGGGCAGAAGACAAAGAGAAAGCCTCCGTCACTTTCCATTTTCCCCCTGGCTTCACCCACCTCTCTCCCCTCCAAATGCTCTCTGCAGAAAGCCTCCCCATCACTCCGTCCCATATTCAGCAGAAGTGCTCCAAAGTCGGGGGGAGGTGTATGCCTGGACAGCTTTTTACTATAAGTGTGTGTTCCTGCAGCTTTTACCGGCCTACCTGAAATCAAACGCAGCCACTCGAGGTTGAGAAACGTCAGGAGAAAGTCAGCAGACTGTCGTCACGTCCCCGAAGCTTTAGGGATTACAAGTGAACAGGGTCAATCTGAAACCTTTGTCAAACGGATGTTATCGTCCTGGTGGAATTATAAAAAAGGTCACTTGTGTCTGGAAACCGACTCTTTAAAATACTGTACAGCCCCGAGCTCAGTCTACACTCACAGAAACGTACTGTCATTTTTATTAAAAGTAAACTTCCTCAGAATGAAGGAGAAAGTTTAACGACTGCAGAAACATTTCAAGTTCATCAGACAGAAAATAGAAAAGGTTATTAATCCACGGGAAGAGAAACGAGGCTTTAGAGAAGTGGAAAACAAAAGCTGTGCAGAGAAGATCTGAGGCAGCACAAATTAAAAACATCAAACCGCAGAGGTTCGGGTAATGACTCGCAGTACGTTACCTTTGTCTCAAGATTTAATTAAAGGAGTCAAATCAAAAGTTTCTCAAGTAAATTGAGGTTTGTTCGTAAGTTTGTCACATGCTGAGGGAGAACACTGCAAAACACACACAGTTATTTTGCCTTCATCTGAGAAAGTGGGAGAATATTTAAATATTAAATTACAGCCTTCTGTTTGTCATTTATCTCAGCATACTTTAGACGTCTGCAGATGAAGATCGACACCATCTGATGTGTCTTTCCTTCTTACAGTTTCAAACATTAGAGACCAAGATCTTAATTTAGGATGAGTTTAGTTGGTGTCTTTTTATGACTCACTCTTTAGATGGAAAAGTGGACATTTGAAAACAATATTTTCAGTGATTTCAGGGACATTTTGAAAATGGATCAACGATGAGTTTGAATAAAATCACTTTACAAATCATCCTGCAGACAGTAAAGTCGTCCATAATGGTGAACGTCGAGCCCAAATGAACCGTTGTCAGCGTTGGCGTGCGCTGATGTGAAAACTCTGCAGATCTTCGGGTGCACGTAAACACCGTCAGGGACTGAAGAGGCCGATGATAAAGTGTGATGGGCAAACATGAACTGTGACGAACGAGACACTAAATTAGTCTGCTTCCTTCTTTTTTTGGAGGCTACAATGCACAAAATATGTGTGTGTACATTAGTCATTTGAATTAGTAAGTTGTAAGTAAGTTTGATTTCATTTAGTGATCTGTACCATTTAAGCACAACGTGAACTGAAACAATCGTATCCCCAAACTGGATTTTAACTCTGTTTGTGTATGTTTGAATATATGGAGGTTTCACATTCTGCTGTAGCACAGCGAAGGCAAACTGTACGGGCCTAAAGTCAAAATCACCTTCAGCAGAAGCCCCAAAATCTGCTCAGATTTACTTTAAGTTGATACGGAGATGCAGCAAACTTCATTTAATAACTTCAGAAGGCCGAGCGTTGGCAAGCCGTTCGGTTCTGCTTCATTACAACCTGTGACATATGATTGTAGCTTCATTTTACCAGATTTAGATTTAGATTTTAGATTTCCTGCATCTACATTTTCCATGAAAGAACCAGCAGGATGCTTTTATTGTGAAGCAGCTACAGGAAATGCAACGCAGGCCATCAGCAGTGAAAACAGGTCTGCATCACAAAATATGAACATGTCAGCATATTTAATTAGTTTTTAAGAGACAGTCTGAGACACAGTGAGCTGTTTCACCCTTTTACTGAGGTTTGTTTGAAACAAACCTCCAACACGTCACGTCAAACACACGTCGCAGCTCCTCTCAGTACATCCTTACTGAGAAATGACCGAGCGTACGCAGGAAGCACGGCAAGAGCTCTCTGCCTCTGTTGAAATATGAACAGATATTTTGAGGATGAGCTCGGGTTCAGATTTTTCTTTTTTTTTAACGTCTCCCGTCACTCGCAGATTTCTTGCTTTGAGCGTCTGACATACCTGTACCTTCACCTGCTGATGACCATGATGCTTCAGGGCAGCCATTCTGTCATTTCACTCTACGTGACCTCCATTCCCCCACGCTTTCATCCACCAAGGATGTCCATCATACTCCGGGGAGCAGGAGGAGGCTACAGCGCTGAGGGGGGGATATCCAAGCAGACAGACACACACAGAATCGACTGAGCTGATTTATAAACAGATACTTGATGAAACACATCGACGTTTTGAGTGATTTACCACCATCAAAGATCAGTCCTGACCTGAGAGTCGCTCTCCTGTGGATGCTTTTTATGACTTGTTTCTGCTGGATGTGACAGCAATCATCATTTCACTTTCTTTAATCTTATAACATCTTTTTTTTTATATCACAGATAAAATTTAAAAAAAGACAATAATTACTGAAAGAATCAGGTTGGTGTCTTAATTAGTTTTTATGAATATTTAATATCATTACTATAAATATTACTCCTCTCCTGCTGAGTTAAAGTCCAGGTCACCTTGTTAAACATGGTATTGGTAAATTACTGCATTAATAAAGCTAAAGTGAAATCTTTGAAATCACTTCTCAAATCTTTTTAAAAAGCCTTTCATTAATGCTAGTAAACCTTTATTTTATTTCCAACATGTCTCATTTGTGTTTTTATCATCAGTGGTGTTCTTATATTTATTATCGGGCCTTCTTCTTCTTCCTATCATCATTATTATCATGCAGGTATATTTAGAAAAACTAGAACTAAACACTGAACTGATATAACAGTAATGCCACATTAGTCTCATGTTTTACCTGCAAGACTTTTTAATGCCTGTTTGTTATCTGTGATGTGATCAGATTCCTAAACAGTCGATGAAATTTAAAGTCGCGCTGCCCTTTCTGTACCGTTCAGTTTTATGTTGTGATGATACAAAAGTGTGAACAAATGTGAATATTGGTTGTCAATAGAAAGCAGTGATGGTCTGGAGAGGTGATGTATTAATGGATTAAATTTACACCTCAAGCATCAGTATAACAACAGACAAAACACTCCTGAAAATGAGCAAAATGTCTTTTATTTTCATGTGACCGTGCAGGAAGCAGAGTTGTTGCTGTTTGTTGTCATTTTGTTGAATCCGACACTTTAATTCTTTAGTGATGGTTGTTTTTTTTCTTATATTGTTGTGGCAACCGGCCAATTAAAACTCATTTGTCCGCTCAGATTTCATCAGTGAATGCAGAAGAAGTTTATGACTCAGTGTCTGAGTGCTTTTTTTCCCCCTTTTCCACTTGATCTAATGAGGTAGAAAATATCTGTAAGTGTGATTTCCCCAGGTCAAGCTCTCAACTTTTATTTTAAGCTTTATCTTCCCCGGGGAAAGTTAACTTTCAGCTTCACAGTAAATACAAGTTTAAAAATGTAAATATAAATCACATATAGGAGGAGTTGAGCGTTGACCTCTGAGCAGATCCGTCAGAGTAATTTGAGGTTCTGAACACGCTCGACAAAACCCTCCCTTTGGAGAAATAAATGTTAATGTAATTCAGGCCACTAAATCACTGCAATTTCATTTGATCTCTGACCCTGACCTGCTCCCTCTCCCTTCTGTCTTTCACCTTGAACACTGCAGGCCGCCGCTGTGAATTAAAAGGCTTCACACGCAGGTTCGAGTGCATTAGTGGAAGAGAAAGCGTCTTTTTTCACTTAAGAGTACATCACACCGCGAAGGTGTTAGTTCCTCGGAATAAATCTTTATTATTTCCTGCCTATATTGAAGCGTGGCCATCTGCTCGGCGGTATAACGCTCATACGAGGTGCTGCTGTGCCCTCCATCTTCATGATGACTGTGGAGGCAGTTGGAAATAAAAATAACAGTAAGCGACACAGTGAAGTTGTGATGAGACAGAAAGATGGAGATTTAAGGAGATTAGAAGAAACCTGCAGGTACACGTACATTAGACAGATTACTTTTAAATGATGGACCAGAAAATAGTTCCTGGCCTGATATTATATATATATATATATATATATATATATATATATATATATATAGATCATTTCATACTCATACTTATTATATATACGTGTATGTATATCTTGTACAGTCAAGTATTTATTATTGTGTCATATCATGTATATACTTATATATTATACTTATGCATATGTATGTATCTATATATATATATATGTGTGTGTGTATATATGTGTGTATATATATATATCTTGCATAATTAAAATATATATTACACATACAGTATATATCACGTCTTATATTTATATATTATATCTAAATGTATGTATGGATATCTTTGTTTTCGTTGTTATTGTTGTTGTTTTCGTTGTTGTTTTCATTCTTGTTGTCTTCGTAATTGTTGTTGTCTTTGTAGTTATTGTTGTTTTCTTCACTTTTCTATTTATCTTACATGACTGTGTGACAACTTAATTCCCTTCCTGGGATCAATAAAATCATCCATCCATCCATCCAGTGGTTGTAAAGATGATCAAATGCCAGGAAGCAGAAACAGTGTAAACAGAAAACTAAGACACTAACCTGTGAACACACAGCACATGAAAAACAGAGGTATAGTAACTATAAAAGCAAAACCACAAACCCGGAGTCCTCACGGTCTCTTCAAGCTTCCAGTGAACAGTGAAGATTTGTCTTTCCAGATAGCCACCGTGTCAGATCGGGTGATCATGGTGGCTGAAGTTCCTGCTGTAAATTGTCCTGCAGAGGGACCACAGAGAGCTGCAGTCCTTCATTTCCTCCACACCCAAAGGTGACTGTGGCTTTGCAGGAGTCACAGTATATTAGTGCAGCGAAACACACTCATTTCACTTGAATAGATAAGAAATATTTGTCTTAATTTAGTTCAGGATGAAGTTTTAAGACAAACTGTAGAGTGTTTGTGCTTTCCCAGTCTGAAGAAAAGCCAGTGATAATTAGATGAGATATTTATAATGCTGGAAAATGTATTCATGTATTTATTACTCTTTTCACTTGAGCTTCATTTATCCAGGTTACCTCCACTGAGATCGACAATTTATTCCTTTAGGGAATAAAGAAGCTAAAACAGCACTGGCATTTAATTAGAGATCAAGCAATGATGAACACACGGAGAGCAAAGAAAGACCTGAGACAAGGAAACTGCTGGAAAAATTTACTATACTATGTAAAATACAGCATATTAGGTCCTAATTAGACTAATAATATCTACATTTAAACCATTATTGGTTAACAGAAGTTCATAGCTCAGTGTGTTATACCTGCTAAAGAGAGGAAAAACTACTTTTTAAAAGACTTATGTTTCAGACTTTGATAGTCAGGATGTTGCTGGAAAATGAGACTATTTTATCCATTTCTTAAAAAAAAGTCTGTTTGAGGGTTAAGACTTGATTTCAGGGTTAATTTTAGAGTAATAGTGATGATTAAACTTTAGTTTGGTTTTAGGGGCTAGAAAATGTGTAGATTGTAAGTTAAAGAGAGTAAACATTATGGTTTCAAGTGTGTTCACCACATAATTGGGACTCACATCTCATCTCCTATCAGGGGTCAAAAAGTCCTCAAAAGGTTAAAGTAAAACTTCACCTTCAGGCTTGGTTCAAAGGCCAACAGTATATTAAGCGGTCCCAGTGGGGGTCTGTGCTGCAGAGCAATGATCTAAAGCTAACACACAATACATGTTCAGACCCAATCAACCATGAAGTGATCCTGATATCATGGGATTTGTTGGGGATACAAAATCTAGAATAATGCTGACTTTTACCTTTAAAAAAAGACATTTTCAGGTAAAGAAAGTCAAAACAGTGTCCCAACAAGTTGCAAAAAATTAAGGAATAAGAAGAAGGAATAATAAAGAAAATAGCTGATTGAAGATTTACTGCTTTTCTCTGTTTAGTCTTATTGTAAAGTCTTCGTAACATAAGAAAAGAAATCTTTTGAAAACATCACATCAGGATCTGTTCAGGTTTGTCATTAACATTTTATAGAGTTAATTAACCGATTAATCATAAGAGCTGACAGATGTATCGACACTGAGAACAATCTGTAGTTGAGTTAATAACATAATTAAATAAAAAGTTTAATTGAATTTGCTGTGGTTACTGTGTTTTGGTGCATTAATGAGCTCTACCTGCTGTGAAAGTTGATGTTTTTACAGATTTATGTAAGTATTTCTGCAGGATTTAAGCTCATTCTGCAAAACTTTAAACTTCTTCAGTGCCTGTGGTTTCTCCTCTTTACTGCCCTGATTCATGATGCTGATATTTCTAATTTCCTCTTTTTCTGCTCTGCTGATGCTGATATGACTGTTTACTCGTGCATGTTTATTCACACACATTTCTCCTTAATAATTAAGTACAAAAATGGTCTTTTGTGCATGTTTACAAAACCCCCATTTGCCCTTCTCTTATTTATCTCCCATTCCTCTTTGATTCGTCCCTTAATACCTGCTGCTGGAGCCCACTTCACCCTCAGGGATGACTGCAACTAATCTAGTCTATTGATATTTTCTGGTAGCTTCATCTTATATAATCCTAATAAACTGCTCTGAGCTCTCTTATACATTTTTTTCTCTGTCGGTCCCAGAGGCCTCAGGATTTACAGTGTGCGTTTATGTGTGCATCCTTATCCGGCCGTCTTTGTATAAATCATTCATACAATGCGGCCTTGAAGAAAAGGTCGTGCTCCAGAGCTGTTATAGAGATGACTTCCAGTACGACCTGTGCAGCAGGGGCTTTAAGATCTTCATGAGGTTTTTTATTTTTTTTATTAACAATATCCCCGGTATGACTCATTTCTGTTAAACTAACATTGATTCTGTCGGTTGGAGAGAAACTTCACAAACTCGACCAAAGCCGGATTCTAACCTTGCCGATGTGTCCTCGAGCGAGACTCCCCTGACATGACTTATGAAGACGATCGCTGCATTGTCAGATTTGGAAATGGAAATATGGTACATCTTAGGTCATGACACAGGAAGGGTTCAGACTGTGCCTGCTGCTGGATTTACAGCCTAAACCTGAGACGTAATGCGGCGGGAGTACGTCATTCGGCTGACAATAGGCCTTCGGTCTTTGAGTTAAAACTCCTTTTTGCCCTCTTTTCTTACGCATTGTCAGTCTTGTAAGGTCAGCCTTGCGTAGATGGAGAGAATGTGGAGTGAACAAGTAATTTAAGGCTTTCATTTTCAAGTTTCTTTCATTTTTTTCATACCTGAGCCGGCGGAATGTATTTCATCGCTGATGATTGGAAATTGCAGGATCATATTCTGCATTTTTTCTCAGCGCTGACACTTTCAGGGTTACTAAGTACCATCCCCAGTGGATTTACACAATAGCGTGAATGCTAAAAATGCATTCGTGCTACTCAATGAAGGCACCTGGGATCAAAGTGGCCACCAAATGGCAGATTTCATGTTAATTTACATTCACAGGGCAACATAGCCAACCTTGAAAGAGCTTTAAAACGTTCACAGAGGGAAGGTGGGGGCATGAAGTGCAGACTTTGTACAGCCTGCAGGGACGAGGCTGTGAAGAAATCCAGATTCAAGACAGTGCTGAACCCAAGAAAAAGGTGAAGTTTGTTTATTTGTGCAGCAAAAACTTCTTCCAATGAGTCACACCCACAATCCATGGTCTAAAAGCTAAAAACATATCGTGCCATGTTTATTTAAGGTTTATAGTATGACTGGGCATCAAATATCATCATTTATTAACTTTTAGCTGAATAATTTTGAGATGACATGATCTTATGTTAACATTCTTCAAATTACTGTCCAGTTTTATCATTTCGTGCACGTTTAAATTAAAAATGAGCAAATTAAGTTTTACGTGTGATGAGTTCAGTTTGTGCTCTGTTCAATGAGCAAAACATATCTAGGAGTTGATGCCAATTTATTGAATTTAATTTCATATGAGTGAATTTTGCATACAGATTCCTCACTAATAACTGCCCCACTGTTTGCCTTCAGAAACCTGTCAAGTTGCAGTTCTCAGACTTCTCCGTCTGTCCAGACTCATAATATATGTGGTGAAGACCGGTGGTGAAAAAAAGGTTTTCAGTGTATTTCTTTTCTAAATGGAAGTTCACTAAATTGTATAATGCCAGTGAGAAACATGTTCACTTATAGACTTTTTTCACAGAGGAAAGATGGAGAGCTTCATCACATCGTGCGACTCCAATCACCTGAAGATCGATATAAAAAAAACCAACAAAACAAACAATGAGCAGGTGACGGGCGAGCAGAGGAACATGAGGCCTCCTGATTCATACAAGTGAGTCATTTTATCCCATTGGACACGATTTTTTTGTCATATTTACTGTATGAAACATGTTTTCTGACCTTTGGCTGCCAAATCGAATCAGTTCATTCCTGAGTGCAAATTCCCTCAAGCTGTTCGTAAAGGGAATCAGACGGACTGACAGTGTGGATGGACATTTGGACGTACAGATAAATGGATAGACGACCTGAAAACATAATGCCTCTCGCTACAGCTGTCGCCAGTGAGGAGGCATAAAAACAGGAAAATATCCTTAATATTAACAACTTGAACCACACTGACATATTTTTAATCTGAGGCGCTCAGTCGCATTTTGTAGGCTTCAAGCTTTACAAAAGCAGAAGTTATTAGCTTTAAATAAGTTTTTTCTTTCCATTTATCAATGCCAAGTGACACAAATGCAGACATTTCTGCTGTCAATAAGTCATCAATAACTAACTAAAAAAAGAAGATGAGTGTTAAAGTGAAATGGTGACTCATAATTGAGTGACTGATGTTCGAAGCTGAGCAGGACTGGTTCTATAGTTTCATTATGCATTAACTATAATTATCTGAATACTGTTCTGTAATGTGTTCGCATTGATCTTAATTTTAGGTTGAATAAAGAGTCAGATGTGAGGACGAAGCCTGCAAATGTTTTCTTTCATTCAGGAAGCTTCTGAATGAACCATGTGTTTGTATTTACGGTGATCATATCAGAGAAAAGAGAGTTAATTTTCCTGAATCTAAAACTATCAATTATAGAATAGTATGCTGCTTCACATTAATTAAACTCTGAAGGTCTTTAACATTTAACTCAAAGAGAAAGTTCTCGCTGCTTGTGGCTAAATTCAGTCTTAGATACCATTTTTTTCCTGTGATTAATCTCAATCTGTCACTTTTTTCTACATATGAATATATTTATTACAAAGCCTCCTAAAAATCTTCTGGTTGTTAAGAGATGCAGGCATTTTTGTGAATACTACTGTTATTTTCTTATAATGATGAATGACTTGTAGCTCATTTTCAATTAAAAAAGACTAAATAAAAAACCGACCCCAACAACTGATTAGTCAGCTACCTATACCAAATTTATACTTATTTATATTTATTTAAATGTAAGTACAGAACTATTTAAAATGTCTAAATAGCCTATGTCACATTATTAAATGCATGATTAATCATTAAATAATTTTTTCAGAAAGCAGGGAGAGAGTATTTTTTAAGATTTACAACACCCGTTTTTAGAGAAAAACATCTATTGTACATAAGTACATTATGTACATTGTACATAAGACATAAAAACATAAAAGCTATAATGATTTAAATATATTTTACCTAATTTGAAAATGGCATTAACTTTCTGGAACTGTTGGAATTTTTTATATAACCATGTTTAACCACCGATATGGTGCAGAACATTTCCAGGGACATGGTGGTTCGACATATTGGTCTTCCCGTCTCAGTGTCCCACAGACTAGAAACAGTCTCACATCGGGACCTGTACACACCACCCAGTATTAGAAGCCCCATGTAGGCATGTAGGTCAGTCACATCCATGGTCTTCCATTCTTGACCATAACGATGAATCCCCTCCACGTTTGTCATTGTAATGACAATTTTTTCAGTGGCTGGAGGGAACTTGAACTTTTTTTAAAATGTACTGTATACCAGTGTGCCAAAATGTCAGATGCATGGGAGATGGCCGGTCTTGTGGGTCCTTGATGAACAGATATCTGTTTTTCTGTCTTGCTGCCTGCTCCTCTCCATCAGAGTCATCTTCATCAGATGGGCTGAAGAGTTTTCTTCCATGTTGTCTTCCTGCTCTGACACATTTTCCTCCAAATCACTTTCAACCTCCTCAACTTGGAAGATCAGATCAAGGGCCTGTTGCTCACCAAGTCTTGCTGCCATGATGTCAGTCACTGAAATGGCAGCTCAGGTACCTTTATGATGTTATGACCCACCAACCCACCAACACCCTCCCAACCCAAATTGATTCAAATTTCGTACTTTATAGATTAATTTATTCCACTGCAGGTGTTTGTATTTGCAGGTGCAGGTGCAGAGATCTTGCGTCTGTGTCAAGGCGCCCTCTGACCTCTGGATGACTTCCGTTCCCTTTGTGCAGCATATCTGATCACTCCTCTGCTGCTTTTACTATTTCAGTATTTTGAGATTCCCCCATGCTGCTTCAAAGACCAGCAGGTGTCTGTCTCTGTGGGAAGCTGGGTGAATATGATGGAAACACATTGGCCCATGTTCATGATTTCATAACTCCAGGTCTCGTGACAAAGTCGAGGTCCCCCTTGGACTCTCTCACGTCTGTCCCCATTAAAAACACACACAAACATGGCCTGTACAGTTTCCCACAGTTTTAAGATTCCCTAAAACCACCATTTTCCCTGATTTGACCCACACTGGTAGATCTGAAAATCTATCTCAATAGATACGGGTCAAATTTGACCCGAAACAGCTTCAGTGTACAAAAATTTGTAGCACCTGTGCAAAAGTACAAAATTTTATAATCTTTTCATTTTTGTTTATTTTGGGTCACTTTAGGAAAAGTCATCAAATTTCAGGCTAAAAGAATGACGTTTAGGGTATTTTTACTGCTGTCAAATGTCAAAACGGGTCAAATTTGACCCGAATGGTATGTAAGGGTTAAGAGGACGAGATAAAAACCATTCAGTTGGTTTCCTCTCGAGGGGGGTGGGGAGAAAAAGTTCTGAAATCACAGAGCTGCAGGATTCATGCCATCCTCACGTTGTCCGAACTTGCGGCAGCTCCTCTCCTCGTGGCCTCGGGGTGTTTTCGGAGGGCAGGTGGCCTCTGCAGCAGGGACGTCGGAGTCACTCACGCTTTTGGATGGCAAAAGCAGCAGGGACAACATATCTGTTTGCCACATGCTCCACAATGACATCCACACTGCAAAAGTTCTCCTCCACTGTGTTATTTATTTCATTTTTTTCACACTTATAAAAGTGAGGGCTCTCATTCCCAGATGTCCTCTGTCCAAGTGTAAATAAACACTGAATGTATGAAAGCTCTCACATGTCAGTCTGCAGTTTATTTGGGAGTTTGCAATTCATCTAAAAATCAGGGGATATCTTGGCTGGTTTGGCCTGTTAGGGCACACATTTGTTGCTGGACCTCGTATTGAAGACTCAAAACCAAAACTGCAGATTGTTGGTACTCTGTCTACTTTATCACAGCGTAGAGATGCAGAAACCTGCCAGTTAGTGCAGATTTTCTTAAATGATAAAGTGATGATAAAATGATAAAGATTTTGACATTTCCTCTACAAAGTGAACCACACGCTTGATTAATCAACAAATTCGCTAAATAAAATTGCAAATGATCAAATTAGAAAAACCCACTAACATGAACTGATGATCCTTTTTGCACAGTTAATGATCCACACCTGAAATAACTAACTGTGTGTAAAAACAGAAGGAGAAAGTCTCGTGATTACTGTGAGACTGAAAACGGTTTCATCTTTAGTCCTCTACTCTGAACAAATACTTGAATTAGACGTTGAGAAAAAATCTGACATTTCAACCTAAACAAACTGTCAACTAATTGGCGTCTAAAGGGCAACACACAGACACACACACACACACACACACTGTCGTGTTGTATACAAGTCTGCAAGTCTGCATCAGCAGTCAACATAACGGGCACGCCGCCGTCGTATTCGTCCTTTCCTCGCTCCAATGCCCGTCTGCTCCACTTTCATTAAATTTGTCACCTGTATCGTCACATCTCAGGTACCTCTGCCGCATGTCGCCTCCTTTTTCTGTGTATGACGATTCCAGTGTGTGTTACAGCAATCAATCAACACATGACATGATGTTCTGCTGCAGGACAGTGTATGTTAAAGGTGCCGTTAAACTTGGCAGCAGAGACAGAAGACGTGTAAACAAAATAAAAAGCCCTTTAAAAGTTGTGCCGCAGGTTCTGCTTTGTTTGTTTGCAAAAATGCTTCTTCCAATACTGAAGACACACACACACACACACACACACACACACACACACACACACACACACACACACACTTCCAATGCAGAAGTGTTTATTAAAGAGGAAAGTGTGAGCTGCTTCCAGCTGGCCTGTACACACTCCTGTTCTCACCACCACAATGATGCAATCACCGCTTTACTGTTTTGAAATGGGGTTTTAAACCAACATGGCAACGACTCAACAAAAACAGACATTTCCTCCGGCCTGTTAAAAGATGTGATATTGGCTTGCTGCTATGCTGTCTTGTGTGTGTGTGTGTGTGAATGCTGCAGCTGTCTGGATTAATAAAGTCTATTTTAGCCAGACCGCTGAATCTAATGAAAAGGTATAAAGCTCTTCCATATATCCAGCTTAATGTTCGCTATATTCCACTATGGACTGTAAATCCAGACCATTGCTGCCAAACAAATGCCTGTTAATGCCGAGATGACTTTTCAAACCTGTGACTCTCTTCGGCTAAATCAAAGTAAAAATAACACTTCAGTCAGGAGAAAAGGCACCTGGGAAGATTTTTTAAATGACGAAATTCTCTCCTCTTTATTGTCGTGTAATTTTAAAATAATAGTTTTGGGCTTGAACAGGTTCCAAGAGAGGAAAGATGAGGACTCAGAGATACGTCTGAACACATCTCAGCTCAAGACAGACAAAGAAAGCAGCAGCGAGTTGGAAGGCAAGCTTAAAGCCACATTATACTAGAAATAAGGCCTGATCTCCTCAAAGCTCAAGGAATTAGTATCATATCCTTCAGTAGAAATACGAGCCCTCTGCAGAAAAAGACGTTTAGATTTCAAACCTTTTTCAGAGACAGAGGTTGAATTGAAAGCAGGATATCTGAGGGACGGTTTATTCAGCCACCAGGCTTTTCTCACAAATAAAAAGGTAACTGAATTTGACATTATTTACTTGCTGTCAGAAAAAACAAATGGTTGAATATCGTCCACATATCCCACATCGATCCTTAAACAGCATCGTAGCCATTTGAACAAACAATCCAAAGACACGGTTTGACAGCAGACATTTTATGTTATTAGTTCCTTTTTTTTTTTTTTTACATATTGTTCATATATCTATTATTTTACCTACTTATATGTACATAAGTTATGTTAATGTCCATGTTTCTTCAGCTTTGTTGTCCTTGTCTGTTTTTATCTTTCTGAAAATTGGTCTTCTTATGAGCCACTAGAAACCAGAGTCAGGTTCATTGTATTTATACAGACTCTTGACAAATAAAGCTGATTCTCATTGTAATTGTAATTCTTGTCTCAAAGTTAATGTCAGTTTTACTGCAGGTTTGACAGCCCTCCAAGAGTTTTCTCTATTAAACCAGTTTGAATGTTTTAAACTTTTTATAATTTAATCTTTTACAAAGCTATTTCACACAATAATAAAACCATTTACATGTTTTTCTCCACTCCTCTGCACACTTTTCCCCTCACATGGACGTCGTCTCATCACATAATTGTGAATAACTGCAGAATGCGACAACTTTCAGCACAACTGTAGTGATTTTTCAAAGTTTCAAACATGTACGTAAGAATTACCAGTCTCCTCACCTACAGTGATGGATTACATTCATCAGCGCAGCAGCGACTGAACAATCGGTCCTTTCACAGAACGGGACCTTGTGATTGAAAACTGCAGCAGAATAAAGAAGAAGCTTTGACTGTGGGAAATTTTGAGTTCAGCCTTTTTCATGAACATTAGGATAAAATACACTCCACTTAATATGCTTTAATTTGAATTTATGCCCTGGGTTCTGTTTGTTTTCCCTGCTGAGCCTCCGTTTGAGCTCCTCCTTAGTTCCTTGGTGCACCTTAAGTCGTGCCAGAACCCAAACTCGAAAACAAGGTAAAATAATGAAGTTAATTATTTTACCTAATTTGGTTGTCCTGAAGGGGGGAAGAATAAATGAGGGTCTGTTTGAGGTTCTACTGCTTGTTGATTGTGGAGAATAATTGACAAAAGTGACTCAGACAAAGTAATTGACTCTGCTGACCTGTTCAACATCTTGAAAGTAGAATTTCAGTCAATAACATGAAATCAGCAGCTGCAAAGCTTTTAAACTGTGGCTCATGAGTTGTAATGAGTTACCTTTGTGTAAAATGTCATGAAATAGCTGCAGGAAAGTCTGATTTGCCTAAAATGTTTATCAGGTATGGAGATGCTGTTGGGTGATTTCAAGATTTCAGGAATTTGTCATTGCATGACAATTTACATCAAGCAACCAGTCAGTTAAACTCTTAAATCTCATGGTCCCTACAAACATGCTCAAAAATATTAATAGAAACACTCAAAATGGATTAAAGAAATACAAATATAAAATAATAATAATAATAATAATAATAATAGAGTAATAGATATAGATATAGGGTTTTGCCCCATTGATTTATACACAGACCCTGAATAACAAACTGTGAATAATACACCAGAGAAAAAGTGCAGTTTTAATATAAGAATAAAGTTTCTCTGCAGCTTACTAGCAGAGGGCGATGAAGTGGAAACTCTTCAGGTAAGTTAGGAGTCAACACCTCTTTTTGTCCTTTTTTCTAAACTACAAAGACACACAAACTTCCTTTCTGATCATCTGAATGAGGATCAGATACCTGAGCTAAAGTGGATAAAGGATAAAGTCTTGCTGAGGGAACAGACGTTTCCTTGTGAGCCGTTGACTAGGCAGGAAAGAAAAAAAAAACATGTCCAGGCCATTATCCTCCTCTGAGCAATTACTGCTTTTTCTCTTTGTAGTCCACAGTCTCTGATCCTGTGAGATGTAATTTGTTGCTCTCTAACCCGAGCTTTAAGGATGAATTGGTTTCCAAAGCTCGGCATTCGGTCTGTCTTACTGTATCTGAGCCTCAGATCTCCAAACTAAACCGGCGACTCATTAATCAGCACGTGGAAACGGGACGAATATATTAGTGGCTGCAGTCTCTCCAGACATGCTTATCAGTGGATGCACAGAAGTATGCAATGTCACCCACACACACACACACACACACAGCATTAACAATTAGATGCACTGATACAAACCCAATGTACACACGCACACAGCCACAAACATTATAGTGCACTTTTTAGAGACGAGCATGTAATTATAAATCCTCACATGCTTAAAAAAGAATATAATAAAGGCCGGCATGAAGTTGAATGCTTAAATAAATTCCAGTCACACACCGAATGAAAAGGTGGTCCTCAAGGCAGTCGGCGGTGAGCTTTCAATCTGCATTCCCTCTTTGTTTACTTGATGTAACTTCTAATTAATCATCTTACCACAGATTAATCATTTGCCTTTGCTGAACAGCCACCGCAAGCCGAGCTGCTGAAGCCGTGAAGCGCAGACCATTTTCTGTCTTAAGAATGGAGCTATTTCTTGGCTGCTTTTATTTTTTAAGACAGCTGCAATAATTAATAATAATAATAATTAATAAGACAGTATGAAAAAAACACAGGTCTAAAAAGAGGATCATAAATGGGATTGGAGGACTAATGGAGCCATTAGTCGAAGAAATATTCTCACACTTTACTTTAGAGTAGAGATACTGTAGTGTAAGAATACTCCATTACAAGTATAAGTTCTGCATTCAAACAGTTAAAGAACAAAAACTATGGGCAGAAAATCATCATCATCATCATCAGTGACGTATGAAAAGTAATAAGAGTAGTAACCTCACGATTCAATTCAGAATTGATTCTTTATTCAATTAGTAGAAAATGGCATCTTGTTTTCCGGCTCCTCTCTGCAGTGCTGTGACACTGTTCACTAATGTCTTCAGTCCACTGAAATGAAAAATGAAACATGATCAACAGAATTAATAAAAATCAGAGCGTGAGAGTTTGCATCTTTTTTATTCATAATATTTGACTGCAGTCATTTGGAAGTGCATCACAGTCTTCTGCCTGTATGAGAACAATGAAATGAAAGTATTATTTCACTGGCACTGTTATTTCACTTTCAGTTTCTTTTGTTAAACAGTAGATTTAAGAGGAACCTTCTGTCTACAGCGGTGGGGAACACTTCCTCCTGCAACACATCATCTTCCACAGAGCAGTACATGAAGACTGCAGGTCTTTTAAAATGAAAAACAGATTGAGTCAAGATGATTTTTTGCTGAAAGTTTTGGCAACGTGATGGTGCTGAAATTCGTTCCGCAACTTCAGCTAATGTTAGTCTCGCGTTGATAGCATACAATGCAATGTATTCACACTTTGCAAAGCTAATTATTAAGTTATTAAATCCAAAATGTGATGTCTTTGCAGAACAACTCTTAATACCTCTAGTGTCCATACTGTGCTGTGCCCCCTTTCTTTGGACCATTGAAGGATCACAATTTTAATGTAAATTGTTTTTGTCCCATGTCTAAAACAAATATAGGTTCATTGTGCAGAATGGTTATATTCTTATCTTATATTCATTAGATTATTATCACATTGCATTATCATATTACAGTTGGTCATAATGTATTTTTAAAACCCTTATATACTGCTGGGTTTAATGTACTATGTAATTATGCATCATACATTATGTACTCAGTACAACAAACTACCATAATTTACTGATGATACTGCTGGTTAGTGTAATGTACTGTATACTGTATCATTTTACATGCTCATAATAGCAATATATTACATGTTTGTCATGACAAAAAGGTGACAAAAAGGATGCATTTTTTCATTTAAAAAACATTAAATATTATGGTCATAGGTGTTTCAGTAACTAATGATAAAAGCTTGTTAAATCAAAGTATAAAGATGAATCAAGTGGATATCATCAAATTAAGTACATGTTCCTATGAACTATTCCTCCTTATGTACTTTTTATTTTAGTTTATGTGCTTCGCTCTTTTGCACCATCTGACTCAAGGAAAGCAAAACTTAAAGGCCCATTTTACAGGAGAAAGAAGCAGGTTTTTTATTATCCCATAAACACACAATAACTGTATCACCTGCAGTACACGTGCAGGAAGTTCAGTGGGATGAAATTATCACTTGGCATCTGCAGGAGTTAGCAGTGTCAAAAGATCACACAGTGATCGTATATTTCTGAATCCACCTTTAATACGACAATTTCACCCTCAGCAATAACCTTTTTGAAACCCTCGATAAAAGTCCTTTCAGCAATGTTACATCATTGAAACAGTTTCTTAATCCAAGTGCTAGAAGGAAGCTAATGTTCACAAGGTCAAAATCCTTCATCCATATTCTGGCCAACGAGCCACCAAAATGGCTCCATATTTCTTCCTCTCTGTTGGAAGCGACTCTCGGCTGCAGTGCTCATATATTCTCCCCAGAAATCAATAGCAGGGACCGGCTCAGCTCGACAACTTTCTTCTCCTCTCCCGTCTGAGATATGAGGCCTGGCGGTCAAACGTCAGCTCGGCTCTCGCTAGGTGGACGACTCCAAGCGTGAATTCAATAAACTCGAGTCAGGTCGGATCTCCTCAGTCCGTTCTTTTTTTGTCCCTCCGTCTTTGCCTTGCTTCTCCCTTCTTATCTCGAGCGAACGTCCATGGGGACTAAAACTCGAGTCAAATCACATCCTTTTCCACTGTAGACTTTTCACAAGGGCTTTATCTCAACAGCAGGATCTTTTTTTCCCCCCTCCACAAAGCCTTTGAACCCTCGGGGCGAGTACAGGTCAGATGATGCTCATGTAATATCAATTACAAGTTTCAGGATCTGGATCTTCTGTAATTTCAACGTGGGAGACCGGAGGATGAAAGTGGGATAGCCCCGTTGGGATAATGCCTCAAACTCTTCATTTCTATTCAACCCACATGATTAATAACATCCTTTAGGGTTTCAGTGTTAAGGAGAGAAGCTGTGTTTGCAGTCCACATAAAGCCCAAATTCTATGACTTTTACAGCTTCAGATTTTATTTCATATATACTGCAACCTCAGACATAAATAATGTTCCTTATAGTGCATGCATTGAATGAATGTTCCTCGTAATCTCAGATTCTGATTAGCAGACAGTTCAAATGAGGAGATGCTGCTAATTGGAGGTTTTCCAGTTCAGACACTGAGAGTGGCCTGAGGTTTAGTGAAGACAGCCAATCAGATGTCTGACACTGATCCATTTCCTTAAGTTAGATTACAATTGCCTGCAACTTTGAATTTAAGCTAATCAAAACACATCAATCTCTTTAGCCCTGTTTGTGTTTTCTTTCCCTCCCAACCTCAGTCTGATGCTCCCTTTAAAAACACTCGAAAGAAGAATTTCTATTTTTAATTTTGGCTCTGATCTAAGCCTCTGAGGTCTTGAAAGGACTAAACTCTCCTACTAAGGTTGTCAACTAACCTGCCAGCAAACTCTTAATAAAATGCTTTAGGATGTCGACGGGTAAGAACCCGGTTTGGGGCGATGGTTTGAGTTTCAGTCGTCCAGCCAGCAGGATTTACATCCAGCCTCGGAGGCTCCACTCAGGACAAAATAATCCCCGGACTCCTCGAGGCAGAACTTCTTTTCAAGCCACAGCAATCAATTGTTAAAAGAAAAACCCAAACCACAAACTTTTGTTGTATCACCGGCCCTAAAGCTCTTATCAAAGCTTTTTTATCATCCAGAGATGATAAATGTGATGAACTTCTTCTGTGTTTCAAAAGCTGACAGTTCTTCTAACTTATTGCGGCTGTATTGTTATAAATGATGGTCGCAGAGATTAAATAGATCCACCAGCAGCTCATCATTCACTTTCACTGCCAGTCCTGTGATGTCCAGTTTAGCCAACACTTTTATCAGTGTATTTCTTATTTCATGTTTTGCAAGTTCCTTCCACATCTCCTTATTTAAGTGTTTGTGTATTGATTTTTTTTTTTAACCATTTACCACATCCTGCTTGTTAATTAAAATGTTATCTGGTCCAGAGGTGGAGAATTTAAACCATATTACGTATTACTTTTAGAAATGTGACAAGCTTCTGGCCAACAGATAAGATAAAACAAAACTTTACTTATCCAGGAAATTCACTTGTTAATATTATGATAAGGACCAACGTCTAATCCATGATGTTGTTAGCTGCTGTGATCCACAAGCTAATGAGAGCGAGCACAGTTTGTGGTCCGCTCAAATCCCTTTTGATCGGATATATTTATGCAAACACCTCAGATTGCAGGATTTTTATATTTTCTGTATGGAAGTCCTGAGAAGCTGAAAGAAAAAAGGTTTAAGCTATTTTTTCTTCATGTTTCTTGTTGTAATACTAATTTTAGCCATAAGGAGCTGTAGTGCAACATTTGCCCATGTTCAAACATTCATAAATTTAACTGACTTGACATAAACTAAGGAATAGGCTTGTTTTTTTTTAAAGATCAGTTTTTTGGCACACAAATGAAAAAGGAACTTGATTTTTTATCTCAGTTTCCTCTCAGGGCTTCCATACAATGAGATGGGTTTCAATATATAAATACGAATCCTGGATTTGTTCAGGGACACAGGACGTATTTCATTTAGTCTTCTCCAGACGAGGAATAAATTCTGCCTCAAGCAATTTGTTTGTGTTCATATACTGAGACATCTTTGTCAGATTGACACTTTAATGTAGAAATATATAGAAGCTAAATGTGACTCGTGTATAGTTTTAGGCTATGGAGACTGTTTTAAATTTGTCCTGATTTCTCAAATATTTAATGTAGACTTAAATAGACTCATTCATCATTCAAGATTATACAACAGCAAATATTTCTGATGAAATTCATATAGAGTCATTGTCATTTACATACACTACCACACTGAGTCATATTAGAGAGTCGACAGGACCTCATTTGTCCTGCGTTGTTTGAGCGCCTGAGGAGAGTGGATGAATCCACCTTAAAATTTACATGAACAAATGAATTCTAGATGGTAACTGAGGGAAAAAAAGAGAAGTGCTTTTAGAAGAAAAAAAGGGAGGGAAACTTTTGAATTTGGCCTCAGGAGACCATCATGACATGTTGATAAATGTCTTCTGCTCAGAGAGGCAGTAAGACTTAGACAGAGGGATAATCCTAAGCAGGTTCTCAGCCTCGGGGCAGAGACCCACCAGGCAGCTACGAGACGACGTTCGAGGGGGCTGTGATGGGCCGTGATATGATTCATGCGATCTGAATGAGATTTGTGACGAAGGCCTGCTCCACTTTAATGAAATACCTTGTATAGCTGCGAGCCGTCTGGATACACTTTGAACATGTGCAGATTTTAGAGGTCTGTGGTAATTAATCAAGTAAAATAACATGAAAAGGGGAGATAAAAGTGTTATGTTGGTTTCATATTTCACCATAACTTTGTTTTCTGATGACTGTGCGCATGAGCAGCACTGGGGAACAGGAAGACAGACTTATAATAAGTCTATATCAGATACAACATGTCCCCGATGGTGATGAAAGGATGTCTCATTCGGTTTGTGGGTCTCACCTTATCTCTGAATCGCATGCATGCATGCACACTTTCTGTTCAAACCATTTCTGGGCTGATGCACCCATTCATGTTTGTCTAAATTACTCGCGTGGTGTTTATGCTTTGCCGGCTCCCCGAGAGGACTGAATAAAAGAAAACGATGAGAAAGCGTGAGGGAGACGGGCACAGAGAGAATTACATTCAATAGCATTGTAATTACAAGCTTCCTGCTGGGTTCAGTGTAGTTTTGAGATAATGAGCAAGTTTCATCTCCCATAGACCACGACAAGAAGAAACTTTTTAATTAATGGCTCATAGCCCCCTGGAAAAAAAAGCCACATTTTAAGGTGTTTATACGCTGTAAGTGTACAAGACACTACAAAAAAAAAAAAAAAAAATTCATCCTGTGTGCATAACTATTATTCTTTTATGTACATTTCTTCATCATACCGTGTCGATATAAAACATTAATCTTGCTCGTTTTAATTAATTTCACTTGAAACACAACCTATTAGCAGATGAAAGCCTCAAAACAAATAATCCACTTTAAGATGCTTTTATTTTTATCACAAATGTCCCAAAACAAGTTCACAACTTTATCAGGACAACAGAAGTCAAATGAATTTCTAGAAAAATTCTAGAAAGGCAGCAAAATATAAACAAGTGAAATAAACCGGTCGTAATTCGTATAATCCGTGTAAGCATAGCAGTGTTGGCACTAAAGTGTCACTGAAATAAAAATACAGCTGAATAGAAAAGATGTCAGTTTTTCATGCAATTTATGTTTTTTTTACAGCTCAGTTACGTCAAAGACCAGCAGTCAGCTACATCAATCGCACTTTTGCAAAACTGTAGGAATCATAGTCAGCTCTTCTACTTTAAACTTGAAAAATAAAAACAGTAAAGACAAAGTCACATCTCCCTTCATTGTTGTTGGTCTGCAGGTATCTGAACAAGAAACATAAATAATGCTTTATACACTTTGAATGGGGTGATGCTTTCCACCAAAACAAAGTAATAAGAACCTAAGAAGCCTGAGGGTTCATTGCACCCAGCATACAAAAATATTAGATGCTAAAGGAAGATCATGGGGTCATTAAAATCAAAAGGGAGCATCCTAGGGGGATTAGAAATGAGCTTGGTGCTTTTTATGACAATCTGTCAAATAAAGTGAAAGATTTAGTCCGGACGGCAGAAAGGTTCACTGGGATTCATCCTCTGGCCAACAATAATCTGACCATTAACTTTTGAGATTCATTTCCAAAGGGAAAGGCAGAAGTGATGGTACCACCTCAAGAGATGTTGGGGGAGGTTCAGGTCACCAAAACTATTAAAAACATGATCGATACAAAATGATAATCTGCTCCTGATGATTGGACCAGCTGATCGGTGTCCTCAGGTATCGCTGCTAAAGACACAAAAACAACATGAGCTTCAGTTTTAAGTCTCTGTTTAGCTGCCATCAGATTTGCAGAGTCCAGACGCTGCAATATCCATCTGCTCTGATGAAACTTGCTTTAAAAGAGACAAACCCAGCCAATCCAATCTAAAACAGAGACACAGAGCCGACCCTGCACAAGGCACAAAAGGAGAATGAAGACATAATGAGTCTAAATGTGATGTAACATCTTCCCTGATGAACAAAAACAAGCATTCAGCTTCCTTCAGCTCCCTTTAGTCTGTCTATGACAAAAAACTCTCGTTTGCTTCAGTTTGAGTGTGTTCAAAAGAGGAGAAAGTTTTATGAAAGCACACACACACACACACACACACAGTCTCTCCAGTGGAAGTGCAGACACCTGAAAATACCTCTGTGTTTCTGGGTCAGCGGTAAAGAACGTGCTAACGTGTGTGACCGAGCGAGGAGGAGATCTCGGTTTGATGTTTACGCTACACTGATGTTCAACTACAAAGGCCTCCAAAACCAGATGTGCATCATGGGAAGTTTAATATGCATCTTTATGGATAATTCATACAAAAAGATATTGATATTTGAGGGTTAAACTCTGCAGGCTGTTTCTGGTATTTTGTTCTGAGATTCAATACCCATGAATCAGCAGAGGTGACTTGGACTACAAATTGTCAGATTAGAGCAGCGACTGAGCAGAGATAATGCCGATGGATGACAGAGCTGTTGTGGGTTAGTGGTAAGGGACGGAGGCTACATGGCCAAAGCATCTCTGTCTCAGGTCAGGACACTATCCCCCTCTCTAAGTTTTCTCTCTACTTTCTGATATCTTCACAAATCCCGAAACAAATCTAAAAGGAGATGCTAATTTAATTTGCTGTTGTTAAAACACAAGTGTTGGGTCAGCTTGTTGTTGTGGTCACAGGTGTGTCATGAAAACCATTGTTCATGTAGAAACCAGCACAGACATGCTCAGATATTACTGGTCTGGAGAAAGACAATCCGCTGATGTATGAACTAATGAAGGTGAATTATGAAAGCAGATAAGCTGATGCAGCTGTGTCCAAAGTTCTACACCTGAGCTAACCTATCCTCGTACAAGGAAACAACTATAAAACACTGGATGTACGTACATTATGTGGAGCAATGCATGATGCCTTTACTGCCATAAAAACCAAGCCATGAGTGTGACTGTAGAGCAGGGTGATGTTCTGATAATATAAAAAGTTTAGTGAAATTAAACAAAGTGTTTTAAGGAAAAAGATCTTCTATTGCTTTGGTGAACATAAATGTGACTACTTATCTCAAAAGTAGGCATGCATTTCCCAATAAACCAATTACAAAAACAAAAAAATACCAAAGACCTCTCTGAGCCGAGAGCTTCTGGCTGCTTCTCCTCACAGCGTTTTGCAGATCTGTTGATCCTGACGGTCCATAAACTGCTTTATTTGTGTGACAGGAAGGCTCGATGGCAGGGGACTGAGAGATTCAATGCAAACAGTTTAACCCAGAATCAGACCTGGACCAGACCGAGGCAAGCCGCCTGGTGCGCCCATGCATCATATTTGGCCCCTTCGCGCCTTGTCCCGACAACTCCCCGAGCGGACGGCGGACCCCGAGCAACTGCGACACCACATTTTGACCCCGTCTGACCCTCCAACATCAGTCCCAGATGCTCCGCCGTCTCACTCGGGAGCGCTCGTTCGGCGTCTCGGCTCAGTTTGTCCTGTTTTTGTTCTCCAGGGGAGCTCAGCTGTGGAGCAGTCTGCTGTGCACTGATGCCTTATGGTGAAGTGGAAAAAGGACACTGAATGTTGTGCAAACAAGTGCATTCAGGGCTTCTCAAAAAAATCAATTGACAAGAGTTGCCATTAAAATGATTTACCCATCTACCAAAGTCAGACTTTTAAGTACATGTCACAGTTACGCAGAAAGATCGTGTCACTACAAACCGATTTATCACACGACTCTGATGTACATTTGAGAAAAACCCACCTGCTTAATTGATCCGGTCAAACTCCCCTCATCTCTCAGTCTTAAAGAAACTGCAGAGTCCTCTCCTCCTCCTAAATCTGCTTCAAAAACCTGTCCTGTTTTAATACCACTATGTGCTTTCTACATTTCTTTGTTAAAGATTTAAATTTACCAAGAGGTCAAGATTTCCTGCTGAACCAAATAAAACTAAAATCCTCCTATCTACTGTCCCATTTATATGGTTGTTTTTTTTTTTTTTTTTTTAGTGTTTTATTTATTAACTTACTTCTTTAATATGTACGTATCTGTTTGTATATCCTTTTCTAAAATGGTACAAAGATTGCTATATCAATGTATATTATTCTTTCAGCCTCATCTGTTGTGTTGTGATGTTTCTCTACTCTCTCTCTCTCTTCCAAAAAGTTAAAATGATGGTGTCCTGGTGGCCCTACTGTGGATGCTCATGCTAACCAAATACCATGCCAATACAAATAAATACCAACATAGTATATACACTCAATAATTTAAGGGGGGATTTGTAATGCATCACACAACAACTGTCACTTAATGGCCTTTTTAAAGTTGCATTACACAAGAAATACAAAAATTAGAAAAATTAAAAAGGAAAATCTTGAACAAATAAGTGAGGAAACACAAATAAGAGTAAAGTCAATAGGAAGATATGTTAATTCATCAGTAATTAACTAATGTGAGAATCTACAAAACAAAATGATCTTTCTTTGGCTGATTTCTCCATAAGATGTCAGAATAAAGAAGAATCAGGAGTGCAAAGTGCCAGAAAAGCTTTGATCTGCTAGTGTAACTGTCCAGGTCAGACTCAGCCATGCACACAGCAGCAAACTCCACAAGCAATCCATCAAAGCACCTGATCTGAAAATATGCCCGATCAGACTCGTGGCAAAAGAGGCTTGTCTTCTTATGGGAATACCTGCGAGACTGTGCAGACGCAGCATAGAGAGACAATCAGAGAATGTGTCGAGTTGTGTGATGAGAAATCAGCCAAAATGACAGTAAAAGTGACCATTTAAGGATTTCTCTTTCACTGAGAAATACAGTATGCATTTCTATTACAACTTAAGTACCATGTTAACAGTCGTAAAGGGTTAGTTTTTCTGATCAACAGACCTTGGACTGACCAAAATCTCAATACAGATCACACAGGATCCTTGTTCACTCTCTTCCACATTTGTTTGTGTTGCATTTGCAGAAATTTCCTGAAGGTACTTTCAAAGCATCATCCAAATGAGAAGAGAGTGTGATTTGCAACACACAAAAACAAAACCACCAACTTTCTTTCTATAATCACAAAATATACATCTTCATATATAATCACACAGCCCTATGTTGACAACATGAAGAAGAAAACTGTTGAACCCAAATCGTCTCTACCAGCAATAAAAAAATATTCTGTAACTCCGACCTCTGTACACTTTCTGTTTATCCTGTTTGTTCCAGGTTAAATTATCAGTTGAAGCAGCAGATAAATTTGATGCTGTTTGGCAGCAAACATTGAGAGTCTGTAGATTGGCCCTTTACAGCAGCACACGAACAGACTGTAACAGTTATGGTTGAATACTGATCTTCTCTAATGGCAGAAATCCCAGATGAGGACCGCTTCCAAAAAAAATCAAACTCATCTTTAGGCCAAATGATATCCAGCCACCAAATTTCACCCAAATCTGTTTGGTTTGTTACTTTCGAGCGAGTTGTGTTCGGGCTGCCGATGTGCTAAATGCTTCAAATTAAATTAAATTTGGCATGTTCGAACATGAGAACGTGTGCGTTAACAACCACAGTCACTGTGTGCAAGCTGGTTGGCCAATGTGCCAAACTTGTTGATAGTTTCACACGCCATCGTTCATTTCCTCTAATGTTTCCCTGCTGAGGCATCTGGTTGAAGTTTGGAGAGCTGAACACTTATTTCCTGAGTATAGAACAGAGAGTAAGGTGCTGCTGCTGGTTTAGAAATCATTTAATGGCTTACGGTCAAAACATATGAATAATTATGCTTATTTCTACTTAAAGAACATAAATCTATTCATTTATTTTTTTTAGCTTTTGGCAGCTGTCAGTTTGTGGTGAAGCTTCATTTAGCAGCTACACAGCATCAACTACTTGTTACAGGCATTCATGTCCCCTTTAGAATAAATTTTAATAACTTTTTCTTGAGTATTACCATCAGTACCATCCATCATAACATGAAAATACCACTTTGGTCATAAACTACCTGCAAAACTAACAGTCCCATCAGCCACAGATGAACTTAAAGGTTTGTGAGGTCGAATGTTAGCATGTTAACTTACTAAACTCAGATTGTGAACATGTTAAATATCAACATGTGACTGAGAGCATGTTGAGTACAGCACCTCAAAGCTGCTCATATATTCAAGTACAGTGAAGCTGTATTATGTATTAGGTTGTATTGATAAGTTGTAAAGACCTAAATGACCTCAGTGTGTGAGCAAGAAGCAGACTGTCACTGTCTTTAGCTGTTTTCTCTCTCGACCCTTCATCCTGTCCTCATTATAACTCACACCTTCCTCCTCCATCCACTGAATAAGCTGTTAACACCTGACCTGAAGTTGCAGCAGCGAGTACATCAGCGTTTACCTGCGGTGACATATTCCGTGGCAGTTTGACAGAATCTGACAGGACACATTAAACTACATTTGGAGGATGCTGTCAGCCCGAGAAACAGACAGAAAAACACAAGAGGGGATCTGACAAGACAACGTTTTCTTCAGCGCAACTAACAAATAGACTGTTTCCTGAGTGTTCACACATGACAGAGAAGTGCAACGAGAAAAGTCATCTTATTCCTTAATAAGGCAGGAGGAAGCCCAGGTGCATATCTCGCCCACCAGAAGCCTCTCCACTACTTCCTCACCACGCAGTGTCACTCTGAATAAAGTCACTTGCAGCTGTGGAGGACTCTCGGTATTAAAGGAGGGTATAAATAAAGTGGTAAACTGTGGCAGGAGATATCCAACGCTGGATATTGAATAGATGCATTACTCTCAGCTGTTGAGCTAAGTTGAAGTCTGACTAACTGGGAAAGACAAACAGAGCATGTGCAGAACAGATGCAAACTTTCATTTTCATAATTTAGATAAATAAGATTAAACACATTTTATTGTAGTGTCACTTTTGCCATATATTAAAACAATAACTTTTGGATGCATAGCATAGATGTGGTTTTTGCTCCAGGAGTGGTTGCAGAACTTTCCATGGGCGTTTTGATCATTTTTTTAATTAGCCTTTATGTCTTCAACAATGGTTTCCAATAAAGTTGACCATATAAAGCTGAGCACAACCACACTGGAAAGGAAAAACACAAACATGTGACATATAAATGTTGAGTGTTTGGTACTTAATACTGACTGAAGTTGTTTCACTTTTAAAACAGCAGTTATACGGCTCCACCAACCAGTCAAGTTGAAGTTTGCATCCATTTCTGACCAGATTTTAAACATGTAGTGAAGACTTTGAAGGAATTTAATTAAAAAAAAAAAAAAAAAAGGTTTTTGGTAAAATAAAAGTAATCTCTTTACTGACTCTGTGACTCCAGTGAATCATTTCCAGTGAGAAACATGCTGCCCTAAATCTACAGAGGACTGAGGTGCAACTACGACCACCTGAGAATCAACACAAATAAAACCAATGTCATGCAGGGAGAGGGCAGTGAAGAGGATGGACTCATTCAAGTGCCAAGTGGGTTTGCTCATGTAAATAAATAAATAAATAAATGTGCTTTAAAAAAGGAAACCAAAATAGATACAGCTACAAGAAATCTAATTATCTAATTAATTATCATTAAGAATAATTATATCAAATAAGGGCGTTAATTAAGTCCCATTGTTTAATATAATTATTCATTAAGCAACCTCGGGACACCACCCTTCAAAAAGGGAAAAATTATAGTCAATTCAGTAATTCAGTATCATGAAACGTACTTAAATACATATTTGGAACAGTGATTATTAATTAA
The DNA here is from genome assembly GCA_023238725.1 of Scortum barcoo. Taxonomy (NCBI): domain Eukaryota; kingdom Metazoa; phylum Chordata; class Actinopteri; order Centrarchiformes; family Terapontidae; genus Scortum; species Scortum barcoo. Next base: position 24,292,110 of record CM041544.1, on the reverse strand, counting down.
CTTATGTATGACAAAATGACCATCAATACTTGAATTGAAGGATTTTGGAGCTCTACATAGAAGTTGGCAGCATTAAACAGACCTGCGTGTTTAATCACAAGCATTTATTAAAAGTCAAACTCACTATCTAAAGAACTAAACAAACACAGATGTACAGATACAGAGGGAGAAAGATGAAGACAAAATGGAGGAATCAAAGATGACCAAAGAAGACATCTTTCCAAGCATGACGCAGGGCTAACATTAACTTAGCTGTGTGGCTAACCAAGCTATTAAAACCATGAAAACACACAATGAAGATAAAACCAAATCAATAAACAGCTTGTGATCTTGTTTAAATCGGGCTGAGAAGAAGAGTGGTTCCAGTGTGTTTGCTGTGCAGTTTTTCCAAAACAGTTGGAAATCTGGTCACTCGACTTAATTTGTTCCTCCTGTTTCTTGGAAAGTTAGCGATCAGACTGTGTTAAAGCGAGAAAACTATGTTTAAGCTTCTTTGTCAGTCTTTGTTAGGTGATAATGTCATTACTTTCCTTTTGTATGTATGTGAAATAATGATAATTAAGGAATGGATTCTTGAATTATGACCGAAAATGAACACCAAACTCGAGTCCAACTGGAAGTTTGTGTTGAATTTCCATCAACGCGTTCAGAATAGGACAGATGAACAGACGACCTGAAAACATTATGTCATATGATAACTTAATTCTCCTCCTCCCTTACTTTCCTGGATTTGACCATCAATCTGTACTTTTTCTACAAAGTTCTTACGGTCTTCCTTTCTCCAACTTTCAAACTAAAACACTCTTGTTTTAGATGCCTCACTCTACTTTCTTGCATTTCCCCACCAGTCTCTTTTTCTGCTCCTTTGCAACTGCCTTCTTATTCTTATTTCTTTCAAATTAAACTTTAGTATTTTGGAGAACATATTTAAAGGCCACACAACTATTATATTATAAATTACTGATTGCTCCCATTTGGCTACTAATACCGCTGATGTTAAGCTCTAAAGACATAATTTATCATATATTATGTTTTTCCATCATGAAAGGATAATATGACAACAGGGAATGGATAAAACATCATTTGAAGTAATTCTTCTGCTAAGCTAAACAGCATTTTTAATGTAATTAAATTAATAAAAACATTCACAGAAAAAAAAGCCTTTGTAGAAATCTTTAGATCTGAAAGCTCGAATATTCTCTTTGCCTAAAACTTCTATACCCTTTCCACTTTTTAATGTCACTCTACTTTCTGTTTTTACTCCCATGACACATAATCCTTTCACGGCAGAGAAACAGATTTCAAAGCACATTATTTACAGATGAAAATACTTTGCTCTGCTCATTTTGTGAGCCGAGAATGAACATTTAAGAATGTGAAGCACCATCCCTGGAAGACAATGTAGAGCAACTTAATTAAAATGAACTTTATGGATTTTAGATTAACACAACAGCAGACAGCAAACAGGAGTGGCTGACGAGGAAACAGGTGCGGAGGTGGGCGGGGACACTCAGGTGAGGGGCGTGGCTGCAGGAAGAGACTGAGGTAAAAACTGACACTAAATACATTAACAGCTTGAGGCACGAGGTGTGACATCTTTACTTTAGTGTCATTTAATCAAAACAATGAACCTTCCTTAAAGTTTAAATGCTTTTGTTGTTAATTGAAAAACAAAATGTTGCTACTGAACATATTCTAGACATCATGAACTGTGCATTTACAATCAAAATGTTTAAGTAAATTAGTAGTATTATATAATATCTATTAGATCAAATACATTCAGGTGGGCATTGCTGGTAGATTGCCATATAACTTAAATGATGAGCTGGAGAATTGGATAACTGTCACCGCCATAAATACCTGTCACTTTTCTCAGATGTTAAATCGTTCACTATCCAGTGTTTTCTTATAAGCCTTAAAATTTATAGATATTTTCTCAAAACGTATTTAGTTTCATGCTTTCACCTGTACCTGTAGCAACATGCACATACCAGCACAAACTGTTTGTGCTTTCCATAAAAGATTTGAATCTCTTCCCCCTTTATAGCCACATTGTCCAAACTGGACCCTCATACTTATGATCCATGGTTTTTATTAAATGTGCTGTAGAGATCTGTGATCCCTGAGGGTGAATACCAATGCTTTTGGGGAGTCTTTTCTCTAATGCCTCTATGAGGACAGCATTTCCACATTTTAGCTCCACTAACAACGCTCTAAGACGACCTAAATCAGCAGCATATTGTTTGTTTCATCCAATGATCTTGTATTATGAAGTTAAATCAACAATGCAGCCACTCAGGGAGACTAGTTTAACATTAGTTATTACGAGTGAATTTATAGCATTATTTGAACAGTAATAGTGTCCTAAAAACAACCACGTGCCAAGAAAAGACATATATTTAGCAATTACTGCAAACCAATGCACCACACAAAAATACATACGGAGAAAAGATCAATAACAAACTATCTTCTGTGTTTGAACCACACGTAGTCTCACAAACTCTGCCAGGAAAAGAAGGAACTTGTAAAGTAACAGCTGAAGTCGTTTGGAGCGTCATCATCAGTGAAGGCCGACAGCTCCATCAATCAGGAAGCTCACAAATTTCACAGCCCTGTGATCTTAAGTAATTTGTCCGAGACCACAGAGACAATCACGCTCTTCTCCTCCACGAAAATTTAACTCTGCTGAAAGATGCATAGGGCTCAGAGTGTTAATATCAGTGAGAGAGAGATAAAAAAAAAACACTTCACCCATCTGGAGCAGAAGGACTGTAAAAACTTAAAATTCAAGTCCACATGTAACAGAAGGAGCAGCAAATGTGACTAATGTGCCCACGCTAAGGCTGTCAGTCATCAACTGCAAGATTAATTAGGATTAATTGCAATTAATCCTGTGCATGTTGAAATTCCACGATGCAGCATTTTTATCTAAAACATCCTCTGAATCACAGGTAGGGAGTCTGTGGCTGCTTCCCACCGCAGGAATTTGCAGTTTCTACACTGAGCGCATTGAATCAATTTGACAAGGCCACCTCTTATTTCAGCAGTACCCTCGAATGCATCTATTTCCTTTCGCTGGGAGGAAGCGGTGTGGTGTATCCCACAAGGCAAAGTGCATCTGTCAATTCTTCTGGGGTGCATGCAAGCAACTTTGGAAAGTAAAGATGGGAAGTTATATATTCCACATTGCATTTACCAGGTGGTAGTACTATTTCACATGAAAAAAGTTCATTATGTGGATTTATTTAGTACTTTCCTGATGTTCTGAACTTAATTTGTTGGCTGTTTGAGTCAGATTTCCGTCATAAGACTTTTTTAGTTGACAAAGAGGGCGTGAATAAGCCTTTAGTTCTGGTCTTTGTGAAGATGGATCGTCTCATTTGTGAGGGGAACATGCAGAATTCAAGACCTGATTTGAGATGCAGCTAATTTATCTGTGTGTTTCCAAACGCTGGCTCAGTCTCGGCTAAATCACCTCACATTGCATAACTTTGTGCAGATGTTCGTACTGCAGTCCTGAACCTCTCCTCTGCTGTCACTGCCTCACACACACACACACACACACAAACACAACCTGGACCACAAAACTCCTGTAAACAATCAGGAAACAGACCTCATCTGTATTCAGTCAGTGTGTTCCTGTTCTTTGTCTTTCTTTTCTTTTCGTAAGGAGATATACTCAGTCAGTCACTGTTTTTAGCTTCATTATGATCAAATGTGCTGCAAGGCCAGAGGACCTGTAAAATTTATATTTATTACAGATGTAGAAATGTGTTTCTTAACCTGTTTATGCTGCTGAAACTTATTTACATCCTTACTCAGATATTTTTTCTACTGTAATGAAGGAAAGTGTGGGGAAATAAGAAGAGGTTTGGTGATGAAGCTCCATTTTTCTTAACAGGCTGCAGTGTCTACTATATATATAGGTAAATTTATCAATAACACTCATAAATCATCTGTATCAATCATAGGAAGTTGTGATTAATTTGTGGTTTTCTATACAGATCTGTCCAAATGCTTGTGTAAGAGCTCAAATTTTAGCATTTAAAGAAAAAATATTTATCATGCTCTTGACAAGAAAACAGTATTTTGCTTCAGGAAGTAGAAAAAATTCCCTAAGCATATTAAATCATCACTAAAACATCAAGTTTTTGATCAAAGTATCAGTTATGTTGTTGAAGTAATGTGAAAACTAGAGCTAAAGTTTGGATTTCTTAGATGCGTCATCGAGTAAATGTATTATTATTAATATTGTCACGTATGAGCCTTCCTAACATTATTACAATATCATAAATTGGACTTGATTTAGGGAACTGGATGTGTACTCTAATCTATGTCGAGCTGCCGTCTCTGGTCCCTGAGGTTTTTTATGTTTATTTTCCTTCCAGTGTTTATCTCAAGGACCAAGCTCTATCTTTAATTTATTTGTCATATTGAAATGCAGTCGAGGCTGCCAATGAGGCTAATTATGTCCTCGGAGGACAATGTAGAGGAGGACAATGCAGAATCACACACAAATTACACATGGCAGGTTTCTTAGGTGTGATTTTGTCTTTAAAGGCAGAATGCTTAAAGGTGGATTTAGATAGAAAGAAATGGTAGAAAATGTTTGAATGAATGTTAATAAACATTTCCCAAAAAATGGAGGTGTGTTGGGGGAAAGCGTGCCCTCTGTATTTCTAAAATCCTGGCACTGAATTTTATATTTGTTTGTGCCAGATTATTTTGTTGACAATAAAACATATTTGACAAAATAAAGCCACATTTCATAAAAAGAAAGAGTGCAGTGGTATCTTTTCCTGTCAGCAGAGCACTACGTATTACAGCATCCTCTGCCTCGGCCCTGATAACCGCACACTTTGCAGGTGGGAGGGGCTCGGATGAAGACCGAGGGAGGTGTGGATGAAGTGCAACAGGCTTAAACAAACCAGACAGCCGGAGTGAACACACACACACACACACACATTCAGCTGGTGTTCAGTCTGCAGCTCTTCGCTCTGACGTGTGTGTGGTACTTACTGCGATAACTGATTATTTCTCGTTAACTCTCGATCGGCGGTGTGGTTTCCTGGCTGTGATATGTCTGATGTGACTTGTTAAAATGACTCAGCATTAAAAGAGCATCGAGTAATCTGACCTGTCAGCCTCCTGAAAGACACAAACGTCAGCAGCTGCTGCAGAAACCTTTGTGACACTTTGACATCGAAAAGGCTTTTTAAATTTAGCTTCAAAGAAAGGACTAAAACTCTAAGTAGACATGAAAAGCAGCCGGCGAAGATAAATTAAATTAAAAGTCCTCCTCTTTCAAAATCACACTATATGTCTAAAAATATGTGTGTGTGTTGTTTGTAGATTTTTCTGATTCAGATTCGACGAAGGAAGTTAAGTAAAGACGAATCAACATACAATGGGGGAAATAAGTATTGGACACGTCAACTTTTTTCTCATTATATTTATTTCCAAAGATGCCATTCATGTGACATTTCTTCCAGACACTGGTATTAACTCAAATAATCCACACATGAAAAGAAATCACAAGATTCAAGTCCATAAATAATGATTATGTGGAATTAAGTGCAATAACACAGGAAAAAAGTATTGAACACACCATGGGAAAGCTGTATAGTTTGGCAAGGAAAGGCACCAATACCATCTCAAACCTGAAAGTAATTAGTCTTTGTACTTCCTATAAGTGCAAACCAACATCATCTGGGTTAGTGCTAATTGATGGCCTTATAAACAGGTTGTTTTTTCACCAAGTAGTCAAACAAGACACATCTCATGATGGGTAAAAGCAAGGAGCTCTCTCAAGACCTTCGCAGCCTGATTGTTGCTCAGCATCAGAATGGAACTGGTTATAGACTTATCTCAAAGAATCTGAACTGTTTATAGACTTATCTCAAAGAATAAGCTGAGTATTACCAGTAAGCACCGTTGGGGCCATTATCCGCAAGTGGAAGAAGCATCACCTTATCATCAACAGGCCGCGCACAGGAGCTCCTCGAAAGATTTCTGACCAGGGAGTCAGAAAGATGGTCAGAAGAGTTCTCAAAGAGCCAAGGACCAACCCGGAAAGCGCTCCAGAAAGACATGGAGGCAGCAGGTACAAGTGTTACAGAGAAAACGATAGGCAATGCACTCCACCGCCATGGCCTCTATGGACGCTCAGCCCGCAAGACCCGCAGTTCCTCAAAAAAAGGCATGTTGAAGCTCATTTAAAGTTCCTCAAAAAAAGCTAAACAGCATGTTGAAGCTCGTTTAAAGTTTGCTAAACAGCATCTGATAAGAAAGGCCTGTGGAATACTGGGAGAATGTTGTCTGGTCAGATGAGACCAAAATTGAACTTTTTGGCTGTCATACTACACACCATGTTTGGAGGAGAAATGGCACTGCACATCACCCAAATAACACTATACCAACAGTGAAGTTTGGTGGTGGAAACATCATGGCATGGGGTTGTTTCTCATCTCGGGGTACTGGCAGACTTCATATAATTGAAGGAGCAATGAATGGAAACATCTATCGGCAAATTCTTGAGATGAACCTGCTGCCATCCAGCCAGGATGATGAAGATGAGACGTGGCTGGACCTTTCAACAGGACAACGATCCGAAGCACACGGCAAAGTTGACTCTCGAATGGTTTAAAAAAAAGAAAATCAATGTGTTAGAATGGCCCAGTCAATCACCTGACTTAAATCCGATTGAACATTTGTGGAAAGAACTAAAGATAAGGGTTCACCAGAGGGCACCAAAGAATATTCAAGATTTGAAGACAATCTGTGCGGAGGAATGGGCAAAAACCACACCTGAGCAGTGTGGGCGATTAGTTCATACATACAAGAAGCGTCTGGAAACAGTCATTGCAAACAAAGGCTTCTCCACAAAGTATTAAACGAGTCTCAGATAGTGTGTTCAATATTTTTTCCTGTGTTATTGCACTTAATTCCACATAATCATTATTTATGGACTTGAATCTTGTGATTTCTTTTCATGTGTGGATTATTTGAGTTAATACCAGTGTCTGGAAGAAATGTCACATGAATGGCATCTTTGGAAATAAATATAATGAGAAAAAAGTTGACGTGTCCAATACTTATTTCCCCCATTGTATATCTTACAGTTTTTTTTCATCATGGTGTCTCTTTCCTGATTCAACATGACAACTGTCTTTGCTCAATGTTTTCTAGTTTTCGTATGGAAACCAAACATGAGCTGATCACCCACCGTCAGCGTTGGACCTGACTGATGCTCTTGTGGATCCCTGCAGGTTCCAACATCTGGTGGAAAGACTGAAACCAGGAGAGCGGAGGCTGTTATGTCAGGAGATAAATCTTGGAATAAAATGTCCAAGATGTGTTTTGGCCATGGAGCCTGTGCAGAGCAGAAAATTGGCTGTTTTTCCTAAAAACAGAACTGTAACCATCACATTTTGCACTTTCAACACTGTCATACAGACTCTGGGTAACTTTTCTTGCTGGATCCCTGATGTTTTTGTTCGTTTTTCTCTTCTTCTTCTTCTTCTTCTTCTTCCTCTGTACTTCAGATGCCCACAGCTCTCAAATTCAAGGAAAAATGTTCCCTCACACTCCGACAAGACAAATTACACCAATCAGGTAAATTGCGTGATTATAAAAATAACTTTATGATTTGGCCAACAGCTCCTGAACATCTAAAAATCACAAAAAAGAGCTTTATTTTGAAAAATTGGTGGTGTGAAATTTTCTAGGAACCAAAATTTGAAGCTTAATGGTGTCAAGTCTGTAAACAACAAAAAAAAAAAGTTAAACATAATCAGAACAGATTATTATTCAAAGTAATAGATCTGAGAAGAAAGAGCCTGTGACGTGATGGAGCCAACAACAATAGCTTGATGATGGAGATGGAGAGATGATGGATGTGATGAACAAGCAAATTGGAAACAGAGCGATCAGTTGTCGTTGTTGTTGTTGTCAGAAGCTGATTGAAACAGTTCTCCTCTCTTTTGACGGCATGAATTACAAAATCACAAAGACGAGCTCTGAATGATGAAATAAGTCTTGTAATCAAATAACTGTTGTGTCTTTGTTCTCTTGTTTTTGTGCTTTTTATGTTTATTTCAACTGGCTCCTGTGAAGATAATTAGATATTTAATTTACTCCAAGATTTCTGAGGAAAATTATCTTTGTATTTATTAAATTGCAAAGAAACAAATGGTGAAGAAACTCAGAGCTTCTGGAGTTGAGTTCAGGTATGTAAGAGTGACATTTGACCCACAGCTTTATGGATAAATAAGGGTGTTTTATTGAGGTCCAGCGGTGAGGAAATGGGAAATGCTGCAAATTCTCAAATAACAATGGGTCACATGTAAATTCAGCATAATGTACATCTCCACAGCATTTATTCAGTAAAACAGTGAAGTCACGTCACCACACAGTTTTCATCTAACACAGAATCAAATTCAAGTTCAAGTTTATTTGTCACATTTAATCATATGCTGTTAGCTCCATTCAATTGTGCAATAAAAAATAAGTGTGATATAGAATAAGCCTAAAGAATAAAATAAGTAAGTAAGTCTGGTGGTCTGACAGTATAAGCTCCTCATTCAGCCTCTCAGTGCTGATCTGCTGAATTTACTATTTTCTTCTTGTTAGATAAGTAAATAAAGTTTATTTCGATATCACCTTTCAAGAGCAGTGAAGTGTATTCTTCAGATTAATGAAAAAATGTGAATTCACAGATGTAATGTAATTACATCCAATTATCCAGGTGCTAATTAACATGACAACAACTGCCAGCTGTACTCAGGTGAGTTAACGTGAACCAGGGAAACATTTTTTATAATTTTTTTTTCAGTGTGGCTCATTTGACCTAAACTCATCTACATGTTTCACACATCTGACTGTTCTGTCCACAAGGTTTTAATGAAATATGTGTATTTTTGTTTTATTGAGCTTTTTTTTGCCGTTGTATGAATGTGAATGTGTTGTGAAACCACATTTTTAGGAGGTGAATCTAAATCCCAAGTCAATAAGAATAAATTAGATTTTAGAGTAGATAAGTTAACTTACTGCAAATCTTTCATGTTTGAATGCTGACCAAATCAATCACATTTTGCCTTCAAGTGCTCTTTTATTATTACTTTCACATAACCAAGATTACAGTCCATTTAGTGCTGAGGCCCAAATGTACAGTTTAAAATAAAATATTCAGGTTGTTTGGCTGCTGTGGAACATTTTTTATTTTTACTTTAAAGTCTCAAATTCAAATCTCAAGTCAAGTTTGTGTTTAAATGCTGAAAAAGTAAGTAGCTTAATTCAAAATTACTTTTAGTAGTATTGAGTAAAACTGTGAAACATGAGACAGATAATCTCCACCTGCTGCCTCTGAAGCCATTTACAAGAAAAAACCTCGCCTGAATCAATCGCTGGTCCTGCAAAGGCTTTGCTCCACCGCGCATGAGCTAACTCAAGTGGACGTAACGGAGGATAAACAACAACCAAACAACGAGAAAACAACAGTTTACAGGGAAGGTGAAGAAAAGCGACTTAAAAAGGGAAAATTAAAGTTTTGATATTCTCTTTTAATCATCCACTAAACGTTTGTTGTGGTGGTTCGAATGTGTGTTTGTGTGTGTAGAAATAAAGGATGCTCATCAATCCAGCTGTGCACACAGCGCTTCGTGTGCATACAAACCAGATTGCCACTGGGCAGAGCGTCCTGGTGCACCTGGCCTCATAAATATGGATTTTAAAGAGCAGTGCAGCCCAGTTTAGGTCCAAAAGTAAAGGACCACTGTGGCCACTCACACTGACAAATCTGCCCTATTTACCAACCAGGCAGCATCCATTTACCCTGAAGGACAATGAGAATCAGAGCCAATGAGCTTCTTTTACAGCGTATAAATGAAGACAAATATGGAGAAACAAAGTATGAGATAAATAAAGAAACATACACCAAGTTTTTAAAGCGAATAAAGAAATAACCTCCTGAGTAATAAAGTGTCTAAAGGCAGCTGGTGGTTGGAAACTGTAAGAGGAAGAACTGAATTAATTCCATCATTTCATGAGACAACTGTGAGAGAGCTTTAATGTGAGGGCTCCTGCTCGACTCTGCCCCTCAAATGTTTGGGAGAAGTACATGTGAAGCGCTCAGTGTTGAACAGCAGCCTGACCTCAGACTGTGAACTGTCAGTGCAGAGATGAACAGACCATCTGGCATTTGGGCAAATCTCAGAAAGGCCACCAAGAAACAAGGATAATTATACAGATTTAAAATAAATAAATAAAGAAATAAAGAAATGAATCATGATCCCCGTACGGCTATGCAAAGAAATATATATATATATATATATATAAACTAAAAAATGGGGCTGAGATGAAGCCTGAATTAATTTAATGGATGGTGACATGATGGGAACTGTAGTGCCAAAACTCAAAACATATACAGACTCTATATTTGTGCAAAAATAGGCACACACATTTACAGAGGCTCATTCTTAAACATGGTCTTTATATGAACAGCTTTTGAAAAGACAACAAAACTGCATAAGAGACATTTCATTTTGTAATCCTTCAAAATCAGTAACCATGTTTGTGGTTGTCATGTAGTTGTTGTATTTGTGCCTCTCTGCAGTGTTCACCCATCAGGTTAATTCTGCAACCAAAGTGATGAGATGAGTAATGATGTGAACAGTCATCGTGTGATGAAGACTGGAAAGATGGAGGCATTTTTTAATTGCTTAAAAGACTTCATGGCTTTGTTTCCACATGTGCTCCGAGGTAAAAAAAAAAAAAAATTCACAGCGTTTTTTTACTTGTCAGGAAAGCACTAATGAATGTGAAGGATTTGTTTGTGTACATGCACAACAGTCACAACACAGGTCATTAATCTGCAAACAGTGAGCAGAGCAAGTGAAGGGCATGTGTGCTGGAGGACGTCCACGGGGTCTGTCACTTCACTCACTGCAACTCTGTCTGACTGGATTTAAACCCTTGTTTAGGCAAAGCACGCAAATAAGTCCACTCCCTGTAAATATTAATGGATTTCTACACAAACAGACTCAAATTATTTATAAAAAATCTAATTTGAACAAATATCTCCCATGATGTGTGAAATTTAAATTCCCCTTAACACTGATGCCTCAAAGAACTGCCACTGTGATTCCCCTGTAAGAGAGAGAGGAGAACAGATTGGTAATTAACACTGCTGTCATGCCAAGCCATTAGGACCCACACTTCAGAAAGCAGCACTCCACTGCAGAGCAGAATATAAGACAACAGTCATTGTGTTTAGAACGCTGAGTCAAATTTGATTTAGTCTGCTTTAAATTCCTCCATTTACCCTCCCAAAATGGAGAGGGTTTGGGTTTTATAGCTTGGCTGTGGGGCATGAAATGAGACTTTAACCACTCACCATTTTGGTTAGTCATTAACAGAAAGATGAGGAACATCTCTGGAGAGACATTACTGCTTTTAGTATTAAGCCCAAAAGTGTGTGTGAGCTAGATTTGTTTCACTTTAAAGAGGTCATGTGATGCTACTTTTACTAACTTTGTGTAATTGAGGACTGTGCAGATACTATATCTCCGGGGTTTCCTCAAATTATGGCACACTACATAGATTTTAGTATCAGAGACACCTACTTTTAAAAAACCTTTAAAAAGAATATAGACAATGGAATTATGACATAAAATGTGCAAATAAAAGAAACTTTTATGTGCAATTTTTACATTATTTTATGTGCTGCTGTGGTCAGCGGCAGTAACAAGCTGTAATTATGGTCACATATCTAAAGCAACAATATTGGAGAGCTTCTTCACTCATTAAATCAGGATGGTTGCAAAAAGGAAACATCCAGAACAATAAAGGATCAGACTGGTGATAATATGTTTTCCTTATTTTAAATAATTAATTCAAAACTATAACAACCACATTAGTGTTGGATGACATGTTCCTCCATCACCTCCCAACTCACAAATTAATTTATTGTCACTCAATTTCCAAATATTCACTACAGCATCAAATGTGACTCATCCACCACTGAAAACAGTCCACAACAAATGCAAATGAGGCAAATCTGAAAAATAAGGGTCCAGTTGGTTTACTGTGGGCAATTACTACGTCTTGTTTTTTAAACTGAAAGTATATATATGTGAGACATTTTGTCAAGAAAGTCCAGAAAGTCCAAAATTTCTGAGAGACCCAAAACACATTATTTGTTTGGTCTTCACTTCTCTTATGTTAAGCCATAAGAGGCAACCTTTTTTATTTTTTTATTATTTTGACAGTTTGCTGCAGGCAGCTTTTTAGTTCACAAAAAGATTCCTGGGACTAAAAGTTCAGGTACTTTGGGTCGAAACGTCCCTAAAGAAGCGAAGCGATAATGCTGGAGCTCACTGTTCCAATGAGAAGTATGAAGACGTGGAAGTGGGACGTAGGTGTTTTTCAGACCGAGATCTTGATTAAAAAAAGCAATTTAAAATGTATTACCCAATGTAAATGAGTTGTGTAAGGACTAATTGTAAGTATAATCTTGTTGGGGAGGTGCTGGGAGTTATGACTCATCAGAACAACTTTAAAGGTTGCTGACAGATTTTGAAGTCTGATGGAAAGCTCAGCTGAAGCTGATCGTGATCTGGATCCCGGAGTTTAATGTTTTGTTTGTCAGTGTGGCTGGATCATTCCCTCCATTGATTATGGCTCTGAAATAAAGCGAAGTGACTGATGGATGCAGAGGAGTGATTCATTTAATGGCTGCCAGACGTAATTATGGTATTACAGGCATTAGATTACAGTTTGCCGTTGTCACATCATGTCAAAGTGTTTTTGATTTTAAGGACTTTTAAGGACAGACAAGCTTTGAGGAACTATTTACTCAGGACTAACTGTCACATGAGCAGTGATTTGCAATAATGTGGAGATCACAGATGATTCATTCATGTTTGTTTAAAATATCTGAGCACAAATTACCCATCATGTTTGAGTAAAGACTCACATCCCTTATCTGTCAGCAGCTTAAACATACAAGTTTAACATCAGCCATCATTTTTTTTTGTTTCACCTTATTCTAAATATGATTCTCGTCTTCTCAACTGTCATGAAAAATCTTTGTGTGAACCCATTTTCACATCAGAAAGTCACAAACTGTAAAATGGTTAAGTCTGAAGTTTTTACTTTGTCCCGCATGAATGAGGTTGTAGTAACACCAAACTGCACTCCTGATCCATTACTCTTTCCAAAAATAATCATGTCACTCTTCATGTGACTGTGTGAGAGCAAAAAAAAAGTTCCACGCCTCGCAGCTTCAGCCACCGTGCTCCACATGCTTCACAAGCTGACAATTTATTCCATGCATTTCCATCCAACTCAGGGCAGCTATTTCATGGTGGCTTCTGCTGCGCTGATGGACTCACACCTGTACGGCTTCCAGCTACTTCACCAATCACAACCTCAATACATATCATGGCGTAAAAATATAGGTGTGGAAGGATGTATGTTTGCTGTCTTTCCCACACCTGTGTGTGAGGCCATGCTGCATCTCTATCGTGTTGTATCTCAGATTAGACGACTCAAAATCTTCATGTTGACTTATTAAGATGTTTTTCAGGATATTGTCTGAAATGTTTCTACTTAAAAAGCTGCAGGGCTTCCGAATGAAGCAAAGAGCTGTTTTTATATTGCTTTGGTAGTTTGGGATGTAAACTGAGCGGTGGTCTGGTTCTTCTGGTTATGAAAACAAGAGTGATGGGTTTTAATGAGTGTGGGCTGCAGGGCTGGACTAAAGATGCTGAAAACAGCCCCTGAGAGTCCCAGAACCTTTGGAAAATAACAGCCTGCAGTTTGAAGGTTTGTTTGACTCTTGGAAAACGGACCTCATTTATTTCTCTTATTGTCTTATTAGCTCTGGCAGCAGGCCCCGCTGCGTGGATGAGCAGAGGAAACTAAAGCAGCAAAGCAGAGATGACCAAATTTGGACGCTAATTTAAGATGCACTCCTGATTCACATTAACTGTTATATTAATTGAGATGCTAATCTTAGCTAAAGTGTCTTTCAGCCAAACAATACTAATGTGACATGTTGATGGGGTAGCAGTTTGTAGATCAGCATACTGTGCTTTATCTTCAAATTAACTCTAAATGGGACCATGATTTATTAAATGAACTTGAAACCAGTAATTGAGACCATAAACTCGTTGAGGTGATAGGTATGAGGTAATAAATCAAGCGAGAAGTAGGAGCATTTTCTCAAAGACGTCTACACAATCTGATTGATTTTCACAACCAGTGGAGTCACCCCCTGCTGGTCATTAGATAAAATGGTTTTAGGTTTAAGGCACTCTGCTTTACAACTCCTGGACTTCTGCCTCATTATGGTCTACGAACCCCGTCTCTTTGAAGCAGATGGTGCAACAGTTCAGTCAGCAGTGTCAAATTCCCAAAGTTCACCAAAATTAAATTTGATGAGATTTACTTTGTCTCCATGAATAAAACCACTGATGCTTTATTACAATTAAAATATTAAAATGTTATATAGGCATTTAGACCAAACTCCCTCACTCCCTCACTCCTTTTTTCTTCTCTTTGGCTGAAACAACTTTGGAAAGTCTGTTTTCTAATTAACACTTCAAATGTAAAGCTGATGTAAGCTGAGTAGGTGACAGTTTACTCTTTTCTTTTATACTTTCAGACACTTTAGATGTAATATGTTTTGTCTTCTCTTCTGTGTGTTTTTCATTTCCTGTGATGACTTCACAGTAAAAGCCACCTCATGTTTTGCGAGTTGAATGCACTTATTGTGAAGCCCAACAGGAAACAGGAAATGTGGGGTTTACGTAAGCAGTAACTTCATACAGCTCACAGGAAAAAACACGCTGTCAGACTGATGTTAATGTGGGATTATATTCTGAATCCTTTCCTTTGAATTAATCCTCAACCCTACCCTAACCCTAACCCTAAAGCAGAACAAACTTTTAGGGCACCGACCTCAAACTCACTCATGTTTTAGTCCAAATTCTAATAAGGTTCTTCAAACTAAAGCACAAAATAATAATCTGCTTGTATTTATGAGCTGCAGTATGCGGCTCAGGTCTTTATTTAACTTATTACTTTGATTGCTTACTTACATATCGCACAAAACAAAGTAATAAAGTACAGAAAGTGAACTGAAAAGAGAGAAAACTTCACCTCTGCGGCCCCCAAAGTGGCAGCAGGAAATAAATTTAATTACCAGAAATTCCTCAGGTGTTTTACTGATAATCTACACATGCTGGCCATTTTTTGACTAAATCAAACTGACACTAGAAGTTAATTTGAGCAAGGAGGTGAATCTCCTGTGTGTCACTTAGTGGAGATGGTTTCCTGTCCTCCGCTTGATGATTTCGGCTGATTTTTGCAGCATTAACATTGTGCTGTGGGACTATAAGGTGAAAAAAAACAACAAAAAAAAACACCCAGCTGAGGGAATCTGGCAGAGTCATGGAAATGCTGATCAGATGAACTGTCCCTGTGAAAATAAACTCAATGATGTAAAGTGGTGAAAATGTTAAAAAAAAAAAATATAATGACTTTGGCGTAGAGGAGTGTTAATTATCCATCTGCTCGCTCACACATTCATTCCTGTTCATTATTCGACACTTCTTTTCCCAACGCCACTTCACTCTTTTCATTCACTCCCTCATTATTCAGCTGGAGTGATAACATGCTCTCCTCTCCTCTCCGGCCTTCCCTCGCCTGTTGCCGGGATTATTTTGGGATGACGGGAGGCTCAATGGGGCGTCGGGGGGGTTCAGGCTCAAAGTCCAGACGAGAATGAGAAAAGAGAGGAGGAGGAAGAAGAGGATGAAGATGATTGGATAATGAAATTGATGCCACGTGAGGAGGATGCTGTCGGCCTAATGGGATGATCAGTGATCTAAAGGGAAAAAAAAAGAGGATGAGCTAATGATGAGAAATGGTGTTAATTCAATCTGGATGGAAGGGGAGGAGAGAAAAAAACCCTTCTGTTGCTTCATTATAGAGTCTCCACATCAGTATTATTCTCATTTTCTGCTTTTATATGTTCGTTTACACCACAAAATACTGTATGTTTATTTCCTTATATTTATATAAGTTGAATATCTTTGGGTTTCGTACTGTTGGCCAGACAAAACAACCATCTGAAAACATCACCTGTGGCTCTGAGTGGGATTTTTCTTTTCACTCTTTTCTTACATTTTACAGACTGAAATGGATAAACGCACTAATGGATTAATGGAAAAAATAATTGAGAGCTTAATCAATACAAAAAAACAACCATTAGATCTGGCACTGCATTAATTTACTTGCTGTCAGTCACGCAGGAAAGCGGTTTAACAAAGATCGAGCCATCAGTGATTACAGACCGACATCCTCCCAAACAAAATGAGACGTGGAAAAAAAATTATTTGGCAAAATGTTTCGTAAGGATTCATCATAATGACATTTAAACTGACTTTCACACCTTTTTAGAGGTTAAATAAGCATGAATGAACAGGACACAGCAGATATTTGGCATGAACATTTTTTTATGGAAGTACTTGTGGGGTCCAACAAATCTGAAGGCAAACTGAAGCAAAACTAGGATGATAATTTTTAAACAAAATCTGTCATATTTGTGGCTTGTCTGTTGAAAATGTACTGAATTAATCACATAAGAAGGCACGAAATTAAAAAGTGGTGCAGCTGTAGAAGCTGCAGAGGATTTTGGAATCCATGTTGAACCTCCTGACGGGGCAGAGGAAGAAGAGCTGCTGTCTGCATGTCTTTGAGAGGGAGCTCGATACTTGGCAGTCATCTTGAGCACCGAGGATGGCGTCCAAGATACCCAACAAGTCTGGTCCTCAGTGCAAAACCTCCACCTCTCAACTCTGATGAACAATATCCACTCTTTAATCTCGTGTTTGCTGATCTCCATCTGTTCAAGTTGTCACTTTGTTGCAGGAATGAACAACAGAAGTGTGCCAATGACTTCAGTAAACAGTGACAGCACCATTTGATGTGGGCCGAGTTTAAATGTTCTTTATATTTGGTACTGTGCTCGTCAGCGAGAACATCGAGGCAGTGAGGTGTTTTAAATTGAGGCTTTGTCGCTGAGATAATGAAACAGTCCACATCATCATGCTCAGGGTAGAAACGTGGCAGCGGCCCGTTATCTGGACTTTGTTAGGAAAATCAGCGAGGATAAGGAAGGAGTTTTTGACAGAGATGAATTAACGTGAGATAAAAAGATGAAGCATTTTGTTTGTGTGCTGAATTTTAGTGACATGGAGCAAAACTGAAGAACAAACTGCGCTTCAATGGGTTATCAGCGCTTCATTTGACGCTTGCTGTCAGTCACACTTCAGCTTTCACAAGACGGGGACAAAACAACTGAAACTTTATGTGCAAGCCAACTTATGGTGTAATTATTGAGTACAGGGGAAACTTAACACTCCACAAAAGGCAAGAAGCAAAAGACTATAAAACTATCTCCATAAATCTCACACCACCAGCTGATAACGTTCAACTTGTTTTTGTTAGGGTCCCTGTCTGTCTGCCCTGTGTGCCCCTTGTGTGCGTTTGTCTCCCTCTGTCTGTTTCTGTGTGTCATGTCTGTCTGTTGCCCAGGAAGACGAGGAGGGTTACTCCAGGGCACTCCATTACCACACCTGAGCTGATCACTGCACCTGAGAGTCATCCTGCAATCAAGCCACCCACTCCTCAGCAGTATTTAACCACCGGCTCATTCCACCATTCTCCGTATAAATGTTGATGTTTTATCACCATTCTTTATATTATTGTTTTTTTTATCTTAGTGGTTGTTGGATTTCTTTATTCCATTTTATTTGTGATTATAATTTTATTTAGTGTTTGCAGTTCTTAAATGTTAAACCATGTGAAACACTTTGTGCCTGTGATTGTGCAGTATAAATTAGGTGTATTATTGTTAGTATAGGCCCTCTTCACCATGGAGATGGTGAAAAGAAAATGGGTAGACAATTTGAACATGCTCTTAATTATTATTATTGCACTAAATCCCTTTCTGTGTAATTAAAGTGCTTTGATATCAACCATTTGTTAAATGTGATTTTCAGCTACATTTAGTTTAATTTTTTCTCCTTTGTTAGCTACGAGAAGATGAAACAGAAACATAACCGTTTTCTGGGTTAGTTCACTAGATGGTGTGGGAAATGAAGAAATAACTCACTGACATTTACAATTTGATTACACTTTTGACCAGTTCCCTTTCATGTCGCTCAGGTTTGCCAGGTCCAAGTTGGCCGAGCTTCAACAAACTCTTTCTAATGAGGTCTTACTAGTTTAATTTATTTCTGCCTCTTGAGCCGCTTCGCTGCTTCGAAGAAATATTTGTGCACGTGATATCGCCTGATGTCAAGGGTCTGAAGAGGAGAGCTGGGGGCTGAATGCAATTTAAAATTTACATTTTGGAGTGGTTGCCAAAATTATTAGCTATCACTATTAATGTAAATTTTTTCAAATGTAATTTGAATTTTAATGATTAACAACAACAAGCTGGAGTGAAAACAACCTCCAGAGGGCTGCGTATCCTCCCTCTGCTGCGGTAGAAAGTGAATCCAGGTGCAATTTGAATTTCACATGTGCCCGTCTCATGTGTTAGTTTGTGTGTGTGTGTGTGGTGTTTGACAAATGAGTCATCCGTCACCCCGTTCTCAAGTGAGTGCATCGGTGGCGCTCGCCAAGAGAAGTCAACAGTCCTAAGCGCTTGCTTCCCGCAGAGAGGAGATCTGGCAGGTCCGCTGTGATCCCGGCTGTGTTTTCTTGGCATGGTTCAGCTCAGAGAAGAGCCTGCGGGGTTTTTCTTTCCAACCAAACACTGTACTGATTAACACACCTTCGCTTCAGCTGCTTTTGTGTTTTGCTGGAGAGGAAACGGCTGCCCGGTCCTGGTTTGGGGACCTGAATGATCAAATTCATCCTGTGAAGCACCTTGGCCCTGGCAGGAGCGAGACAGCGATAATGAAAACGGTGTAATCCACAAATATATTGTGCAAAATATAATTTCAGGAGTTATGGGGGATGTCAGTCTTAGTCAGGTCTCAAAGGAAAATCTGAGTTTTTCAGCATCAAAATGCTCGTTTCTCTTATTTTTTTCGTTAAAGGTAACGCAAACCATGATCTTTCTTTACACCATAAGCTAAACCTGTGCTAAACAGACCAGACTATAGTTCACATCGTGTTGTCACACCATCAAATAGATTCATTTCCTTAATTTTCCAGCTGGGATTTGAAACAGTTTCAGAAAGCACAGACAAATAATGTTGTCCTTCCAACAGCGGCATCAGATCATAAAATCTTTCTATGTGTTGTTCTAGTGGAAGGAACAGCACAGTTTGTCATTTAATTTGGAGGACTGGTCTCTGTCAGTATTTCTGGCCGGGTGAAACACTTCAACTGTCATCAGATCTAAATTTGTTGTAGTTACACAGCTTTTATCACTTTCAACTGGACGTCAGTGATCTGATTAATAAAAAGTCTCATCTTTATGTTTATCTTGGGTAATATTACCCACGTTAACGTTTGCTGTCTGAATGAACTGTTCTGGTGAAGCTCCTGCATGAATGAAACATTAATTTTATGTTTAATTTTCTCAGACTTGGATGCACGTTTTATGTTTCTCCTGCCTCCATTAAAAAAAGCAGCAGCAGCAGCAGTTCTGTAATGTAAAGAGGGAAGTTTTTAAGGGGAACCTCCAGTGCTGACTGCAGATTTTGCTTTGGTAAATCACAACATAAATCTTGACCTTTTGAAATTGCATCTGGCTTTGCCGTGACTTGACTGATCCGCGTTCCCCAAATAATATCAGGTATCTTTTTTAACGCAGCTCTGCCAAACTTCCTCTGCCTCCCTCATCCCTGTGGTGAAGCTGTGGAATAAAGAAAGGGTGTGTAGTAATGCTCTTAAATCCTTTCCAATTCCATACCCAGCTCAGTTGCAGAGGAGAAAAGAAAGTGTGACCTTTTTGATGGAGGTTAGGCGGAGATAGAAATGAACTCCATATTCTTTTGTCCTTTTCAGCGCTTTCTTCAAGTTAAGCTGTTTCCTGATCTGATTTATGAAATTGACAGATGCAGGTGGAAGTGCAGGATATGATTATGTGCATGCTCATATTGGACAGTATATTGCACGAACATGTGTTTCTGTTATTGTGTCCACCCCCGTCCCCTCCTCGTGTGCCGGCGCCTCGCAGCTCCTGGTGGCGTCTCAGTGGAATTTCTGTTATTTTGAAAGTTTCACATGAATATCCTGATCAGGCCGAACCCCCCCGCCGTCCATCCATATGAAAAAGTAAAAAAAACCCAAACAACCTCAGTTATTGAGAGTTTAACAGTTTAACTTTGTCCACTAGCTGCTGTCTATCTGAATTGTTCAGTTTTGATAGCATGGTTATTGAGAAAAATGCATTCAAAAAGAAAAGTGTATGTTAACAGCAGTGTTGTATCCTGCAACTGAAAGTTCCAGCATTTTTTTTCCATAATCTAAGTGAGGCTATAAAAGGTAACTTCAGCACAAAAGTGCACTATTGGGCATAAATTAAGACGCCCGTCTGAAGTGAAGACAGCAGCTGTGTGTGCAGCCCAAAGGCACAGAGGCTCTGAAGAAACTCATATTTATACACCAACTTCTTCATCACAGCGTGCTGCAGGAGAGGCGATATGCGACGGTGTTCCCTGCAGCAGCAAACTGTGAAGTGTCTGCACCGTGCCAAAAACACACACGGAGAGTTAGTGATGAAGACCGAAGTGAGGTGTGTGAAATTGTTGTTCAACATCAACAGGACATTTGTCCTGCTGCTGAAGATAAGCCTCCTCCTGACAAAACAAAACTCACATTTATATTTAAATCTGCTTCCTCTATTGAACGGAAAGTGATTCCTTCTTGAACTCTCTGAAGTTTAATGAAGTTGATCACATTAATGTTACAGAACTTTAGTATTTTTAGATGACACACCCAAACTGAACTGCCTAAGAAGATGACTTTAAGGTTTTGATTTGTATTTCAATTTCATCTGTTTAAATTATTATATGGTGAGAATAACTTTGTTACAGCTGTCAGTGTGAAATGAATGCTGACTGCTGCTTATTGTCCAGTGCTTTTCCTGGCGGTTATTATCTGATTATTCAATTAGTCTTTCTGGGAACAGAGTCCTGGGAAGGGCCCACTCACTCCTCTAATGGATAATTATTGATATATTAATTGGTGTTTTCCTCACTATTTCCCTACAAGTCTCATATCCTGCAAAAGGGAGTGAAATTTCCTCTGTTGATCTGATCTCATCTCACAGTTCATTAACTGAGTGTTGATGACACAGGGGATAGAAACATGGAAACATTAATCCTGTTTGTGCGTGTTTGGATTAAAAACACAGACGCTGATTGAAACATCAAAAATAAAGAAACACCACATTAAGGTGAACCATAAAACCACAAAACCATGAAACCAAATGACAATACAGTAAATTCTGGTAAAACAGAACAATGAAAGATGTGAAAAAGAGCATCAGGTAAATTCAAGTAATCCTCTTTCACCTGAAAGTCTGAAGATTTACTGTCCCAGCAGATGGTTTTTATCCTGTTTGAGTAAAGTTTAAGAGCAGATACCAGATGTTACCAGATGTTCAAGTTTTACCTGAAAGTCATGACCACATGCGAAGCTGCACCAACTGTCACTCAACCTTTATGACCTTTTACTATCGTACCAATAAATTCACAACATTTTCTCTGACAGATGTTACTTGATTACTTAATGGTTAGGTTTAAAAAGTGACTTCTGTGTAAGTTAGGGTGTCGTTTCAATGCACATTAATGTCAGTCAGTTTCTGTGATTTAAGGATAAGTCCATGATATTCTCCAATGTCCAAAAAATATAAACACGTCAATGAGCCACATTTTTCCTTCATCACCATCAACACTGTAGTTTAGTTTGATTCAATTCCACATATGTCTGAATGTTAAAAGAAATAATTATACCAACAAACTATATATGTGTGAGCTGTTTTTAATGATTTACACCATCAGTAGGAACCAATGGACCAATGGCTAGTAAATAGTTGTTTTTGGTCTTTACATATAATTTGAATAACTCATTCTGTATAATTTTTATTAGTCTCTCACTCTTGATGTGTTCGTCTGTAAATGAGCACAGAAACGTGTCGATCTTGCATCCATTTACTTTGTCAGATATGGAAAAAACAAGTGAAAGTGCTGGAGGAAATGAAGTGAGATGGAAAGAAATTCCTACGAGAGCAGCAGTTCATTACATTACATGAATGTGATAGTAATGAGGCAGGTAGATGTAAAGGAAGCCAGCAGATAAACAGGAGCGGCTGAAAAACTTAGAGGTGTTTGGCCTCCACGTGCAGCGTCACCTCACACCTTTCTGCCTTTACTTTGTTTGCTTGTTTGCTGCATCAGCGCGCAGCGGTTTGCAAGAGGTAATTAGTTTTCCTGTTGTATACTTCTCCCTGCTAGCTTTAAACAGTTCAAGGTAAATACCTTGAAAATCTGCATCCCACTTTGGTCGGCCAATATTAGTCTCTCCTTGCTTATTTAATTTTGTTTACTGAGGCCACTTGTTTTTTGATGAAAGCATTATGTGAGTGTGTGTGAAGGACAGTGAGAGAGAAATATCCACCTCACTTAACAAAGGTTTTATTTAAGCAACGCAAGGAAGGGAGGATCATATAAAAGAGTGTCAAATCAATGTAAAAAAGATTCAAACCAACTGCTAATGACTTAATAACAAATGCAAACTAAAATAAACAAATCAACTTCTTCCACATTACTTACTTCCACATTAGTTTTATTCTGTATAATATGTGCTCAAGTCTAATGACCAAAGTTTGTTTTTGTCCTGTTTAAAAAAAAAAAAAAAGTGGCACACATACTGTAAACTCTTGAGAAAAGAGTTGCTCAGTCAATTAACCTGAACTGAAAACATCTGGGGGGTATTATCTCTAATAAGGAGCATCCCATGAGTGGCAGACGTGGTGTTAGAGCGACAGGTGTAACATGTTTTAAATCTCTCAACATGACAAGCTGCTGCCACGTCTAGACATGAAAACGAGGCTCTGCACACAGGCATATTACATTACTACATTTTTTTTCAGCACCACCACCCACCTGTACTTACATCCCTTACTTGACATGTGTCTGTCACCCACCTCTCATTTACACTTCATAGATGTGCCTCCTATGGAGTGCGGCTCTGCGGTAGGTGTGATGTGGTTTAAGCTGTTATGGCGTGACTATGGTGCTCTGCAGAGAGTGCGAGTGCTGCGATAAGGCTGTAGCTGCCACACGGACTACCTTGTAATCACAATCTGGGGAGTGAGATGAAAGCACTGGATCCCGGCTGGCAGCTCATCTAATACTTTCCCTTAAGTAGTGAAGTCAAGAGCAGGCTTAAGATCTATCTCAGGAGGGAAAAGGAAAAACGTTAAACACAAGTTGTCTCTTACATGGCCCAGGTTCCTGCTTTGGCTCCATTATCTCTGTAGTTAAGCATCACTCTCAAGATAAAGGGGAGAGAATCAGACTTAAGCCTTTGTTTTGTCTGCGCCCACATGCATGTCAGCTTTTATAACTTAAAAAGCTCTGCACAAAGTCCCATTTGTTCCTACAGTGCTGCAGACTGTTGGTGGCTGATGGTGACCAAATTGTGGATATTGAGCTGACTACACAACTAAGCCCCCACAACCACCTCATGTTTGGTCCAGTGGACACATCAGGCAGCAAATTCTAATCAGCAGCTATATCGGCGCAGAGTAAACCGAGATGGAAAAAAAAAAGAATGGATAATAACATCAGCACGGTGCCAAGAAGTGGCTCTAAAAACAGCAGGATTTACTGCTACAGTTTCTGAAATAACATGAAAACAAATTCCTTCAGCTGAGTCCTGTCAGAGCAGGAGGGAGAGTACCGGGGACAGCTTCAGCATCCCCGAACAGACCCGGGATCAGCACCTTGGACAGCGGCCATCACACACTGAGCGCTCGACAGGTTCACGTCACTAAAACTACTGCAGGTAATGAAACGTACTGTCATGAGGGGTTTGATGTTTACAGAACTTTATGGTCATTTTAGAATAAGGGCCTTTTTGTGCTGGTTATTTGTACTGTATTATACTCACAGTAAGACAGCTCTTGGTTCAAACCTACAGGTCGGCTGGGGCCGTTTTGTTTGGAGTTTGTTTTCCCTGTTTTCTTCAGGTACTCTGGCTTCCTCCCACAATACAAAGACATGTAGTTTAGCTTAATTGATGACTCTAAATTGGCTATAGTGGCATAAGTGGTTGTTTGTCTCAATGTGTCAGCCCTTTGATTGTCTGGCGATCAGCCGACCTCGCCTCTCACCTTCCACAACCCTCTGTGAAGAAGAGCAGTATAACTGATGAATGAATAATAACACACAGAGGTGTTTAATTGATACAAACAGGGTTGACACACCTAAAAATGAGAACTATTTTCCAGAAAATATTGTTGCAGTGTCTATTAACACCACACACACACTACTCAAGCAATTTAAGTCTTAAAACATCAGTTTTACATTTCTTATGTACATTCATTCAAGACAAGATATATTTATTTTCTTATTTAATTACATAAATTCTTACTTTTCTACTAATGCATGGGTACATTTTATTCCCTTTTTCATTATTCTTTAGAAGAAAGGGAGTTTAAATACATGATATTGGTATGATAAGAAACCAAGTGTAACCTTTTCATCAAACATTTCAACACACACAAGGTGAGGCAAAAAATAACAGCAATATTCGGCTGATATAATTCAGAAACAGTGTTGGAGTTTGATGTTCCGCTTAATGATACAGAACCGTTCATCTTAAGATTTTATGCTCCACAGAGGCCCACCATCAGACTAAATGGATTTCCTTCATTTAGGTACATTTCTGCAGGGCTTGGACTTCAAGGAAGTGGCAAGTGGATTTTGGAGAGCAATACTTCTCTCTCACACTTTTCTTATTCCTTCACCACTTCCTCTTTTGCTAACCTACACCTCTCCCCTCTGTTTTACACCATTATAAATTAAATTAAAAAAGAAATGTGGTGTCGTGGTTAGCACTGTCTGTTAATGTTGGTGCAGGGTGAAGTGGAGTCTAGGACCCAGTATGCAGACGAGGCAGGAGGCAGAGTAGATAGTATGACTCTTTTATTACCGGACACAAAGGAACACAGGTAAACCAGAGGAACAGACAGGCAGGAACGCGGGAACACAGGAACAAGGCAGGAACAAGGCAGGAACACACATGGGTTGGTAGCACAGCACAGACAACACGACAAAGAACAAAGGAGAAGGACCGGCATAATACATACTTGATACATACTTCCTCCACTGTGGAAGTGGAAACAGGTGAGGAGACTAATAGGGGACAGGTGAAACTAATTGGGGCGGAGCAGGTAATCAAAATTGGAGGGAAACACAAAAGGACAGGAAGTAAAGTGCTCACAAGTGAGGAGAGGCAAAAACACAAAACAAAACAGGAAGTGCACACAGCCAGATAGGAACAAGAACTAACAGAAAACACCACCTCTTCTGTGTGGAGTTTGCATGTTCTCCCTGTGCCTGTGTGGGTTCTCTCTGGGTACTCCAGCTTCCTCCCACAATCCAAAGACATGCAGGTTAGGTTAACTGGTGACTCTAAATTGCCTCTAGGTGTGAATGTGAGTGTGAGCGGTTTGTCTGTCTTTCTGTGTCAGCCCTGTGACTGACTGGCGTCCAGTCCAGGGTGTACCCCGCCTCTCACCCAATGACAACTGAGATAGGCTCCAGCACACCCTCCTGTGCAACCCCCTGTGTCAGGATAAGCAGGTATAGATAATGGATGGATGGATGGATGGAAAAAGAAATGTACTTTTACATCAGTATTTCTCTTTATTTTGTCTATCAATCTAATCCTTTTGCTTCATACCATGGAGGTGTAGTATTTATGCACATATTTAAAATTTTTATCACTCCTCTGTGTGAGACAGATCCTCTGTGTTATCACTGACCCGTTTGGGAAGCTTTTTTTTCAGTTTCCAGTGAATTTTTATTCCCTCCAGCCTGTGATATTAATATGCTTGTCCGCCCACCTCCTCTCCCACCAGCAGCAGCAGCAAGACCATTCAGGAACAGACGACGACAGGGGTGGAAATATTTCGCCTTAAACTCCTCTTTAATCCGGCCTGATGAGGCTTTGTCAGCGCTCAATCTGTCTGTGATCGCGCTGTTTGTCAGCTCCTCCCGTTTCCATGGCACATCAAGCCACCCGAGAGTGATGACATCCGCCCTTAGAAATGTTCATGGTCTTGATGATTTTCCAAAACATTAAAGTGGCGAGCAGCTCAGCTTTCTGGGGCAGCTAGTGTCTGCCAAAAAAAACCTGACCATGCACCTCGCAAGTGAACACCTTTGATCCATTCAGCGGCGCCAACAACTGTTCTGCTGAGTAATGCTCCTGCCACCACCGTCTAATTTCAGTTTGTTGCGTTTGCAGATAGTCTGTTGTTGCTGCAGGGCTCCGCCGCTGTGCAAACCAAATCTTCTCTCCCTTTCTCTCCACTTTTCCTCAGCTCATCCCTTAGTTTTTTCTTTAAGTGGAATGGGGATTCTTCTCAAAGGAAATTTGTCTTTCAGCTCCATCTTGTAATCCCTCTTTAATCCCCCGACCATTGCCTGCGCTCAGTAGATGCTGATAGATTGTTTAACCAAGCACACGCTAACAGCACAAAGCGCTGGGCGCTCTGCTGCTCTTAAGTTAAACCATGGCAGTTTCTTTATAACATACACAAGTTATCTGTGACCCAGTAGCACACAGAGCACATTCAGCCACCTGCTGTTACATGAAAACAGTGTAAAGGTCTCTCTTGGATGGTGTGCACCACAGAGGCGTTCAGAAAAGTGACAAGAAGGTGTATAACTCTTTCTAAAGGAAGAATGGGACACACTCTGTGGGTTTCTATTGGATCTAATGGATCTAATAATAATAATAATATTGAAAATTCCTTCCATTTTGCACCACATAAATACAAGTTTTCACCATAAAGCTACTAAAAAAGATTATATTTGATCACTTAAGTTAAACACATAAGATTAAGTTAACTGAATTGCATAAAATAAAGATTAAACAAGGTTACACAGTAGAAATACAAATAAACTTTAATAATAAAATAAAAATCCCAATATCTCCATTTTTTTTTTTTATGTCCGGTGTGCAGCTTTGTCGTTTAGTTTCTCATTATATTGATCGTCCTCCATTTAACCTCCAGATGTTTTCTTCATCTTCCTCAAAAGTTTCCTCATCGAGCAGATCCTCAGCTCAGCGCATACGTCTCCTTAACGCAGCGTTTTGATATACTCGAGGTCTCGATTACCTGTCAGAAACGGGCTGATTGCTTCCTCCTCTGCTTTGTTGTCCTCTGCTCACCTTTTCCTGAGCTCACCTGCAACTTCTCAGATAGAGCCGAATCTTTGATCCACCACAATTTCATCTCTTGTTAACAACTCTGAGATTTGAACGTTTAGGCAGTTTGTGCACTTACAGCTTTCTGCGGTCTCATTAGTTTCTCTCTTTGAAACATTACTCTGAGCCTGCAGACTAAACGCCCTCTATTTTACCTCGTTGTAGCAGCCTTTCAACCTCAGATAACTTCTACTTTACCGTCCATTAGTGCGTTTACTCGAAATGTAGCCCTGTTGAGGCTGCGTCCCGAAGCAACAAACAACATCTTTTAAACCCTTTTTATCAGTTATTGAACCTGTATTGCTCAGCGTCAGAGTGGTTAACATTTCAGGGGATTAAATGCATAAAGCGTTGAGGCTCTCAGTACTGTTTCAAACTTTTCAGATGACTTTTGGCATTTCTGATGTTCTGATGGCAAGAAAAAGGAGAATAATTTAATCCAACAAACAAATCGTCTCAGAGACAGCCTGATATTACAGCAGATTTTTTAGCAGGCGTGCAATAAATGACACTTCCACGATGTCTAAATGAAAGTTTCTAAACGATGGAGAAGTCAAAATGATGGAATTCTGTTCAGTATTCATATTCTGAGCTCCAACTACAGTCCTTAATCCTCCTCATACAATGGGACACCGCGAGGGGTAATGAGATGACTCCCAAATGGGAATGGATCACTGTCTCGAGGGGAGGAAATGAAATGTAAGGAACAGAGACGTGGGGGAAAGGAAAGCTGTGACTTTGACATGTCAGTTTCTGCAGCTTTCAGGTCTGTGGAGCTTATGTAAAATATGAAAAAAGAGTGAAAAAATACCCCCAAAAATAATGTAACGTCATGAAAAGTGGGTCAAGTTATAATGATTTAGATGTTATTTCACATGTTTTTTATGGCAATTTTTTATTGCAATTTCTCAGCATCAGCTGTTTAAAGTATTTGCATTTTGTAATGTCGAGATTTACAATAAAGGTGCATGCATGTATTAAAAATGATGTGTAAGAGGGTCCTGTGTGATGCCTCAAGTCATCTCCTGAGTGTTGTATCTGTCTGTTTGTTCCTGTGTGTGTGTGTGTAGGCATGGTCCTCCCTTGCTTGCTCCATACTCGGCTCCTCCGACACACCTGTCTGCAATCAGCCCATCTGCTCACCTGTCCCCACTTCCCAATCAGTGGACCTATTTATATCAGTCCCCTTTGCTTTGTTGTTCATCAGTTCCTCTGCGTGTTCTCTACATGTTTCATGTCTACCTGGATATTCTGCCTGTGAGCTGATATTTCTCATAAAACCACCTTCATCTGCATCAGTTGTCTTGTATTTGTCCACCCTGCTCCTCATAAAACAAAAGCCGGCGCTGCTCATTTCATGTGATGCAGAAAACAGGATTCGATCATTAGTTCAGTGATGTGTTGAGTCACTATTTAATCAACATGATGACTCCTCTAAATCCGCAGTTCAGCTCTTCTGTAAACAGATACATCAATTGCTTTTTTTTACTTTGCTGGTATCTCCTTGAGGAAAGTTTGCTGCCCTCAGTCATGGAAAGTAAATGTGGGGTTTTGCAGAGAACTGTGGTCCTTGTTTTTATGGATGTATCAGAGAACAGCTGATCAAGATGGTGGGACATCTACCAGCAACAGATTTCCAACTAACTCTGGCTTAATCTGCTGCTGATTTGTCTTCCCTGATACATATTAAGCCTGTCTGGAGCATTTTATTCAAACTTCCATTTAAAACTCACTTTTATGGTATGAAATAACCATAAAACTGTAATATGTTGGAGAAATATGATGTGATTCTTCTTCTGTGAATCAGAAGAAACAACCCCAGCATGTGCAGTGAGGCATTATGGGAATCATCTATATCATCTCACAGTGCATGTAAAGTTTAACACAACAAAATGAAATCTGGACTTTCCTTCCTGCTGGCAGCTGGTCAATTACAGAATGTTTTTTTTTTTATTTCATGCACTTTTAAAGTCTTTAAAGACAGATGAGAAACATGCAGCTTTTGAGCAACACGAACCAAATAAAAAAATGCATCAAATGAAACTTTTCCACTCTGGCTCAGATCAAAGAAAATCAAATTAAACATACCTGCGACTGAAATTGACTGTACAACTGCACTAAATTGCTCTGGATGAGCGTTTCAGCGTTACGACATGTATTGGTGAAAAGAAAGCTAGAGACAGAGAGAGTGACAGACAGAATAAAGCAGAAGAAAGACATCAAAGTGAGCGACGGGAAGGAAGAAAGAGACAGAGCGATGGGGCAAAGGAGATATGAAAGAATGGCCAGTGGGAATGAATGAGAGCTGCGAGGATGTTTCCAGAAGCCGTTTAAGAATTAATCCGACAGCGAGCAGTAAACAGAGCACAAATACATCACGGCCAGCCGCAGAGCTCCCCGTGCTGAGGCAGCTAAAAGGGAATTTTATAAAGATGCAAATGTGGCCCATTTACAGAGGTGCAATAGCTCAGATTTAAATTTTGGGTGTGTGTGTGTGTTCGGTGTGTATACATGCATAAAACCAGAGACAAGGTCATGAAGAAAGATGCACAACCTTTGGCACACACCAGCAATTACACATATAAACCCAAACACTTTACACCTCTACAGACATAAAACCTTCCCTCGCTCTCTGTCCCAAACTTACATTTTATTTATTTATTTCAAAACATAATTCTGGTTTATTAAAACATATTCTCATGGTGCTCTTCATCAGTCCTATTGGTTATGAAGTGTAATGAGATCTGGGAACGCAGCGACATCGATATAACAGAGTTAGATTTGATGAAGCAGGAAACATGAGCAGTGGGACGATCGGACGGACAAACAAACCACTACATCAGTTTATTAGGAGGTGAAACTGAAAGGAAGCGCATCTGAAATTATAATAATCCTGTAATCCCTCATTGCACAGGTAAACTGTGTGCAGATAATTACAGCAAGTTTGTTTAAGCTGTTCTGTGGTCTGTCCGCAACCTGTCTGATGTTACTGTAAGTGATATAAATGATGGACTAAACTTCAACAGTAAGACCCAAAGTATCAGTATCATTAAAAAGTCAGCATGTTATATAATCTGAATACTAATTAAGGTTGAAAAAGCTCCAAATAAGTTGTGCACCACTGACTGCAGCTGCATCAAAAATCAAGCTCCAATAACTAGATGCAAAATGTTTCTTCCTTTCATTTTAGCGCACGCACTTTTTACACACACACACACACACACACCTGTGTTGATTAAATTAAGCTCTTGCTGCAGTCTGATTACATTATTTAACAAAATTTCAACACTTTTTTCCAACAATATCTTTTTGATCTTCCAGCATGTGCTCTGATTAACCACAACAATGTTTTATCAATCTTAAATCAAACTTTGATTATTGCTTATTGAGACACAGATATCAGAACTTGGTGTTGGACAGATGCGTGACTCAGTATGGGCAGTCGGGGAAAAACAAAACAAAAATGCTCCCCCATCTTAAAGATAAATTATCCAACGTAAAAACTATATCAGTCTGAATGAATGAGGTGAAGCGAAGTACTCTTTCACTCTGATTATCAGGTGACTCGCTGTCGGGGAAGTCAAACTGGTCCTCACTGAGATAGAAACACATGCACCCACAAACACAGAGACCCAGCTAACTCTAAATAGATTACCCCTCGAGGTGCTAGCCGTTAGCTCTCTGCAACCCAACAGCAAAGCCTGTGAAGGAATCCAAACATCATAACTGTCACAAAGGTGCAAACGGAGCTGTGATGAACAAATAATTTCCCCACAGGTAGATTTCTTCACCGAGGCTCCCCCGTCCATATTTTCACAGTGTGCTCATTTTCCCCGGCGAGCTCTCAGTCGCTCTGAAGCTTCAAGGAGCCGTCTAAATAAACCTTCATTAGGGGTTTCAGTCAAATAGTGAAATTTCAGCTGTGCCGCTAAATGAGAGAGAAGGATGTGAAAACAAGTCACCTTCTCTCCTCCTCAGCTTTGTGTCAGGGTCCTTTTTTATGTGCTGATTGCTAAGCAACTATGAAATTATAAGAATCAAAAATGCCAGCTTATTCCACTGCGATAATTATTTTAGCTTTTACGTGTTGCTGTCGCCCCGTGGCAGCTTAATGCCTCTATTATAATTATAATTAGTGTGAGAGGGCGTCCTGCCACCAGAAGGTCACCGGTTTGAGTCCAGAAAGAGCCACCGTGTCCGTCGCCATCTAAGTGTCCTGAAGCTAAAAACGCAGTATTACAGTTTCTCTAATTAGAGGATCACTTTGTAGATTATCAACCTTCTTTCTTATCATTTATCCAAACTTTATATACACTCAGTGGCGCCAAAATAAGATACATCTGTACAATCAAACACATCTCTGATATAAAATCAACATTTTCAAACTTTATGATCACTTTTCACTTTTTGTTGTATTTGTCTGAAATGTGTGAATTCGATCATATGTGTCTGTACATTTACAGTTGATAGTTGTATTTAACATTATCCTGAGAGGTGTTTCTCATTTTTTGTCTTCCCCATTTATATAAATGAAACACCTGTCAACATAATGTGGTCCAGTGCAAAAGCTGCATTAACTATGACCTCTGTGCTAAAAACATACAAATAGATGTACACATTATAATAATAATGAACATTATAAAGTTCGAAAAGGTAGAATTCATAGCAGAGCTGTTGTGTTGAATTGCATCAGATTGTACAGGTGTATCTACTGAGTGTATGTCAGCACTCTTACAGTAGTTTGGCTGATGTATTAATCTATATATTTTATGGAGAAGTATTGTTATTTTGAGGAACTTGCTGATATGTTGGCCTTGTTGCTGCTCGTACACAGTTGAACACTGAATCTACCAAATCTTCCACATTTGCAGTGGAGCTCCCTGCTGTCAGATAAAAACAAGGAAGACTGAAGACTCCCTGAGCCTCCATCGTAACACGTTTGTGTGTCCAGCAGTTGATGACAGCTGAGAGAGTCGACCTCTGTAAACTGGGAGAAATGGTAGGAAAAAGAAGGAGCTAGCTGATTTTAACTTCAGCACCATGGACAGCTCAGAGCTTTTTAAAAAACACTTTGATGAGAAAGTTTTTAAGGTTCAATTTTCTTCTCTGACTCACTCAAATCTTGATTAAACGTGATGGTAATTCTGCAGCCTGGAGTTTGGTGATGTTGTAAAAGAGTACCTTTAAACTGGGACTTACATTTTTCCCATACTCACTAAACTATACTTAACCACGGCCCCTCACAAAGGTGCTCACTGTACTCAGAGAGGAATCATAATGATAATACGAAATAATTAAAGTCACATCCTTCCTTCTCCTCTGCAGCAAATCTGATTGTTCTTCGCCACCAATCCTACTCTGTCCGTCACAGAGGAAACTACAGAGACAAGGTCATTTAATGTGAGAGGTACAGAGATCTTAATTAGGCCTC
Organism: Scortum barcoo; assembly: GCA_023238725.1. Taxonomy (NCBI): domain Eukaryota; kingdom Metazoa; phylum Chordata; class Actinopteri; order Centrarchiformes; family Terapontidae; genus Scortum; species Scortum barcoo. Next base: position 24,259,205 of record CM041544.1, on the reverse strand, counting down.
TGACAGTCGAGGAGCCGTGGCAGACTTCAGCTGTCATCTAAACTCTGCTCCGGTGTCACAAAGATTGATTGTGATGGTGTAATTAATTTTTGAACCAGGTGACTCAGAAGGCGTCGCAGCGTTGGAGTGTGGGTCAACTTTCCAGCCTGTGATTTTGTACAATTATAGACTGAACTTCATATCCAAGTTTGTGAAGTTTTGTACATCTTTTTTCAGTATATGATGTGTCAGATAACACACACTATATATTCAACATTTCGCCTGACTTTTCTGCTCCTCTTCGGCTGTCTTACTTTGAGATTCACGTCAGGTCTCTCCGCTCTCTTCAGTGATCTGTTATCATCATTTAAAAGCTGCGATATGAGCGGTGTGATTGGCAGTAAAGTTAATGATTCATCTCCACACCACCTTCCTATATGACACTACACCCATTATTTTGCTTGTACATTCACTGAACGTATATTATTGAAAACTGCAAGTTGGCACAGTGCAGGTCGCTGTATGTATTTCACACATTAATAACAGGAATGTCATTTTCTTCCTTCATCATGTGGCTTGTGTGATAATAAAACAAAATGGGCACCTTTGGTAACACATTTAGCTAATGACAAAATGATCTTTAAAGTTTGTTTAAGATCTGTTTGGGATGCTGTTAAAAATACTTTCACGTAAAAAAACATAACTCACCACAGCAAACTTGTGTCAACTTATAATCTTCTCACAGAGATGTCACACAAACAGGTTGCGCTAATGAAAGTTGTCCTTTAGGAGCAAACAACAGATGCTGCGTCTATTATTTACAGAAAACAGCGGCTCAGTGTCCCCCCGAACTCCGTCTGAATACTGAAGAAACACAAAGGCCAGCGGAGAGAACATTTTCTTCCTAACACAATAAAAAAACAGTGCACGTCTTGACCCAGTGGGCAAATATCACAAATGAATAATACACACAACGGTAACGACAAGGAAGTAAGAAACAAGGAAACGGTCTAATCTGGAGAGAATAAAAATGTGATGCATTGTTGTGTAATTTGAGCTTAAGCTTTACAGAGACAAAAAAACTACTTAAGTGATGACCAGTGGTTACCTTAAAACAAAATATGCATAAAAGTTAATGCACCTGTCTGCTTTTTTTTTTTTTACTGATTCTGACTGTAAGATGTTCACAAAACATCCTAATCTCTAAAAAAATACTAATTATGATGTTTTTCATGTAAAAAATATATTATAATTAGTTTTTCTGTTTGTTTGTCAAAAGAAGAATGACAGAAATAATTAAGAGCAGCTCCATTTTTTCACTATTCTATTCTATTCTATTAAACTGCCAATTAAAAACACAGACACAAGACTGAAAAGAGTAAAATATAAAAAAAGCATATTAGTAGAATATCATTGATTTTTGTTTCTTTGACAAAGGCAGCAGTGGATGTGATGAATTTGTCTTCTCACACACTGTTTTGTCTGCCGACGTGTGATCCTGCTGCTGAAACATTAATGTGACGACGACAGAAGAAACCCTGAGATGTGACCGTGTCGGCTCTGTGTTGTTTCAGTGTTACTGTCAGGTTGTGTTGTTATCTGTCTCTCTGTGGCCCACATGCACACACACACACACACAGACAATAGCACCCTCCTGTTGTAATCATGAGGACATTTGCATACAGCAGACTCATTCAATCCCTAAACCCTGAAGTCAAATTTTAATAATTATCCTCATTGACTTAAACTCTCTCTCTCTCTCACTCACACACACACACACACACACACACTTACTTCTGCTCTTTGTGTTATTTTTGCGATAGCCGCTGGTCATGTGACCTGACAGCTCAGGCAGGAAGTGTTGGGTGCAAAGATGCAGGACAGCTGGCCACTCTGTGCAGGGGTGTGTGTGTGTGTGTGTGTGTGCATTTATAGCATTCATGCATTTCTGTGTGACTCCTTGTGTCTGAATTTCAGTACATCCACATTTACATTTATGCATTTCTGTGCTTTTTGTGTGTGTGTGTGTGTGTGTGTGTGTGTGTATTTCAAAGAAGTGAGCCTCTGGGGAGGTAAATAAACTCAGCCAACACATGTGGTTCACTTGATTACATAAGAGCAGTGTGATGTTGCAAGAGAAGGAGGGAGGAAAATGAATGGATGGAGGGAGGAGTGAGGGGAGACTGAGCGCCAAAAACTATTAAAAAAAAATGTAATTTAAGTCCGGCCGTGCTGGAGGTCTGTAATGTTTTATACTCAGAGAAATCACAGGGACCAGAGAGGATGTTTGCAAGAAAGCTGTCTCTCTCTGGGAGGATTTGGAGAGAACAAACTCACTTCATGTTAAGTAGAAGCTTCATTTTGTGGCACGAACAAACAAACTGCTGAAGCGAGCAGTGTCATCTCTCTGCTGCTAAAAAAACAAAACAAAAATAAAATCCATTAAATGGAGCCCAAGAAGGGACTCGGTGGAAACTATTTTAGGTGGAGGGAAACATTACAGTGTTGTACAACAAAACCTTCATCAGAAACAACAATAAAACTTTAATTCTTCGGCAGTATCACATCCTACCATCCTATCCTATCATATTTAAGTCAAAGTGTCCCTTCCAGGACTCCTTACTACAAACACCTCTTCTTTAATTAAAGCGTTCTATCAAGAGATAACACAGAAAGTATAACCATTTTTACATTTTAAAAAATATTGCCTTGGTGAAGAACATGTTTATACAATATGTATAAATTTATCTTATTCAATTTCTTTATGGAGCCATAAAACACTATTTAAATTGATTAAGTGTTAATTAAAGAACTCTCATTTAATACATAAAAGCATGTTACATGAAATTAGCTAGCTGTTTGTTTTTGAAGTAACATCTAACATCAGACAGTAAAGAGTAAATCTGGTATGTTTTAAAACTACCTGCAGTTCATATTCCAACTGTTTTTTTTGTCTTTGTGGATTTTATAGATGATCAAAAACACTTACAGTCCAGCTTTGATTCAAAACAGTATAATGACTTTTCTCACTGTCACACAAACAAACCAAAGAAGCTCTTGCACATTTGAATATCAGAGGGAAACTCCCTCATTCAGATTATTTTCTGCAGTCCCCTATAGTTATAACCACCAGGCTGTGAAATGGTAATTTAATATGTGTATCGCTCAGCTGCAGACTTCACTGGTGTAAGTAGAGCATCATCTTGGTTACATAACCTCGTCTGTCAGTCAGTCCATCTGTCATTAAAATAACAAATAAAATATTAAAAACTGGAGGAATATAAGGAGACGTGGGCAGAGAAAAGGAGGCCTGCCCTGCCAAGAAATGTTCCACGGTCACTATCAGAGAGGTTTTATTCTGAAGGACTCATTTTTAATGGTTTAAATTTCTATTTTTTTATTTATTTCAGACCCACTTATCTTCACATTCATGCAGTTTACACACATTCACGCTTCACCGCTGCTGAGAACAAACAGTCATGAAGTGTGAAGTGCCCGAGCTGATGTGTTACTGCGCTTTATTGAAACTCTTTAACTCTTTTTTAGAGGTGACTGTGCTCTTCACAAGCTCGTGGGGGTTTGTTGTTGCTTTGTCCAAACTTTACATCGATAGCTCTTTTTTGTTTCATCTGCAGATATTTCCAAACAGTCAGAGATTCGAAGCACATCGCGGTGCTGCAGGCCTCTCACATGAATCATGATGAACAGCAGGATGTCTGAGAGTGTTTTCTCCTCTCTTTATCGAGGTATCAGCGCCCTTCAGCAAAGTGCTGGAGGGCAAACTCATCCCTCTGATCCTTTTATTATTCTTTTATTTATCCTTTTACTTCTCATCTACCCACTGAGTCTCTCATCTGATTCAGCTGTACTACATTTCCCAGAATGCCTTTCGACAGCCTCTAAAGGAGCAGTATGGACTGCTGTTATATCACCACTAAAAGACTTTGGGAGGAGGTCAGGTTGATAATTTGATGAGCAAAGTTTGTGATTTCCTTTACACAGGGCAGGTTTTTCATTGGTTTCTTGTAACGTCTGTCCCAAATCTGAACCAGGTTTTGTTCACTAAACTTAACTAGATCAGAAAACACTGAGGTGAGCCGGTTTTGGATCAATCATGGGATCATTGGCTGTGAAGGAAATTTGCGTCCTTTGGGTTTAAGATGAACATGAGATATGAAGTGTGAGCAGTGAGGAGCGCTGACCTGTACTTGTCCAGGAAATTGATTTTTTTCTTTTTTTTTTGAGTAATTTTCTTCCTCGTCAAGGACACGATGACAATAAAAATGACAAAATGATGTATAACATGATGACAGATGGCTTGTTAGCATATTGCCATTTCCCACCGTGCCCCTGTGGGACAATGACAAAGAAGATTTTATCCCCATTGGGAGAATCTTTGAGCTTTTTCCTTTTTTTTTTTTTAAGAAAGTTGGATAATCGGTTGGCAAAGAGTAAAAGGGTGTAAGAACCAAACAGCAGACCTTGTGGTTTGACTGTGTCTCCTAAAAAGTTCAAACACTACTGATATTTTTTGTCCTACATGTTAAGAGGAAACATGTTTTGGACTATGTTCATTGATAATATTTTTTATAGTCTTTATAGTATTTAAAGTGCTACGTCCTTGTACATCACATAAATCATTCATAGTGGGTGTGTAAAGTGGACTTTGACTTTGGGAAGTTATATTTGTTGTTTTAATTAAGATATCAGTCCAGATGAACTGCAGCTGCAGTCTGATTTCATGCTGCACACGTTGCAAGAACACAAAGATTCATTTGCTTCCTCGCTGAGGAGTTGGAGGTGAGCAGCCTTTCGCCTAAAACAGCTCATCATGGCTGCTTAATAATCTTGGTGAACTGTAGGTGAAGGTTCAGTAGTGTCTTCAAATATGAAATATGCATCAACAATATCAAATTAATACCAATGTAATATTGATATGTGGTCTAAATGTTGGCTTACTTGCATAGAAGTAAATGATGCAAATAGATTCCAGGGTCCTTTGTAAGAAAGAGGAAAGATGCACACAGGAAAAAAAAAATATTTAAACCACTGTGGTTTGTATATTTGGTGCTTTTTTTTGTTTGATTTGATCTGATGAATTACAAACAACGTTCACGGTTCATCCCAAAGGTGTCTGATGAGGTTCAGGTCAGAGCTCTGTGCAGGTATTGTTTTGACCCTCTCCAAACAGTTGCCACAAAATTAAAAACAAGCAATCATCTAAAATATTATTTTATAGTCCAGCATGAAAGTACTCAAGCTAGTGTTGTATTTGACACGAGGTTAACAGCCCCTTTGTGGCTGCATCATACCTGATCAGGCTGTATTGTACTTTAATTATAGTCCACACACTAACTATGTCGACAATCTTTCATCCTCTTTGTAACAGAAGGCGATAAAGCAGTTTACATTTTACACTGATATATTTTTTTCATTAACTGTATTTGATCAGTGTGAACAGAAGGTTTGAGGTGGAAATGATTTTATAAAATGAGTCTTTGAAAAGGAGCTGATTAGAGTTTTACTTATTGTTTATTCACTCGCATGTTTAACCTTTGCTGTGCAGCTGTTTGACATTAGGTCTCTGTTTTCACATTAATCTACCGAAGGGGGAAGTTTTTTCTTTACTCACCTCAGTTTAAGTTCATTGATGTAGATAGATAGCAGGATATTGCAAAAACTTCCAGCGCACACACACTGAAGATGTAAAATTTTAAGAAAAGATCATCATCAAAGATGATGACAAAGATGCAAACTACAAATCAACTTTCACTCTGTGGAGGCTGATAGTTCTTCAGACAATCAACCAATCACATCCAATCACGTACACAAAAGAAAATGGGAAGAAGTGCAGAGGTGTGAAAATAAGAGGTTTGTTCCTCTCTCTATCTTGATTTATTTCTATTCTAACACTATGAATATCTTTGAGCTGAAATTTGTGTGCTTCATTATCCTCATTTTTTAGGATTAATTTGCATAAAGAAAACAATGGCACAGAGGAAGTGTCTGAAACCAGAGGGAAAATATGACAACAAGCTTTTACTTTCCCTTTGGTATGAACATTTTAGGCTTTAGAGGTGATGTGATCTGGTTCATTAATACTAAACTCTTTAGATTTATGTTAATTGGGACGCCAAAACCACTTTTCTAGTTGGTCAAATCAGAATCAGACACTTGAAAATCTCCACAGTTTATTAGGCAGTTTTCCTCCAATCTGCACCTCATCACCCTCGCGGTGTTCTGTTCTGACATGATCACGTCTCATAGATGAGTCAGATTCATATTTTTGAATATTGCCACTAATGAGAGAGACAACAATGGCCATTAAACGCTCCTTCTCCTCCTCCTCCTCCTCATGTGGCTTTCATCCAGTGGAGATGCAGGTAATCACACATGATTTGTTTGAAGGTATTTGAGGGTCTGTTCATATGGAAATGAGGATTTTCAGAAAAGGAAGGTGAAACAGGACAAGAATATAGTTTGTGACCATGTGGAAGTGGAGAACGGAGCTGATCCGAGGTGATTTACAGTCTGATAAATCAAGATGATTTATAAAACGCAAAAGGACATCTTGTACAGTTTCCACCATCCCTATTACCCGAGACTCAGATTATATAATCCGTCAGCTTGCATTTGTTTTGTCCGAGTGTTTGCAAGCTGCACTTCCCATTACAGAAGCTTTTAAGGTAGGATTGTGCAAATAATGTGTTATTTATTCGATACATGCTTAATATGTATTTAGCAGCTCAGGAGTTGAACCGTAGCGAAAGTACTTTTTTTGGGGGGGTAAATGTCACTGTGATGATTTCTTTTGTGATCTTGGTAATCTCGCAGAAATGCCGCCTGAGATCTGAGCCTGTGGAGGTTCAGCACAGCCGACTGCGTAACGAGCTGCTGTGTCAGTAAATCAGACGCCGAAAAGAAAAACAGCAGTGCACATTTGCTCAGCTCCATATTTCTTCAGTCTCTCAGGTCCAGATGTTAGATATGATGTCACCACTCCAGTCTTTCTCACTGCACTTAGAGGTTAAAATACCCCACCTATAAACTCTCCATCACTTATGACCAAAACCACAGTACAACATAAATGGAGTCTTTCTAATGAGATAATCTGCCTCTTTCAGTGCTTTCTTCATTCAAAATATGATGAAATATTTTGGGTTTTTAGTCAGCTTGTAACAAAGACTATTTCAATTTATCAAGAAGGTATGCCTGGTGGATGTAATATCAATGTTGTGTTCAGTCAGTTGTCTTTCGTGTTGCTGGATGTGAAAGTTTCAGGATCAATGTCCAGTGTTGGGGAAGCTCAACACTTCTCACTTTACACTGAAAGAAGTGGAAAACTACTACTAAAGCTACCTGGGGAAGAAATCTAGCTTGATTCACTAAAACTACTTTAAAAAAAAAAAAATCAACTTGCCAAAGTACAGGTGATATGAAATCACTACAAATTTCGACACATGCCTGCAAAAAATGCCCCTGGAAAAGTGTCCACTTCACAAATATGTAAAAAAATACTACTACTATTACTACTATTACTACTACTACTACTATTACTTATAATAATAATAATAATAATAATTATAATAATAATAATTCCTCAGTGAGCCAGGAAACCTCTGTAATAACATGCAACAACTTCTCTGAACATGTGCTGATAAATCACAATAATCAATACTCACTGACGCCTAATAATCTGAAGATCAGTTTTTCAAATTCAGAATGAAAACACTGAAAACTATATCCAGATATTTCTCACAGACCTGAATGCGAAGAGTGAAAAGAAATGTTGCTGCGCTGAGTGTCTGAACGAGTCCCTTACTCACTCACCTTGTGACGGACGACACCTGTAACCACCTGTATCTCTACAGCCAACGAAGCTGGAGACACCGTAACCATGGAAACCATACACGACAAAGATGGCAACAGCTGTGGCCTCAAAGAACATAAAAATGAAAACGGCAGGACAAAACTGACCAGAGAAACTGTGTGAACACACAACTGCAATAAGTACAGTCGTGTGTGTGTGTGTGTGTGTGTGTGTGTTAAAGCTCAGAAAGGAAGTGGACTGTTAATCTGTGATGGACAGCACACAGTTTGGATTATAATTTCGATGTTAGCTAGTGTTTTCTCTTTAAAATAAATTTGGCGAACCTGTTTTATAGAAACTATTTTGCACCTTGTTAAATTAGCTGTTAAACTGTCAACAGTATTATCTGTATTTTTTGAATATTATCTTTAGTCATATATTTCAATTTAGTTCCATAATTTATATTTTAGGACTATTTTTTATTTTAATACTTTAGTTTATTATTTATTGTTAGTTTTTTTTATCAATTTCTGGTCACGCGACTGTCATGTAATTGTTGTGCACATGAGAATAAAATCTTGAATGAAATATAGGCAGGGGTAAAGTTGAGGTTATAATTGTATTGGTGTATATTTCATGTATTATGTGCAACTATATGTTTCTTTGCACAGATTGTGAAAAGAAAGACGATCTAACTGCGTCTGATTGTGTTGCTGTTTCTTGACCCATTCTTCGGTCTGTCATTGTTTAACAGTGAATATTTGCTTTTTAAACAGGGCTTTGGAGAGCTTGGATCTAAAGTAAAATGAAGAAAACTCCTTTTAAAATTGGCCGCTGCAGCAGATTGACGACTGTAAAGGAGCTGTGAAGAGAAACTCTTCCACCGGCCACATGCAACTGTCACATTATTCCACTTTTTCTCATATAAAGTCAAAATTATTTAATATTTCAAAGTAAGCTAAACAAACTTTCCCACTTTTTTCATCATCCTCTCTTCATTAGTTTCTTTTCTTCCTTTCAAAACCTGCCTTCAGTTCGTTTAATTGTTCTTCCTCACAGATGCACTGCAGAGTAACTTTGACAGCTTTGACAGTAAAAAGAAGTTTTCTTAAAATATCCAAGCTTGCACAGGAGACATTTACTCTACCTGTGGACTTTGACTAGAGAATTTCTCTTATTCTTCCATCATGTTCAGACACAATCTTCTCTTTTTTACACTTAATCAGCGTTCGAAAAACGTGCGTTTCACACCAAACAGATCTCAGTTCTGACTGAACGAAGCAAGTAAAGCTCCTTATTAACTCATCGCCTCATCGTTCATTATCAGGACAAACTCAAGAGCAGCACTTTCAACTTCACGTCGTTCTGAAAGTGAGCTGCGTGACGAGGGAGAGAAAAAAAAACATGAAAGGATTTTGACTTTTAATTGGAAATTTTGGGTTACAAAGTGCTTTGAAGATCCCCGTTGCTTCCTAAGCTGTTTCTGGGATGTAATATTCCTCCTGACCTCGACCAAAGGCGTATTTATTTCAAGGATCGTCCACATGTCAAACTCTCTTTCCTCCCCTCAGTCGCTGCTTTTGGTGGATTATTAAGATGATTTTTAAAAATATACTCTGGACTTCTGAATTACTTTCAGAGAGTGACAGTGTGAACATTCATGACACCACAAGCTTTGCCGTCCCGCCTACATTGTGGTACAGTACAATTTATCTGACAGACGACTCTTTCCTGACGCCCTCTGGTTTTTTTTTCTTATTCTAGCGGTTTATGGGATTAGCCCGTCTGAATCCACCGTGTCATTCCTTTACAGAGTCCTGCGCGCTCAGACTAACACCAACTCCTGCCATGACTGCTGCATGTGATGAGGAAGAGGTGAGCAGGATGTAGAAATGAGTCACAGACTAAAAGAACGGACACAATAATAATACAGAGTCTGAATATGTAGGAAAAAAATGCAATAGAGGTTGAAAATAAAGCTTAACTAGTGTATGAAAGGTCGAAAGAGAAACAGGGGGAAAGATTTAAAGAGAGAGTGTAAGCAAACGATGTTTGTGAATGAGACGGAGAAAGAAAAGATTGAAGCGAGGAGAAGGAGAATGTGTGAATGAAAGAACGAGGCAGACGGAGCAATAATCAAATATTGTGAATGAAAAAGAGGCAGAAAGCCACGCAAGGGGACAGGGGGTGACGTGGCTGAGACGTGAATGAGAGACAAGGAAAATGGATAAAAAACCTAAAAGAGAGACAAACAGCGACGACGATGAAAAAAGAAATGAGAGTTTGAGAACAAGAGATCAAATTAGTGAATGAGTGAAAGCTGCACAATGACAGATGAAGTTTGAATAAAACAGAGGATATAACAGAGGATGTATTTAGGTCACAAACAATGCGAGCGGCAGCCTCAGATGACTGCTGACATGTTTTATTTTGCGGCTGTATCCACAAACGAACGTCTTTTCATTCATCTAAAAATGCTTCCCAGACAGAAAACAAGAAAAAAACACACCAGCGTATACTGGTGAAATGAGGTCGGCTGGCTGATCCTAGAGAGCAAATATAGACGTTGGCTGTAATATTTAAACCACTTTAAAAGCTCAGACCGCAATTTAGAGAGGAAATGCATCAAAAGTTAAACTCATGCATTATGCCTACATGTGTGCTGGAGATTTAATGGACAGTCCACACTGTATGTAAAGTGGATGAGTATGAAAATTCATGATATTTAATTATTCACCATCTTTTATACAATAGGGCATGTTTCTCTACTTGTACTTAAGTGTGTGTGTGTGTGTGTGTGTGTGAATGCAATAATTGAGTAAATGGCTGGAGAGTTACACAGCATAATAAAAGCTTACATGGGGATCTTCTGCAACGTCTATGGTGCTGAGGAGGTGAAAGTGGATATTGAATGTATTAAAGTGGTCTCTAAGTAGGCTCGTAACATCACTCTGTTCAACTGGTTGATCTTTTACTGAACAGTGAAATATGTGTGACATGTTATTTTAAATGGTGTTTGTGTCCACCTGATGGATTTAAGTCCAGTTTTCACTCTCCATTAAGTACCAATTTCACTCTAAATGTTCCACTTTCTTCTCCAGCTTGCTCCTAATTTTGATTTCTTGGCTTGGATTGGTACATTTTACACAATATTAAGCTTTATCTGCTGCTAATTTGATCCATTATTAGTATAGATTTAAACTGTGTTTAAAGAAATACTCGTTTTCCTGTGTTTACCTGACACTTTTATCCAAGGGAGTAAATCAGCTTCAGTAAGCGGAACTCCTTCATGATGCTCCCAGTAGCACATTTAGCGTTTGCATTATTTTTATATTCCCATTTTAAACTAGGGAATCTGTGTCAGGTTCATCTCAGTCAGTCCGGTACAGGTCTGAATCTTTTTTTAGCAGCAGCACTGAAAAGAAGAAGATTGAATATAAGAATGAATAAGACAACATTTTAAATTTAATACGTAACACAAGTTGATGCTGGACATAACTATGGCCAATATTTGCCAAATCCCAGAAACAAATATTTATACCACTGATAGCTTGTGACAGCGTGTTTCCTTCCTGCCTTGAAAGTCTGTGCTGAAAAGTTGGTGTCTATCTTTGAGCAGATCTTTAACAGATTTCTCGAGATGTGTAAAGTTCCCTTCATGCTTCAAATGCTCCACCACCATCCCCATCATGGGGTAAAATCATCCAAAGTCTGTGGAAATTAATGCTAAATGAATTCTTGTTGAGCTTGTTTTTAACTGCATGTACACATTTGTTTGTACATTGAGGATAACAAAAAAGTCAAATTCCTTGTTTGTGTGCACATACCTGACCAACAAAGCTGATTCTGGTTGTCCTTGTTTTTAATTCTACTTTGTTTCACATCTAACTTTTCATGTGACGATAACGGTCTTGCTCGTGAACAGTCTTGCTGATGTGTCCTTGCAAAAACTCTCCAAAAACATGCAGCAATTTTCTTGCTTTTAAAGAGAAGTAGTGTATAACACCTCCAATGCACCAAAACCTTTCACTCATGGGATGATTTTTTAATTTTGATGATTTCCACGGTGAAAATTTCAGAGCTGGACTTAGATGGCAGATGATGATAACAGAGGACCAGATCATCGTTGCATCTTGAGATTTTTATCTTGCATCAACAGACTCTATTTCCTTTTCCAGCGACCTCCTGTGTCCTCCTATCTTTGTACTATATTCTTTAGAGCATGACACGGGCTGCCCTACTGTACCGTCTGGTGAACATGATGCCTCCAGCGCGGCCCTGTCAGGTGTGAACATATGGGTGTGTGTGATTGATTGGCAGGAGTGTTGCTGACAGAGAGCAGACGGGGTTGATCTTTGCCTCCGCCGTTGATAAATGAAAGATTAATCAGCCCTTCCTCCCCTCGCCGCTGCAGGCTTAAGGACATAATCAGCCCGATGGCCGTCCAGATGAAGTCACCGCTATTTTCCTGCCGCCTCCTCACACACTGACTCATCATAATCAACATGTCTTTGAGTCATCATATTAACACGGCTAGTTGGCTCACGTCATAGCAATACCACTAAAAGCCAATGATTCAGTGATGAGCGAGGTTGACAGCCCATCCGCCGAGCGCCGCATTTCCCTCTTCCCTCAGCTCTCCATCATTCATTCACTTGCAGCCTTTTGCTCCCTAGTTCTCCTTCCCTTTTCCTCCCAACTTAAATCTCCCTTTCTCTTGTCTTGTCTCATCTCTTTTTCTCTCTCTGCACACTTCTCCTGCTTTCTCTGCCTCCCACTCATCCTTCTCTCACTTCTCCATCTCTTTCCCTTCGCATCTCAATCTCCTTCTTTCTGTCTCTCCCTCCTTCGCTCGTTCTCACTCCCCCTCTCTTCATCTCACCAGGCGTGCAGCACCACTCAGTTATTTGACTCGGGGAAAGCTAACTTCTCACACTGTAGCTCACAAAGCCAAAGGAAAATAAAGAGTTAAAAAAACAGAGTCCACTTCTTCTTTGTACAGTTCGGTAGGTGTGAAGCTCTCCTGGAGTTTCAGCTTCTCCCCTGCTGTCCGCTGTGTTTTTGAAGCGAGCAGAATTTACTCTTTATGATATTTTTTTCGAGCACGAATGTGGGAAGACTGAATCAATAGCGGCCGTTCATGTAAACGCTGCCCTGGGCGGCAAAGTAAATGAGTCAAACAACAAACTGCGTCGCCAAGGCCATCAATCACAAGTGCACTTTGATCGATACGCGTGAAACTTTCTGTCACAGTCACACAAAAAGGTGAACTGTACTTTTAGTGCAACTGCTGGCGGTTATGATGCCGTATGTTATCTTCATCGATAACATTTTCCATTGTTCTGGTGTGCAGCCGTGCCCTTGCGTTTCCAGCCGTCCTTGAGCAAGGCACTAGGTGGTGTGAGAGGCTGCCCGGTGTGTAGAGGGTTGCTGGTTTGAGCTCTGCAGTGGGTAAAATATTCTTCGCCTGCAGCTCCCACTGCTGCACATGAGTCAAAAAGGACCTTTTCTTCTTTGTCTTTATTGTTGTGGTCCTGCAGTTCCCCCTGTGTGTGTGTGTGTGTGTGTATGTTCAACACAATGAAAATTTTAGAGGCTATGCTGTTGTATAGTAGGTCAGTGGAAATGCAGTTAATGAACATACAGAAAAAGGATAAAAAGGAGAGAAACTCAATGAAAATACATAGTGGCCAAAAGTATGTGGACACCAGGACATTGATGCCATAGACAGTCATAAAAATCTGCCTCCACTCCTCTGGTTTCAGTCTATCCGTCATATGTTGAATCTACTGCATACTGAATTATTTTTTGTTAAAGAAAAATTACTTTTTCAGGTTAATTTAAGTATTTTCTTTAATGTTAAGTATATTCAATTACCCTATGTTAAACCAACATGACTTTTTTTATGCTAATTTAAAGCTTTTTACATGCTCAGTATATTCAATTAGCATCTGTTAAAGCAACATGACTTTTTTTTACATACATTACACACCATTCCATTAAATGTACCTGACCTACTCAAGTAAATCTTACACTATTAAGTTATAAAGCTTCTGCATACTTTGTTCATCCATTGCACATGCAAAATTATTTCTGTGCACCGATTTCTGTTATTTAAACAAATCCATTTTGTACATCCTTCTATCTGACCCTGGCTAATCTCTTTTTTACAGCATTTACCATAAAATTTTCAAAAACAGTCAAGTCATAAAGAAAAACTTTTCTTTTATCAAAGTGACTGTATGTTTAACTTCAAGGCACTGCAAGGTACATTTTGGAATACATGAAATAATGTTTTGAAAACACAGCATACATGCTATAGATAAAGAAAGTATACATAAAGGCAGTGCAAGTGTTTGTCCAAAGTCTGTGTCAATGCAATGAAAGAGCAACCATGGTCCATATTCCAAAAGGCAAACATGGGCCACTGTGTTGTGTGCACTTTTAACATAGCATCAGCTCACTCAGTTTGTTTTTGAGAACTTGGGCTTTCTTAGAGAATGTGTTGCATCTCTGGCTCTGAAATGAAAGAGTAATAATGGCTCGCTTTCCCACCACAAAAACGTTTCACAGTAAAGAGCAAAAAACAAATCACCCCCAAATCCTGATTTAATGGAAGGGGGACTGACCTTTTGTAGCTGCTACATTAGCTCAAGAGAAATCTGCAAATCTGATGAGGCACTTCGATTGCAATGGCATGGTGGTGATGCACTTAAATTCTGCATTTACCTGAGAACAAGAATTATCACAGACATAAAAATACTTATTTGATGACTTAATTTTCAGATGATCTTTATACTGTACTTGTTTACAATATCATCCCTCTCAATATTTGGTTTTGCTGCTACAATATGTACACTGATTGAAAATCCTCGGTCAAAAGTACCAGTTAAGAACCATATTTCTGTTCATTTCTAAGCCAGAATATTCAAAATATTCAAAGAAAACATGACCAAGTTGAACTCTGGTGATGGGACATGCCCCAGTCAGCAATAAACAGCATGCAAACAAGGACAAAAATGTGAACAATGAATAATTCTGAGACCCAACATAATTAATCAATACAGACTTGCATTACAATACCATGATCTAAGAAAATTAATCACATACCTCATTTACTTCAAAGAGCACTGGCCATCTTTCTTTCCTGTTCTTTTTGTACATGATTGAAACATGTTCAGAAGAGTAACATAACACAATCATGTCTTATATACGATCGATAACAATCCCCCTTTTCCCCTTTTTTCAGTGTGAGTGTAAAGTGTATTTAGTTAGAAACACACTTCACCATGTATATCTGTGATAAACTATTCCCAAATGGGTCCAAAATGTAATGAAATAAAATTATTATACAAATTTGTGATTCTTCTTGCCACATTTGTGTATCAAACATTGATTTTACAACAGTTTGATGATGATGTGATGATGTGTTTTTTTATGTTGCTTTATAATCAGTTCATCATCAATAGTTGTAGATGTCAAAAAGAAAATAAATGTACACTCATTCCTGATAAAGAAATATTTCATTCGTATTTCTATTTTGGATGAAAAACTGTCACAGTTTTTGGACATCACATGAAATTTTGTGTGCCGTGCCTCGGATAAGTTTGTCAGTTGATTTAAAAAAATAAAAAGAAACTAAAATATAATGACTTGAATGAGAGAGCAGTGAATCACCGCTCTGGCTTCCTATCTGTCTTTCCTCATTTTCTCTCTCAGTCTGTCTCTTCACTAATATATTTTGGCATCGGTCCTCCAAAATTACACTTGCACATTTTGAATCACATTAATCTCATTTGATTCAATAATAACACAGATTTAATTATTTTTTGTGCATTTGCACATCAAAGAGGTGACTCGTGTGCATCTTCAATAGTATGCGGGATTCATTCGTGTCTCTGCTGTCAGAAAAAATGTTTTGTCATCTTCAGAAAGGAGGTCTGATCTTTGACAGAATCAAATCACCGGAGTGAGCTTTGATTCCCTTTTCTGGGAAACAGAAATCTTATATTTGAAAAATGCAAATACAAAGTTGTTTTTATGTTTCTGTCTTTTCATTATGTTCTATTTTCTTGTTTTTGTTCATTTTATATGTTACAAGCTTAACAAAAATCCCAAATACATTATTAGAAAATGGAAAAAGGCATAATTCTTCACTGTTGGTCATGCATATACAGTATAATAATTAATAACTAATTGACATTAACTAATTAACTAATTGACTAATTGACTAATTATAAAGAAATTATTAAAACAAGGAAATTCTTTCAATTATGAGACATTTTTCACTTTCTTGTAGTGTATATTGATAAAAACAAATAATTTGGCATTTAAAGATTGTATTTTGTGTATTAACACGTCTTTTGGACAAAGTGAAAATATTACAGCACTCAAAATGCAGTTACATAATCTTTCTCTTTTAAATGTAAATCCACCTTCATGTGTGCTTCAAAATGACTGAGTGAGCCATTTGGGTGCCTGTAAAATGATCGTCCTGTCAGGTTATGGTTAGTATTGGCTGGAAAATGCAAATGAACAGTATTGATGTATTTGCTGTATTGATCATGACTCTCACAGTGAGAGGAAAACGTAACAGCGGCTGCCTGCTCGTTCAGAAGCACTGAATGGATTTCTTCATATGTCCCAGAATAGTTTGTTTGTCCACATAAATAGCTTTATTTGCTTTATTGTGTAAAACTACAAGTAAACCAAAACTGATAACTGTGATTCAACATGGCATGAATCAGTAGATAAATATGAAACAGACAGCAGACAGCTTCGAGAGCAGAAATAATCTCTTACATCTTTGACAGTAGAGGACAAGAAACATCTTCTTCTAGAGTGAGTCTTGTTTCCAGCTAACAGATAACTTATCTGCAGACTCAAATTTTAAATCTCATAACTAAATCTGTGTTTTTGACTTTGGATGTTTAGCATAACATGTGCATTGGCTTTAAAGTGAAGATATTTCAAAACAAATGTGAACATCGTGTTACATTTATGATATTCTGCATATCAAGAACACGCTGAAGAAATGTTGATGAGTGAACAGTTTGTGTCACAATCTTATGTTGGTTTCACATTTTTTAACTCACTTACAAAGTCACATGGACTGTCCTCGTGTTTACTGCCAACCTGAAAGTCAAAACAAAAGAATTTACATATGGTCAAAATAAAATAAACTACATACTACAGACAGAGGATAGATTAAAGGAAAAATCAACATAAAGTGCATTAGTGAGTGTTGGTTCACCTGCTGCCTCCAGAGCAGCTTCAGCGCTCCAGAGATCACTTTGTGTTGATCTGTAATGAACATTTGAGCCTACAAAAGCAGAGACGCGGAGTTCACCAAGGCTCTATCCTCGGGTCTCTTCTGTTCAACATCTGACAGGTAAAAAATCAAAGTTTAAACCCTGAAAAAGTGTGTTAGTGAGGTGTTGGTCCACTTGCTGCCTCCAGAGCAGCTTCAGGTCTCCTTGGCATTGATTCTACCAAGTGTGTGAACTCTCCTGGAGGGATGAACATCATTCTTCCAAAGATATTCCCTCATTTGGTGTTTTGATGATGGTGTTGGAGAGAGATCTCTCATAGCTGTTCAACTTGATTGAGATGTTTAGAGGTTTAAGTTTCCCTTTCATTTCTTACCCATCTGTATATTTCCTCTCAGTTCTCTTTAAATGATGAATTAATGTTGCCTCACCACTGAGAAAAAGTGAAATGTGTGGAAGAATGTGTGGTTTACAGGAACAAAAAACAATGATTTCAAAGACTTTCACCTCAACTTTAGTTTAATTGATGTCTAACCTGGGAGGATTTTAACTTCATGTTTGGTGAAATATTATCAGTTTTAAATTGACTTGTTGTTCCACTTATAGATTTGCAGTATTTAGCCTCACTGATTCCTTCAGTTGTCAGAAAAGTGTAAAACTGCTTCTTTGGCTCCACTCATTGAGGCTTTACTCAGCCAATTAATTGCTTGTTAGTTTTTTTCCCTGTAGTTGTTAATTATTTCTGCCTCCAGTGTGGCTTTGCTTCACAGAAATATTTGTACAACAACATTTCCAAGCTGGAAAATTTAAACAACATAGCATCTGTGTTTGTCAAGAAGCATCCTCATTTCTCCATCTGAGTCGGTTTCTCACTCAGCTCCTCGTGGTCTCAGTTTTGTTGCTTGCTCGGGTGAATCTTTAAATAGTTTTTTTAGATGCTTGTTGTGGTTGCAGGCTAACCAAACATCCTCTACATGGAAGAAAGCAGTCAGAGCTGTAAGATGCACCACTAACACTTTAGGTTACAGCAAGTTAATTTCTACATCATCCTAAAGCACTGAATCAGCACCATCTGCCCCTTTAACAAATAAATGTTGTAAGATAGTGGAGATACAAGTTTCTGATATGTTGCTTGTATTTTTAGGAAAGCTGACAACAGCCTTGAAAAGTTTTATTCTTACCAGTACCATCTAATCAAACACAATGCAGTGTGATGAACCAGAAAAGGGAATGCTTTGTTCAGTTTCAAGTTATTTTTAACAAAGAGCAGAACAATATTTCAGTCTGCTGGAAACTGCAACGATTTTCATAAAAGTCCATATCTGCTGGCAAAGCCACGAGGTCAATGATCTGACATGGAAAGTCAATAAAGGCTAATGTGCTATGGTTTAGGTTTTGCATAAGAGGTCAAAATAAGGACACGGATTCAGTTCATGTGTCAAATAATTTTTTATATAAAATATGTTTTTCCAGCTCATCTGCAGAATAACAGCTCTTGTGATTCACTTCTGTACAAATAAGCAAAGCAAATATCTGGTGGTTTTGTGGTGAGCTGTTATTCATTGATCGTTGTCCATATTTCATGTAAATGTGCTGATCAGAACAGGAAGTCCTCGCAGGAAAGAAGGTATTCACACTAAAAGGAAACCCTTTGTTTTAAGGTGTATTTAATGACTGAATATTTGCTCGTCGCTCGGCATCTTGATCAAACTGTACAGACTTTAAAATTTATTTACATTTTAAAAAGGTCTCAAGGCTTTTCAAAGGACGGCAGAACACTTCATCATAATGTGGTCCATTTTCATGTTGACTGCAAAACACCTTCAAACTGCTCAAAAGATCTGTTCCCATGAAAATCTGTTTTTTTATTTAGATTTGTTACTGATGTTTTATTTCAAGATTTGAATATGTTTCATGGGCCATCTGGTCATAAAACTTCCTTTTAAAAATGTCATTAAAAACCTGCAGTTCAAGTAGAAATGGGAAACTTTCTTTAACTGGAGCAACGAGGTTTGACCATGACGGCACCAGCAACAGTCCACAGGAGGTGTTTGCTTGCAGTTACACAAGGAATTGGGCAATTTAACTGGTCAAAGTTGCATCTGTGCAGATAAAACCCATAAAAACCCGGCAAGACGAGCTTCACTGGTCGTTAAGCCCAACTGTCGCGGTCACCAGGGAGCGATGGAGTCGCTCGTCTCGTAGTAAATGTACAGCATTTTTCACACAGTACATGTGTTGGTAAATGGCACATAAAAGCAATATTGCCCCTGCAGCCCCTAACCCCCCCCTGAGGATTACCCTTTGTTGTGTGTGCTTTGATGCTGCAAAGTCCAGCAGGAACTGTGTTGTCTCTCTAATCCCAGTAAAGAACATCCCCCTATGTTACAACTGCTTAACAAAAAGGTGATTAAATACTCGGAAACAGGACTTAAACTTGGTTTATTGTGGCCTCTCTGGTCAAAACCAGCTTATGATTAGGACATCCTCAACAGGGTGAGCATCCATCAGCACAAAACATCTCTGGCACACATCTAGAGGAGCAGCAGTTAGTTTAAGCTAACTTATGTCTGAAGATTGAGGTCGAGTGTCTCATTTTTGTCTTCTGTTTTGTGTTAACAGTCATTTTCTACAAGCATTTTAGGGCAGTTTGCTCAAATAGAGGCTTGTCGTGGAACAAAACCTTTTACATCTTTTCTTTGACAGCCATCAAGTATGCATCATTATTTCACTCGATCTTTGGTTGGTGTGTCATTTTAGCTGCCGTCGACACAGATCTCCACATCTTATATCACCTTTTTTGACCTGTGACCCCTCAGCGAAGGTTGTGTACATTTACCAGGTGACACCAGGTCAATCAAAGAGTCAGTTTTTAATTATACACGAGGAAAAAAGCAAAAAAAATATTTGTTTACCATCTTGTAAGCTTGTAGATCTTAGTACAACATCAGGTGGTCCCTATCTCCAGTTTGTGAACCACAACTATACTTAAAATAAACAAATTTATAAATGAGGAAAGACTTTTGACTTTTGATATTTCAGTGGCACCATGATTCGCTTCCACCGAAAAGGAAAAAAACTTTAATAAAAGGAAACACCTGTGAAACCTAAAAAAAGACGTGTTGTTGCTCTGGATGATGTTCAGTTTGGGACTGTGTGAAGGTGACCAGTTTGATCAGATATGTTTATCTGATCAGGATGTTTGAGGGGCCGCTCACCCAGCAAAGTGCAGCTCGGGTAAAAGGCTTTTTAACTCCATTCTTTAAAGTGAGACGACACATTCGGTCAGCCTGTCTGAGGCTGCCACAGGCGTACTTCAACCTTTAATTTACCCCTCAACACATCTCCCCTCCCCTCTGTCTTCCTCTGTTGGCGATGTAGCTCCAGTAACATCAGCTGAAAGCCATCTGTAGTGTGAGAGATGCTCTGTCAGCTACCGTCTATAAGACAATCTGGGTTTTGTTCTTCTTTTGTGTTCATCACAAGCCGTTAACTTTCAGTTTGCTCTGCACACAAGCTGACACTGTTAAAAACAAACACAGATCCTCTTTCCAATGCACGTATTGTGAAATGAACAACAGCTTCACTCCTCCATTGGTTGCTCCTCAGATGTTTTGGATGCTCTCTGTTTTGGATGCTCTTTTGGAAACACGTGCCCCTGCTCGTATCCGCTGGCAAACGCTCTACGTGTTCTCTGACAGGAAGTGGAGCCGTGCCCAGAACAAGCACAGCTGAGCAGCTCTCGACCTTTTCAGCCTACAGCCCCAAACGTGAACTAATTCCTTTACTTGCAAGGCTGAATGTGCAGAACCATGAACTATAACAGGGAAGTATTTATTTAGCCATTTAAGCCTGGGTTATTTCAGACAAATTCAAAAGTTATCAGCTGCAAATGGCCACAACTTTTTGAAGAACTTTTGTATGCACATATCCCACACAATCGTGTTTACTGACAGTTCGAACAAAAGTTTGTGAGTCCTGTTTTTTCTCCAGATGAACTTTGAGTTGTCTGGTGAACAGTTTGGATTTAGTTCTGCGGTTTGTAACTGACATCGTGGATATGATTTCCCGCCAACAATCAAAGCCGACGCCAGCATTTTATTCTGGCAAACTGGGTGAATCTACAGCATCTCTGTTACAATCCCAGTTGATGATTAAGGCTCAGAAGATGGATGTATTTTTATATATAAAAGACTTGAGAGCAGCTTTAATTAATGTTTCTGAAACGGACTTAGTGCTCCCTGTTGTTCCTTCTTACTTAGTTAAAGTACAAATTCAATTTAATGAGGACACATTTTCACAGACTGTATTAATACTGGCAGGGTTGTAAAAAGTCTCCTCCATATCAGTGAAGTATTAAGACCACAAAAACAGTACTACATTTTATAAGAAATAAGAATTAACACCTCTTTGCTACTCATTTCTGTACACATGGAATACACAATATTAGAAAACAAAACTCAGCATGTCCTGGCTGTCACGTTCACAGTACTTTCACTCAGCATACAGTGGGAGATTATTCCTGTTATTATACACAGGATGTGGCATTAACATTAAATTAATTGGAAATTTTAATGTGCACGTAGACTATATGAACTCTGTCACTGCAGAGCTGAGGCTGTGCTTTACAATAATGAAACTCTAAGCTGAGAGTCTCCTAATCTCTGTAGGAGGTGCTTGAACACACCAATGAAATACCTGCTTTCATACACTCTCTTTCGTCTTATGTTTAAATCAGACGTCTACCCCGAGCCTCACACTACAACAGCCCAAATAAATGCCACCTTAAATACTGTGTCTCTAATTAATTAGTCAATTGACTGATTAATCAATTGATTCTCATTCAGCTTCTTACTATTGTGTGTGATGAATTGTGCAGGAAAACCAACTTTTTTGGCCAAGGTCTGCTTATTTTCAAGATTATTTCTGTATTTATGTTTTGCCTTTTTATCTGTTTTAAAAGAAAAGGGTGATGTCTCATATTATAGTGAATCCCTTTTGCAAGTCTATAAAATATAATCCAAATGCACCCATGCAGTCATGATGAAAGCTTACATTTTTCTGTGCTAAACTTTTAATAACATATAACTATGGCAGTTTATAGGTTAAGACATTTGAAACTACCATTTCCTGTCATTTATGCAAAAATGCCAAAATTTTACAGGTAGCAGCTCTGCAAACCTGAGCATTTTCAGTTTTCTGTCACTGTAAATTGATCTCTGGGATTTGGGCATTATCTTTTGTGATTTTGTGATTTTTTTTATTTTTTGAGCAACCAAATAAGCACAAAAATAATCGGTTGTTATATTAGTCATGTCTTGATGAAATATTGGATATACTCCTACTGGATTTGGATGGTGAAACTGAGAATAAAAATGTACAAGAGATAAGTAGGCCATTCTGACAGCACAGACTTTTAACAAGGATCCACTCCTCCATTAGCTTTTGTGGTGCCTGTTTCACGAGCTATTGTGTGACGTGATACACAACGAGGCTAAAACTGAGCCACGATTCAGACATTGTGCTGAATCTGAAGCACGAGGTGCATAGTTAGAAAAGAGACTCTTAGGTGCTGCAGCCAAACCTTCGACAATAACTGAGGAAAAGGCACAAAAAAGTTTCCAATGATCTTCTTTCTCTGTACATCTTCATCTGTTCCTTCGTGCCGACTACTAATCCACACAGCATGATCCCCTAAAAATGATTGTTTGTTCATAAGTGAGCAGCCTGAATACAAAACAGATCGATCAATAAATTGTTTTCTAACAATGTCGTGGTCATGAGTAGAAGAGGAAGGAGCAGGTTTTTGGCACATTCAGCACATGGTGAAACAACAAAAAATCAACATTGTCATCAGAAGGAGCCATTTTGACTCTGAAATAAGGTTTGTCTGAGAAACAAGTATTAATCTGTGTACAAAATTTACATGTCAGTTGAGTTTTAATTGTAACTCGTCATCCTGTGAGTCCACTGAAGAGAATTCAACATTTAGAAGTGGTGAAAAACAGCATCACTGTGATACTCAGGGACATTTGGTGTTCGAGCCTCGTGGGCCACTCGAGCTCCAAGAACTCCGATTTTGTTTGTGAAATTGAGTTTTACTTGTCTCAGTCTGAAAAGACAACACCCTGGCTACTGAGTTAGAACATTTCCATCCATTGTAGTAGCTGAGTACAAAGCCAGCGAGAAGCTCCACCAGATTTTCTCAAAATGTCGTCTGCAAAAGTGTTCAGCAGGGCAGCGACCAATTTTGAATGCACCATAATCACCATTACAATTGTTGGACTTCACCATAAGGGGCAATGGTTGTTCAGCAGTCCCTGTTCAGACAGCATCAATTCATCACCAGTGCACCAGTTTTAACACAGCATCCAGTCTCATCTCGCGTCAGCAATCATTGTACGAATTTGGGGGAGTAACCAGTCTGGCAGCGTGGCGGCGTTGAGCCACAGCCTCGGCCCCGTCGGGTGTTTTCGGTGGCAGTTGTCTCTCTTGGACTTGTCACCGTTACACATCGATGTCTGGCTTCTCCACCAGTTTCAGAGCCTCGTGCATGCCAGCTGCAGACAGCTTCCGATTGATGTTCCTGTAGCGGCACCGCAGCAGGTTGCTGTAGGTGGTCCTCAGATCGCGGTTGAAGAAAGCGTAGATGAAGGGATTGATGAGCGAGTTTGCGTAACCGAGCCACAGCAGAGTCCTTTCCAGCCAGAGCGGCACGCAGCTGCACTCCACGCCGCAGACGAAAGGCCTGGCGGTGGACACCAAGAAGAACGGCAGCCAGCAGAAGGTGAAGGCGCCGACTACGATGCCCAGAGTTGCCGCGGCCTTCTGCTCCCGCTTGAAGATGGACTGGTTTTTCCTCTTCCGGCGTTGGTGGTGCTCCCCAGTTTTGAGGAGGCGGGAGACTCGCGTGCTGCACTCCTCCTCCACCTCGCGCTGGAGCTTCAACGCAGCCGCCACGCAGTCCAAGCTCTCCTCCTCTTCCTCGGCTTCCTCCTCCTCCTCCCGCTCAGCCTCCGTCCCTTCAACGCTGCCTGTTTCTCCCGACACCGCCGGCTGGTGAGCCCCTCCTCTCACCCGTCGCGGAGCCCCCCCTGCACCGTGCTCCCCTTCCCTGGGGAAGCCGGTGATGGTGTGCTTGGCGGCACTGAGCTTGGCTGCCCGGTAGATCCTGTAGTACATGATCAACATCACTGACATGGGGATGTAAAACGCCACAGCCGTGGAGTAGACGGTGTAACCGAAGTCCTGACTGATGAGGCAGACCCTGCCATCGTTGACATTCTGCGCCCAGCCGAAGAGAGGCGGGAGGGTGATGGAGGCTGAGAGGAGCCACACCGACAGGATCATCTTGGCCATGCAGCAGCCGTTCTGCCGGACAGGATATGTCAGGGGCTTTGTGATCCCCAAATATCTACAGAGAAAGAAACGATAAAAAATTTTATAAACTGGCAGATTTACCTAAATTATTTCTCATCTCTTTTCATTTCTGGTCCAGCACAGGTACTCTCCTGCCTCATCCTGCTCAAAGAAAGCAATGCTCCACCCACTCCCAACAAGGTGCCCTTGAGCAAGGTGCTTAACAACAATCTGTGGTTGCCATATGCATCCCCCGGGGTGGGACACTGGGTAATTTTATGAAAGAGAAGCTGCTGAGAAAGACCATATGTGATCAGCAAGCCTTTCAGTGTGAATGAAGCTTAGGGTCCACATCATGTGTGAGCACAGATCACATTTACAGTTTTATACTTACAACCTGACTGGAGAAAAATACTGTACATTTATTATAATATACTGGATCTAATCCAACAGCCTACAGCAGCTCATGCAGTCTGTGTGTTCAAGACATGGTTTCATAATTTTATTAAACTGATGAAACCAGATGCCAACAAAAAGGCAGACATCGATTATCACAGTCATTTTAGAGTCTTTGGTAATTTGAGTTATTTACAGCGTGTCGCCCCTCGATCCTTTCAGCTCTGACCCTTTAATTCAAGAGGTTTAATCAGAAAAAGGATCTGGTGAACAAAGAACCGAGGTGAAAGGTCACCGGTTTGATCCCCACATTAGCCATTTTTTCTCACCAGTATTGTCTGAGTTCCCTTGAGCCACACTGATCCTCCGAGCTGTGACCTCCCTTGCTGAAATCCCAGTGTGGAACCAAATACCTTATCAGACTGCGTAATGGGGTTTTCTAAGGATATGGAGTGTGTGTGGGGAAAAGTGAGATTAAAGAGCAGGATTTTATCTAAATGTGTCTATTTCTTAGAAAATCTCCAGGAGAAGAATCTGATTCTAAATGTGCCATGCCTAAATGTTTCATAAATGAATAAAAAAATATCAAATACTTATATTTTACACAATGTTTAACATCTAATTTGGTGTCTTTTCTGGTTTGTCTGAATAATGAGCAAGTAGTTTTATCTAGTTTGACCGTGTGACTGCAGGAAAACTTCACTTTGCTGTCTGTGAGAATGAAAGAAGTTGATCTCACCTGTCAATGCTGATTACGCACAGACTCATGATGGACGCGGTGCAGCACATCACATCCATGGCGATAAAAACGTTACAGAAGAACTGTCCGAATATCCACTGACCGCCGATGAGGTCCGTGATACTGACGAACGGCATCACGGCCAGAGCCACCGACAGGTCCGCCATGGCCAGAGACACGATCAGGTAGTTGGACGGCTGGCGCAGCTTCTTGACGAAGCACACGGAGATGACCACCAGTAAGTTCCCGCAGATGGTGGACAGAGTGAGCATGGTGAGGACCCCTCCGATCAGGACTTTCTCCACCCGGCCGTAGCTCAGGATCTGCTCGCCGCACCGGGTCCCGTTCGTCTCCATGACCTGCGGCTGACTGGAGGTGGACGGAGAAGTCGCTGCTGCTGCTGCAGCCTCTGCGGCGCCCTGCGCAATCATCAGCAACCTGGGCGCAAGAGCCTCCGACATCATCATGTTGGTGGAGCCCCCGGGATCCTCTCCACCGACTCTGTCCTCTATCATGAACGAAGACCTCATGTTTCCGCTGCCGAAGGTTCCGTTAGTTGCGCCCACAACAACCATTCTGCTGCCTCCTGTGCCTTTTTATCCATGGACTTGGAGACCCGTCCGGCGGTGACATAGACGCGCACAGATGTGCAGATGTTGGTGTGAGAAATGCGTAATTCCTCTCTACATCCCCCTCAGGGCAAACCACTGTGACATGCTCTCTCTCTGCCTTCATAAAGCTTCCCCGCCTCGGTTCTTCTATTTAGCGCCACGCTCGTCATTACGCACGTGGAGTGCCGCGATCATATTCCCAAAATACCTGACCTATAAAATACGATTTTGTTTCGCGTTGTCGGTGGCCATCCCACTTTTCAGCCCGATGTGCACAGAGAGACATAAACTTAAAATCTGCAGTGAGCGCACAAACAAATCACAAAAGTTGACGTGTGACGTCAAAAGATATGTTGGGTAGCCTATAGGCTGCTGAACATTTAGTGTGTAAACATTTAAACTGATCCACAGAAAACAAAATCTCACGGTCAGTCTTTTTTTTTTATCTCATTCTGCTGCTTGGCGAGGACATAGTGTGCCCAGGGAGGACCGTGCGTAATTGCGCAGAATGAAGAAACGTTCTGCAGATTTCAACTGTACTTTGGTATCGCCTTTGTTCCCTCCACCATCACACACACACACACACACAGAGGGGAGCGAGAAAGGCAAAGTGCGAGATTACACAAAATATGACTGGATGATAAATGGTGAACAGAGTGGGCTGTCGTGGGCATTTAAGAAAATTTCCACTAATATAAAAACAATCCATCCAAGAAAAAACTGAGGGTCTCAGATGAGTTTTATTTTTGATTTGTTTCAGGATTAACTTTCCACTTTTAAAGGGAAAAGACAGGCAGGATGGTGAAGTGACTCTTCATGAAAACAGATTTAATTTTCAGAGATCGCTTGGCCCTCATGTTACCAAGGTGAGAGAGCTCAACTGCTGATTTCTCCCCATTCCCCCTTCAATCATTTAGCTATTTACAGTTCAGGCGGAGGCACTAAATTATGAGTGTTAGGACAGGATGTGCAATCCACCTTCATCTCACTTCTAAAACTCTGAGATGTATATTTCTGGAGGTGAGAGCGGGGACCCAAAAGCATTTTCATCATTTTCTAATCTGAGCCCAATTATCGTATGATGAGGCCATACGTGGGGATGATACTAATGCTGCGAGTAGCCTTAGATGGTAGCGCCCCCATGTGGACATACGTCTCTACTGCATGCAGCTGCTTGTGATTTCTGTGCTTTGCAGTACAGACACAGATCATTCATTAACAGATCATGCGTTCATTTTTTAAGTTTTGTTTTTAATTTGGAAAGAAATTGTGCAGTGTGATGCTTTTATATCTATCTGACAAGGCCTAAAATAATGGCAATATTCACCCACAGATCTATGTTTTAAAACAGAGTAATTTAAGAGCTGTGGTCCGGGTCCTGCAGAGGTAATCGAAAGGTTGCCTGGGGGCCCCTTAAAAATATGATTCAATTTCACTTTAATTTGATCCACTGGAAGCTGGTTCTCCGATGCAACATGAAAAATCCTCCTTAAGTTTCACTCCAGATCTGTGGTTTCAAGCCTTTTTTGGTCTGTGTATCTGCAAAATGAAGCAATGTCTGTTTGTAAGTAAATTTTCTACTTTAGATGGTTTATTTCAAAGCATTAAGGCATAGTTAATCAAAAGTGAGAGAAAAGACAGAAGCAATAAACAAAATTTTGTATAAGAGCAACATTTTTTTTATATTCTCTTTAAATCATGATGTCTCTCACTTATTATGGAGCTCTTCAGGAAGTTGTGTTTTCTTTGATAACATTTGTATGTAGTGTATCTTCTTATTTCAACATTAAGGTATAAACCCATACAATGTGTAAAGTGTGTAGGTGTAAGCCAGAGTCTGTCACAAAAGTGAAAGTTGTGTCGTTGCTCCTACAAAGTCACATTGAATCAGTGCACACAGGGGGGCTGCAGAAAATAGCCTGCAACACAAACACATCTCAGTCATTAAATGGGTCAGAAAGTCTATTTTAACCTGCATTAGTCATGCAACATAAAGCACCGCAGGCTGCAGACTGACACCAGCAGCACCTGAGGTTAATGCTTTTTCTGATTTGAAACTTGGGTTTGTTAAGCTCTGGGAATAAGAACAAAGTATTTTCTAAGAGGTTTCAAACATATTTTCAACGCTGAGGATATTCAATGAATTTTGGACGATGGAAAATCTCTGCATTTGTACCAATTTGCTGTTGAAGCATCAAAAACTGCTCATATCAGCTAAATTTCAGGTGCAACATAACAAGAAATATCTTATTATTTGAGCAACATGATGAATGGATGTATTAGAAGCTGGTCACCAAACCACCAGCACAGGTCAGTGCTCCCCCGATGTCAACATTTTTGACATTGTAAGCAACTTTAAAAGAGGTTGCTGACTGCCTGTCATGGTATCGTTTAATGAGTAAAAACACAGAGTCCCTTTTGTAGGGTATCAAACATTTCATACGTCCTTTGCAAAGTAAAGTCACTGATGGTTTGATGAGGACGAAAATGAATCAGATGCTGCGGCCTTCACAGTCACTACATCTCAACCCCACTGAAGATCTTATGGGAGATTTTTAGTGACGTGTTAAACAGGCTCTCCGCCACCATCATCAAAACACCAAATGAGGGAATATCTCTGGTGTTCATCCCTCCAGGAGAGTTCACACACTCAGCGAATCAATGCCAAGGAGACCTGAAGCTGAACAGAAGAAGCCAGAGGATGGAGCCTTGGTGAACTCCACGTCTCTGCTTTTGTAGGCTCAAATGTTCGTTACAGATCAACACAAAGTGATCTCTGGAGCTGAAGCTGCTCTGGAGGCACCAACACCTCACTAAAGCACTTTATGTTGATTATTCCTTTCATTTGTCAACTGTCTGTAGTATTTCGTTGTAGTTTATTTTATTTTGACTGCATGCAGGTCAGGTTTTGGAGCAGACACATTTCAAACACAAATCTCCAAATATAGGTCAGCGCAAAATAAATAAATTAATTAAAAAACATCTGTCAGGGAATTATCCTCTGCTGAGAGCCGACAGCACAGAAACCACTCACAGTATAACAAAAAAATTGACGAATGAAGCACTTCAACACCTCTTCACTGTAATCAGAATATAAAAATGACATCGCCTGCACTTGTGGTCGTTTTTTCATCAGGAACTTGATTCTCTCAAATGTCAAAACAACTGAAAAACTTCCTTCTTGACTGTCGTCTGTTATAATAAGAATCTCAAGCAGCTTTAGATGTAGCTTTTATTGTGCCAGAGGGAGAATTATTTTTACATCCAAAACAACATAACAACATACAGAGACAAAACTTTTAATCTTTACCTCGACATCCAGACATCCCAACTCACAGCAAACTGAGTGAGGCGGGTTGTTCGGGGCTGCTGTGACGGGACTAAACTCCTGCTGAGGCTCTTCTCCATTTTTATGTCCTGTGAAGCGTTTAGATTGATGAGGTTGATTATTGTGAGCGCTATCGGTGTGTGATGGCTCTGTGCTGCATGTCTGAGAGATTAGGAGAAGGAAGGCTGATGAATCGTGTGTTTTTGTTGGAGTTTTTTACATAACTAACTGTGTCTGAGTAAAATCATGTTCCTCACTCTAATCTCTCTGCAGGCCTCAGTTTATTGTCTTTTTCAGTTTTTAATACACCTGCTGGGATTTAATATCATGACCTTTTAATACTTGTTTTTTTTTCTTTTCACCTACCATCTGTGATTCTTGCTTCATTTTATTATCTCACCTTCCTTTTGTTGCCTTCATCTTCTTCAATGATGCTGATGGGAGCAGGCAGGTCAAGCCAATGAATATATGAATAAATAAATACACAAATGACTGAATATCAATCATCTCTCTCCATCTTACACAGCTACAGATGGTTTCCTATGCACATTAACCATCAAGGTCATGTTTTCAGATCTTTGGTAATGATCCTGTTGTTTTGAAATTTTGACCAATAAACTTTCTGGCAAACAATCAGGGAGCATTACCCAACATGTCTGAAAAATATATACATATTAGGAGAAAGATGACAGGAGTGAGGCACATTCATTATCAAGATCATGCATCAGTTCTTTGCCTGACTGTTATACACAACTCATGCTTGGACAACCTTAACCCTTATTAATGCAAAAAGCATGGCTGTAATAAAATGTATATTATGCTCATTGTGTAAGTATTTTGGAAAGTAACTTGGAAACACAATATTAAGCAGGATCCAGATGTTTATGGTCCCCAGAGGATGAAATATTACAAGAGAACACCTGTACTTTAATCTTCCACTAACATGCTTGCGTCAGTATACATCCAAAATAAAGCAAATTCCTGTCATGCTTTTAGATTATTGCTAAAATAACTGGCTCAATGTTGCAGGATTTACCTAAATATGCTCAAATGAGCATAAAAATGTTAAATAGAGACTAAATAAACATCTGGCTGGATGTCATGTTCAACTCAGGCTGCAGAGCATCACAGTTTTCATCATGCTAAAACGAAATACCTCTTTTTTGTATGATTATTGTCTTTTGTCGTGTTGTCTTAATATTTTATTTCCTCTTCATGTGACCTGATGGCCTCAATGTGATTAAATGAATTACTAATTGATGGTACTTCTATTAACATCTTACATGCTAATCTAATGAGTTTAAAGTTGCAATATCAATCAATCAACGTTATTCATATAGCACATGTCATATAATGGACATACACTCAAATTTATTCGTGGATTTAAAAACAATAATCAGAGTCAAGATTATTAGCCAAGTAGGTTTCGATATACTGGTGCAAAAAATATAAACTTAGTAAGTAGAAAAAATATAAAATATATAGGTGAAGCAAGTATTTCAGATCAGAAGTATAATTAAAATATAAAATATGCATTATAAAGTAGACACTGGTATTAGAAATATCCAAAAGAATTAAGTACAACATATACAATATGAGTTATTTAGATGAAAGGAATATGTAGGTTGTGCAAGATGTTAAGTCAAGTTAAAATAGGGGTGATGTTTTAGTTCATATTGTGAATAAACTGGAGTTTATTTAACAGTAAAAAGTGTGTTACAGGAATCAAATGTCTTGGAAATAAATGCATTAACCAGCTTTTCACAAACTTCTCCAGCACAGGTGAGAAAAGTATCATGGTCTTTTATTTTGTAGTATTAAAGGTGTTGCTTTATTCTGAAAGGACAATCGCCTGGGGGGGGTGCAGCTTCCGCCACCTTTCGCCCTGCAGAGACAGGAAATCCCATTCCAGTCACTCCAAGCATCCCTGCCACATTTTCCGCCCCCCCCACAAGGAGCAGGGGTAAATACTGGGTTGCCAGGTTGGATAAAAATCCGTCTTTTTTTCGCATGGCTGCTTTGCGGTTGTGCAGCTTGAATTTGGAGGATAAAAGAAACCGGATCTGGAGTCATGAGGATCACAAGCATCAGCTGGACCGGACTTAAAACACCACGACAGAGCTGAGGAGGAAATGAGTGAGGAAGATGAGAAGAGGAGGGCGTCAATTATCTGCATGAACCCAGCGCTGCATGGAGGTGGGAGGGGGGCAGTTTGTCAGTCAGGTGTTCAGGTGTGGGGGTGTCATTTAATGCCCTGTTTGGGGGTTTAAACAGGAGGAAAACATAAAAACAAAAGGCGCTTCCTCCTTCCACCTTCAGAGGATTTGACGGCCTGACTGACATCATCACCGGCTGAATCATCGGGGGGGGGGGCAGGGATGCTGTCACTGTCAGTGCACCCTTAAAATACCACAGACAAGACAAGTGTGTGTGAGATTACAGATTTTGTTTGATTTTCTGGAGCCAGCATGGAGGAAATCCTGAGGAAGCTGCAGAAAGACGCGTCCGGACACAAACACAAAGCTCTGCGCGACGCCTGCGTCCACGCCTGCGGTGAGTCTGCAGGGGGGTGAGGGGGTGTGGGGATGGAGATGGAGGAATTGGGGGGGCAAATCTGTGTGTGCACCTGCTGGATTTTAGCAAACAGAGGGAGCATCTCCAGTGACGCTAAAAGGCCTGAATCTGTGTGTGGTGTGCAAATATGGCACAAATATGACAAGATGTTAAAGAAAATCAGTGTTTGGATGGATGGATGTTGGGGTGCAGGTGAGGTGGAAGCAGGGATCAACAAAATAAAAGCCTTAATTTCAAATTTAAAAATGCAGCATTCTTTTTCTTCTTAATGTCAGATAACTTCCAGTAATAAAAGTCAGTTTTCCTGTGTATACATACACATATATATCTATATATCGCACTTTTCCGTCAGTTTCCACATTATAACCTGCCTGTCAGATTATTGACAGGCAGGTTATAATCACATAAATCCCTTAAATAGCATACAGGTGCGTTCATTTTCCTTCAGCTCATCTAAATTTAACTGTAAGTTCCTGTAGTTTCCTAATTTCACAGCTAAAGCTGGTTTTAGGCTGCAGGTGAAGAAGACTGTTTAAATGTGCCTTAGATTACGTTCAAGACCTCCAAATGATCATTTTAAATGGCAGATTGATGAGAATAAGCGAGATTAAGGAACAATCCAGGTCACATGTGGCTCTTTTGTTTATGTTGTGTTGGATTTGAAGCTTTATATATGTCATTATGCAGTAACCTCAGTAACCTGTAGCTACGTACTTCAGTCTGCTGCAGCAGTAATGAACCACAGATATGATGCTCAGGCCCGTAGAGAGTGAGATTATCGACTGTTAACATACTACAGAGTACCACAGCTCATGCAGGAGGATCTCTGGAGAACAATAAGGACTTGTAGAAGGAGTTTGTGCAATGTTAAGCAGCTGTAATAAGAGCTTTTTACAGGCAGACATCTGGGGACACAGCTCATTCAGTAGTATTTATGCACTTTTACATTTTAAATAGGAGTGATTTTTTTTTAAAAAAGACTTGAAGGAGATGATTTGACGCTGTTGGTCCAGTTTTACAGGAACAACAAACATAAACTAGAATCAGACGTGAAGTTTTTGCTGACTCATTTGTCCTCCCTCTAAAAAGAGCTGCTCAAATTAAAGTACAGTTACTTAAAAAATATTGCACACTTGGAAAAACTGTGAAGCAGCTTCTCAAGAGAAAGAGGTGCTCAGACTTTGAATAGAAAACCTTTTGCTCAGTCTCATTACTGTCTGTCTGCTCAGAGAGGCAGAAAAGCCTAAAACCCCAAATAAATTACATTAAAAGGTGCGGAGGAAGCTGTTTGCTCTGACGTCGGTGGATTTATTAGCATTAATGTCGCCTGATGGGCCACGCTGACCGTTTGATGGCAGGTGAAACTCTGTGACACAGCAGAATTGTGCTGATCAGGTTGTGCTGATGGAGGGACGATCATGTAATCTAACACACTGAATTAATACACACACACACTCCAAGGGCATGTTTAAACCTAAACTGAGCATGCATGCAGAGTGTGCATATAAATGGAAGATTTAGTTGTGAGAGATTAAAAACAGACAGTGTCCCATTCAGCGTGCTGTATTTAAGTCTGCCAGCATCAGCCAATAAAATCTTTTCCCGGCTGCCTGGAAATGTTTGGAGACACGCCCAAAACATCCATCAATGTACAGCTCGTAGACGTTGAGCGCTGCACACAACTGCCTTAGACACACACACACACACACATATGTATGTTAATATACAGTGTGAGGGGCAAGGTTGGTGTGTCCTGAGCCTTGAAACACGTAGCCAACATGACGGCCTGCACAGTAACAGGAGGTTTATGCTGCATATTTAGAGATGTCAGCAGGTCTCATGTTTCAAGTTTCTAAAGCAGCAGAGTGAAAGTTTGAAGCCAAAGTAAAATATTTTTGTCGTTTCTGAGATTTCAGCATGAAGATGTACTGTTCTGCACAGCTTTACTTTAAACAGGCTAATGTAAATGTCACACAGATGTTTGTTTCAGTCCACTGCCCACTCTCATTTTTATCACATGTTAGTTAAAAAAGAGGAAGTAGTTCTTTGTTGGGGATATTTTCTGTCTATCTTGAGGTGACGTTCTGTGCAAACAACCAAGTTAAAATAACCAAATACTGTTGACATTAGCTTTTGTGTGGGAAACCAGATTTTTCTTTGGGTAAAGAAAATCTGTTTTCTCCTCTTCTCTTTCTAGTTCAGCAAACTTTTTTTTGGTTAATGTCACAAGTTATTAATCACATTTCATTTGTTTCATTAAACTACAGAAACCCTTGAAGGTCAGCATGGATCAGCAAAGATTTCCCCTTCACAACTTCGGTAAGTTAAATGTCACAAATTTAGTTTTATTTCATCTCCGTTCATACTGCTGAATATGTGACAGCAATGTGACGTTGGTCAGCTTTAGGCCACCTGAAGTGCTTTAATTAAGTTGTAAGACGAGTGCTGCACACACTGCGCAGCCTGTGAGTTTACTGCAGAGGAGATAGCTGCATATTGAAATTCAAACTGTTCCTCTGTTCTGTGCGGTGTGAATGATTTGAATGAATTTGAATGATCAGATGATTCCTGACGATAATGCAACTAATAAAATGAAGCACTAAACTCAGGCGGTGCATCTTTAAACAATGGTGTCTCACATCGCTCAGTTTAAACTCAATGGGGATCAGAGAACAGAGGACACAGTAACATGTACAGAACTGTTGTTTAATCCAAGACAACAACCTTTTAACAAATATTATCTTTGTGAAGTGATAAAGAAATAAGTGATTCGTCCAACAATTTAAGGGAGAGACCTTTTGCATTCAAACTTGCACAATATAATGGTTCATGAGTGTCATTATTTCCATTTGGAGAACATTAGATTATACGTCTCCATCCGCACCCAAAACCGTGTCCTGCATCAAGACAACACTGATCACAGCAGTGTGTAGTAAATGAGGTTTCCTAGTGGATGAGAACGTCATAAAATACAAACACAAAGTAAAGAGGCTGTTGATCATGTGCCAGAGTTTTACAGTGTTTGCAGCACCAAATTATATTTATATCATCTGTTGTTCAGCTATATTTCTGTTGCATGAATCTTTACAAGATCCCAGATAAATTCCTGGATTTTATTTTGAAAAATCAGTTATATTGAGCCACAAACAGTCTTTTGAAATCAATTCCAGTACCTCAACTCACTTCTGATCCCACCTGTCTAATACCAATTCTCTCTTTTTCCTCTCTCTCTGTACCTCGCTGCTTAGACCAAAAAAAAAAAAAAAAAAAGATAAAAAAAAAGATACCATGAGCCAAAAGGATTCTGGGTGAATAAAAACTGAGTCTGCAGCTCGCCGTGAGTTAATAAATGTGACTGAATTTAATGACAAAGAAACCGTTCGGACTGGTCGATAGCTGATCGGCTTTATAAGGTCAGTATCAAATGACAGTGTTTGGTCTCAAAAACACAAAAACTGGCCTTTTATGCTCTTATAAGAATTGCAGCTAAGATTTGGATTACGTTAGCCTTTGCAGGTGTTCAGCTGTACTGTGTGGTTGCCAGTATCTGGGTGCAAACTTAAAGTCCAGTATTTATAGATCTCAATTTTCCTTTGTAGGGACACAGGAATAGTTTTTGCATGTGGAAATATTCTTGTACAATGACGCCTGCTCAGAGTTTTTGAATGTATGAAATGTGAAGCGTATGAAGAGCTGCTGCTGCTGCTGGTGGCCATCGGATCTGATGAAGGAGTCATAAATTCTGGATGCTGTTGCAGCTCGACAGGCCATGAATTATTGATTCAGTAACCTCTATTGTTTTATTAGAGATTATTAGATTAAATATTGATGATAATGTCTTTGTAATGTAGTGTGATGGCTCTCTATAAAAAAGATTTCAAGCCTCTTATTACAAACTCTGCTCTCAGTCACTTGACCAAAGAGGAGACTTGTACCAACTGACTGATGGTTCATAATCAATAGAAAAATGACAGATTTGATTGAAAAATGTGCATATTTACCCTGAAAACAAATGTTTTTATTCCATCTGTCATATAAATCATTTCAGAAGCTTTCTGAACTTTTCTGAGCAGCTGATAAATGGGTTATGGCTTTTTAAGTTGTTTTTGTTCTGCTGCTGACTGCTCGTTGTTAATTATTTTCCCATTTTTCAGATTTCTTTGTGTCTTTTGAAGACGGCTGCTCTGTTTATGTGTTGTTTTGCTCTGTGGATTTTTATTTGTTGCTCTCTGCACGCACAGTGTTTGAACTCGATGAAGCTGTTAAATTGTGGCTCCTCGTGGCCTAGGAACCGGCGTAGTTGTGACAGCTCAGAGCAGCCTGAGAGCTCGGAGATGAAGCCCGGTAGCCTGCTATCGGCAGCAGAGCGCGGTGACTCAACCGACTACAAATAATGAGCCAACGAGCGAGTGTGCGGCAGGAAACAAAACAAAGAAACGGGAAAGAAAGTCGGCTTCAAACACAGTCGCAGGTTACGTAACAGACTCTACGCACACTACTGTTTAGTTTCAGGATAAAAAGGATGTGGTTCCTAAGAAATGTTATTTTTAACAAGATATTTTTTTATTGTGAATCCATAAATAAACTTTTCTGAGCAACGTCTGCAGTTTGTATGTCCCTGCAGCCCCCGTTTAGATATCATCAATGACCGTCGAGATCTAAAAGCAAATTTTGAAGAACAAACAAGACAAATTATGCAGTCTAAGGAGCACAGTGTTATATTAATATAGACCAAGGCAGCAGATTATCTTAAAGTTTCCTGGTTGATCCGTCTTGGCGTTGTATATGCTCACTGCTTTGGCGTCTCTGCAGAATTTAATTTTGAAATGTCTGCATGAGCCAGCAACACGTTATCACAGTTTTTCTCATTCCTTGCTTGCGAGGCTCCAGCAGCCCAAAGAAACTGTCCGCCTGACTGCATCTTCAGCCCATCTCCAATCAGCAGTGACACATCTCGGTGTCAGCGAGGATCGAGGCACAAATGTCCTCATAAAGTCTGACTACATGTGAACTCAAAACAGCTAAAAACATCTATTTATTATTGATTGTTGTGCTTTAATTCTACCTGCAAGAAAACCTCATGTAAGAATTTTTGTTGGTGTTGAGGACAAATGCTTTTAAAATTAAATTAATACAATTAAAAGTATTTGATATTTTAAACTTGAAGTACGTGCAGTATCACAAAGAGAAGAAGAGGGGGAGGAGGATCTACAATTAATGATGGAGGTCAAGACTGAGACTTCTCATATTATGCTGATCTAGTTTCCTCTCAGTCCTCCAAAATTTCACCTCCTATTCAACACTGAGGTCATCAAACAACAGCAGCTCGAGCAGATAGATGTTTTCTTCTGGCTTCAGTCAGTCTTCTGTGTGTGGGATTGGACCGTGGTATAATAATAATGTGAATAAAAGAAGAGTGCATGAAAAGCAGGCTGCTATTTTGACTTCTAGATGTCACTCTGGTTCATTCAAAGCGACACTTCTCTTTTGTGTTGAATGCTGAATTGGCTTCATAATGTCTGTAATGCATGTCACCTCACTCTGATCTGTTTATTCTGAGTTTGCTTGAGGCTGGATTATGTCCTGAATGATATGAATCCCACAAGTCTGGAGCACAAGTCTGATGAATAACAAATTTAGAAAGTAAAACATGGTTTGTCTTTGCAATCTGCTCTGAACTCAACCACCAAGATTACGTCTACCTTTACTGAAACGTTTAGACAGCTGACCGTTGATAACAGCGTTGTGTGCGTTTTGTTTGTGTGTTTCAGAGAGCGCTGTCTGCTGCCGCTACAGATGGCTCTGGAGTCTAAAAACACCAAACTGGGACAGACGGCCCTTTCAGGAATGCAGGTAAAGACAATTTGAACAACTCTTATTTGCATAAAATTAATCAAAGTGCGGCTCTACGTAGAATCAGCATCAACTCAAAATTAAAATAAGCAACAACAAAATCTTCCTTTTACTGTTGAAAAGTTTATGCAATGAAACGTAACCTTATTAAACTCAATATACTCAAAGGTTTGTTTCTGTAGCCTGACTTGATCCTCTATGACCAGCAGCTTACGGTGGTTAATTCATGCAAACCTTTGATAAATAATGCAGTGTAACTGTCATAATTTCACTTTGCTGGCTTTATGACTTTTCTCTTCTTATGTTGCTGTTACTCTTTGTTTGAGTTCACCATTCGCCTCAATTTAAAAGTTTAAACCTTCTGAACATCAGAATATTTACCACTCAAGTGATTTGGAAGCACTAAAATATTGTGAAATAAAAAAAAAAAAGCTGTGTGCACAGGTTTTATAGAAAATGTTGATTTAATTTGTACAGATAATGTGCAGCCGTCATGGTGAATTTGCAGCAGGTGAATCTTCTCTCTGCCTCTCTCCCATCAGAAGCTCCTGTGTGAGGACAGGTTTGTGGGCAGAGGCGGCGTGGAGGTGGAGGTCCTGGAGAAGCAGCTGCTCAGCCAGATGTTGGAGGCCATCAGAGTGACGCCGTCTCTGCACGAGGACCTGCAGGTGGAAGTCATGAAGGTAAGACCACGTACATGTTCAAACACGCTGCTTTGCCCCCATATTTTCACGCAAGTAAAATATCTGGACTTGTCTTTCTACACTTTATTGCACAGTGCACCCTCAGTCAGCAGTAGGCTTATATTAAAATGAGTAAAGGGATGTAAACATGCATGAAGACATGGTTTCCTTTCCTTTTTTTTGCCAGCCTAAAATGTTTTTTTTTTTGCCATATCTAAATTGTGTCCAGATCGATTTTTGAAAGTCTGAACAGATGTTTGCAAACTGTGATGGTTTGAAATGTGAATCCAATCAGATTCTACAGATATGTCTCAATCTGGACTCTCAAATTGTGTTTTTTGCATCACACACACAACGTGACACACAGCAAAATCAAATCCAGAAGTTCATTAGAGTGCAAAGTAAATAATTATGTGTGTTTACCATGAGCCCGGTGCTGTGGAGGAGTCCTGCATACTTTACAGCGTTATTATCTGGAGGGCAGGATGATGGATGATCTCCATTATTATTCCTCATTGGAAAGCTGTGTCAGCTTCGTACATAGTTACTGACGCTTGCCGGTGTTACCACAGCAACGCATGCAGATGTTGGTGTCTGGATGCACAAATCTGATCTGATAACCTGCAGCAGTCTGAACAATCCTTCAGTCACCTCATGTTGCTGTTGTCCGATTGTGTTCGCCTTAATATCGACTCACTTTGTTACTGTACTCACGAGCTATTAAACTCATCCTCCCACATATTATGACTTCATTATTTTTATAATGTAGAAAATGTGTGTCTGTCTCCTGTGTGCAGGTCCTGCTGTGTATCACCTACTCGCCAAACTTTGACATTAACGGAGACTCCATCCTGCGGATCGCTGAGGTAGGACGGCCTGTTTGAAGCAGCTTCATCATCAGATATTTGAGATTTTGCATCCAGCAACAAACGGGAACTTTTTGCTTCGGTTATACTAATCAGCAATATGCAGAAATGAATATTTTAGATTCCTTGTTCAGCTGCTGTTGGGAATTTTAGAAACAGCTGTATTTGAAAATCCATCTGAGATACAGCCAAAGGGTTTACGTTTCAGTTTCAGCCCAGTTATTTACTTTATGTACCTGATGTCAAGCCAGAGTGATCAGATAGACTAATGTAGAGCTGAGCACACTAGAAAAGTTTCACAGTTAATGAATGAGATATGTGTGTTTACCACTCCACCATCTAAACAGACTTAAATGTCGTCTGAGAGGAAAATAAATGCTGAAAGTCTCTTACATGTACCTCTCATAGTATGCTGCTCCTTTGTGAAGTTCTTAACTTTTAGCAAAATTGAGGCATTGATTTCTTTCATGGTCACATTATTGATTGGACTATCCCAGACCGCGCTAATCACATAAAGCTCAGATAAATAGATCCTTTTTTTTTTTTTTTTAAGAAAAGGTGCCGTGAGCTGTTAGGATGAAGTACATGAGCTCAGTCCGTTTGTCTTCGCTTCGTCTCTTCTCACTCAAAGGACTTCTCATGCTGTAATCTCATCAATTATTCAGAAAGTTGAGAAGAGTGGCCAATCAACACAAACACACAAAGATCAGCTGTAGAGACACTTTAGATGATGGCGGTTATTTGCTGTAAAACAATATATGGATTAGCTATTAAAGTAAATGATGGTCTATCTTAAACAACATTATATAACTATACAAAAATATGTAAGAAAGATGATATTGAATTGAGTGATGTTTTTTAGGCCTGATTTATCAGAATGATGTTTGTAAAATACATTTTCCTCACTAGTGATGTTTGTGAAGCAGGTGAAAGAGAAACTATTAACTCGTGATAAAACGTTATGTTCCTCAGGTTTCAGAAGATTTTCTGAGTCTCTCCTTAAAGGATTACTCTGGGTTTTGAGTATCTACCACATGTGGTAGATACTTTAAAAAGGTCCCTCTGTATGTTGGGGGACTCACAACGGTAAGATAAGATAAGATAAGATCTTTTATTGATCCCACAGTGGGGAAATTCCACAGTGGGGAAATTCCACTCAGGATTGTAAAGCAGAGCGAGAGTCGGGGTTAAAAATAGTGTCCAAACATCTATAGAAACCTCTCGCGTCGCTCTCGCAGCACACAAGCATCTTCTTCACCATCGGCCTGTTCGTTTCTAAATTTAGTTGCTGCCAATAACTGCTGCTATCCGAGGAGATTTGGAGCTATAGACCAACACAAGTGGTGTATTTAAAGAAACTGAAACATACTGAACAGAAGGATCAGTGGAGAAGCAAATCCTGCAGCAGGAGTCGTTTCTAAAGTTCCCATGGATGTTTTTTCGCCTAATTTAACTGGATCACATTCGAAGTTAAGCTGACTGCAGATACATTTGGACTCAAAGGGTCAAGTTACAGAGATACTGAAA
The DNA here is from genome assembly GCA_023238725.1 of Scortum barcoo. NCBI lineage: Eukaryota > Metazoa > Chordata > Actinopteri > Centrarchiformes > Terapontidae > Scortum > Scortum barcoo. Next base: position 24,218,211 of record CM041544.1, on the reverse strand, counting down.
AGATGGATGTTTGAGTTTTCATAATTCTCATAATTGAGCAGGATGCATTACAAAAAGCATTATGTCTGTGAATGTGCAGACCTGCCACCTCACCACCAGCCCCCCGTTTTATCTCCAAACATAATCCTAAATGCCCGGAGTCAGACATTAATGTCGCAGAGCGTTTATCTCTGCTGTTTTCCTGTAACGTTGCTCCCCTCAGCAGCAGCAGCAGCAGCTCCTGTGCCCAGGTGATGTTTGACGTCCATTAACAGCTCATAAAAACCTGGTCAACATGTTGTGTTAATGGCTCCGTGCCGCCAGGGCCAGCCATCTGGTGTGTGTGTGTGTTGTGTGTGTTTGTGTTGGGTCATAACTCAGCGTGACTGGAGAGGTTGTCAACACCACTCCATTATCAGTAACATCCCGTGTAAACAGTAAGGCGCAGTGCAGGTTTCTTAATGCAGTGATTGGCAGCGCTGTGGGATTTATCCAGTTTCAACCACCGCGAGCTGGGAGCTTAATACTTTACCTTTAATCTTATCATATCCTCATATCTTTACAAAATCGTCTTTTTAAAACATACCTCCAGCTACAAATGAAACTTCTTTGGTGCAAGTTGACAAACTCTGATGGGAAGCTACTGATACACACAAACAGTCAAACCATTAACAGACTAAATTATAGCCTGACAAACACTGAACAACCAATTTGGTTTTGAACTCTAATTATATGGCTGAAAAGTTGCATCGTGCAACAAGTGGACGGTGACTAATAAATGCTGTATGAAAGTATGGTTCATTATGTGGCTCTAAAACATTACTGTTTGCTTTTTGGGACATTTTATAAATGAATAGATTATTTACTTCCCTCTGAACATCTACGATCACGGCCTGTTGACCATCTGAAACCTCCCATCCTGTCACATCATGTTATATTGTCTAAAATGTAAAATATTAAGCCTCAATCACATTTATGCTCATGTTAAACTGCAACTATTAAAAAAAAAATTGATTGCAAATGGTGCAAGTGTTAAAACTGCACACTTCTCATTGTTGCTGGAGGGCCTGATGATGCAGGATGTATTGATCTTTCAACAGGTGGTGGGAAAACACCCCCGTGGCTGACGGGACTTAAAATCTGAGTATAATTAGAAGAGATGTTAACTCTTAGCCTCTCTGTGCTCAGAGGACGGAGCAGATCTTTGCTAATTAGTGAAATAAATCCTGGGCTGCGTGTTTCATTACTGACTTTGCTCTGAATGTCGTCCCTTAAACCCTCCTCATGTTTACTTCAGGAAGGATTTGTGCTTTTGAACAATTTTCTGCAGAATAAGCAAATGTAATCATTATTTCACGATATTTTTCAAAAATGTTAACAAGACAAAAGAATAATTGCAAATCATTGCCCTTCAGTATGACATTATTTAATTCACAATCAGTATTATGAGGTTGATTTAAAAAACTGTAGTAAACTTTGACTTGCGTTAGTTCTTGTGTAAATCCCAGCAAACAAGTTCTGATCCTCTGTCCGAAGTAAACCTTAAAAATGGTGCTGAGAAATATTTGGAGCTTGTGTGGTGTTGGAGTGTCAGAGCTACCAGGCAAGACGGCTCAATTTACTGTCATAAGTTCTCTGTTCAGATTACCTACCGTAGCTCATTTAGCTGCTAAAATCTCATTTTCAGTGCTGAATGTTTTTAAATTTACTTTGAAACCAATTCTATCTTCTCAGTTATCAGTGTACTAATGATCTTAAAAGAAAATAAATCTGTGTCATGTTGCACAACAATGAAAAATTTTGTCGGGACTGAATGAAGTATAGTGGAGTGTGTGTGTGTATTTGTGTGTCTTGGTGTGTGTTCATTTGCAAGCTAAACGTATCCTCCTCGGACCGTCTGTCCTTAAAACAAACCACAGTGTCCTCATGATACTGTACTTTTGATGAAAGCATCCACTGAAAAGCTGTGTGTGTGTGTGTGTGTGTGTGTGTGTGTGTGTGTGTGTGTGTGTGTGTGTGTGTTGCTCAGCTCCTCACTAACTCCTGTCTTACCATCCACAGATTAGATCTGCAGTTTTTTCCTCTGTGACCTTTTAATCCATCAGGAAGTTGTTTGACACGCTGACAGTACACCCCCCCCCCTTTCATTTAGTCTGGTTACCACGGTAATCGTTGACTCCATGGAAACCTCCCCTAAACCTCCCCCATAGTTCAGCGTCTGTCTGCGTCTGCGTCATGACTCTCCTGTTTGCCTCTCTTTGTTACTCAGACATCAGAAAGATCACACACTGACAGACACAATAATGTGTGTGTGTGTGTGTGTTTAGGTGTGTATCGAGACCTACGTGTCCAGCTGTCACCAGCGCAGCATCAACACGGCGGTCAGAGCCACGCTGAGCCAGATACTGGGAGACCTGACGCTGCAGCTTCGACACAGACAAGAGGTCACGCCCTCATTGAAAACACACACACATAGATATATACAGCTGTGTGCACACTCAAAATGAACAATGCAACTATATTACACCGTATCAAATGCTGCACTCTGGTTTAAAACCCACTGGATGATGGATCTTTAACATACCTCTAATATGCACAGTAACACACATGTACACACAGATTACACACACACATGTAAGTCAGTCATAAAAGCAGATAAAAGCGCACAGCATGCAGAGAAGCACCTGAACAATGACACCCCACCAAACTGGCTCACAACAACACTTTCACAGCTTTTTTTTTTTTTTTATCAGCATGATATCAGTGCAGCCACTGACGCCGTCACAGTTGTGTTGACGCAAACTCAAAAAAAGACACACTCGCAGTAAACGCGCTTCCTGCTGTTTTCTCTCCGCAGGGTGCAGATGGAGACGAGGTGACGGCGCCTCCGCTGCACAGGAGAGGTACATCATTACCAGCACTGTCATCCTCCCCCATCATGCATATGATCAAATATTACATCTCTACTACCACTTAATTTGATTTCACCTGTACAATCTATTACGATTTACTACACCAGCTCTGCCTTTAATTTTGCCTTTACAAAGTTTAGACTCTTATTTTGTTGATTGTTTAATTTATAGCTTTATTAATGAAGTCACAGTTGAAGGTGCTGTATGTGCAGGAGGTGTTTATACTTCCTGTTTGCAATGATAGGAGGGAATAATATTAGAAAAAAATGTCAGAATATAATGCATTGCAGTACAACAGCACTACTAACTAAATCCTCAGTTATGAAAAATATCATTGATTGAACACTTGTGATTGTGTCGACAGAAAACTGAACCTCATAGGCACCATAAAAGTGGTATAGCTGATGTAATAACATCCTCTGAGCACAAAAGAAGGACACTTGTAGGTTATGATTTTCAAGCAGGGTCATTTTATCCCGGCTAGCATGAGAAGTCTCATAGCATTTGTTTAATACTTCAGCATTTTCAGAAAAGTGAATTGTTTTTGGTAAAAGTCTGAAGCAGACTCTTCAGAAGTCCCTTGTGGACTTTAATAATTTGTAGATTTGGACAGCACACTATGACTTAACAAGCAAACTCCCACAATGCTTGTGTGGGGAAGTTTGCACATTTTCCTTTAGTTTGTGTGAAGGCCAACAGAGACCTGCTCAGACTGATGGAAAACTGAGACGAGTCTGACAAGCTGCTGGATTTTGCCTTTAGCGGCGCCTTTACATTTTTTTTTTTGCCTCTCTGGTGTTAAGAATCTAAGAATAGCAAAGCCAGTCAGTTTCCTTCTCTCTAGTATGTTGTTTTCTCGTAAGGTGAGGACGAGGCTCTTGTGGCTGTGGACTTTTAATCTTCTTTAGTGTGCAGCGCAAACTGTTTTAAAGCTGATATAAAGCCACTGTAATCACCAATCTGCAGGCAGTAAGAAACACCTTCACAGAGAGACTGGAAGGGCTTGTTTATGGTACCATATAGTCTCACACACACACACGCAGTTTAGATGGAGGTGTGTGCAGGCAGAGAGCCCAGGTCCACATAGAAAGTATTGATTTATTTTATTTATTACAGAGAAATGTGAGACAGGAGAAAGAAATGAGTTTTTTATCACTTCATGTGCATATTGAATAAAGATAAAGATAAAGATGGTGCCGTGAATTAACTTTGCCATGGCGTGTGTGTGTGTGTGTGTGCGCGTTTGCAGATATTTCTCCCACCAGCCAGGCTCTGTGTGAAGATGTGGTGACTGTTCTGACGGTTTTCTGTGAAAAGCTGGAGTCAGTGGACAGGTAACGCTGCAGCTGTTCGTTATTTCCTTGTTGGGGTGATAATTTGTGAATCATCACACTTTGATGTGACGTCTCAGAGGAATCTCCATCACCAGACAGGAAACTCATTATAATTGTGCCAGATGAAAATGTAAAGATACTGAGAAAGAGATGTCTCAAGGTGCATTAGTTAGCTCATGTGGTGGGATATTAAAGAACAATCTGCTCTTGTTTCAATCAAATACCACTTTTAGTTCTGTTTAGTTTTTGGCAAGATGATTATTAGATATTACCAGTGGCTTTCTGACTTCCAATATAAATGTTCTTTTGCGTCTTTTCACCTTCTTAGCGGTAACCAGCTCCTGCAGCTCCTCTACCTGGAGTGCATCCTCTCCATGCTCAGCAGCTGTCCTCCCACAATGCATCTGTCCAGAGGTTTCACCGACCTCGTGTGGTAAGACTTCAACACTTCTATAACATGACAAGTTAAGACAAAATCCTTCATATTTTTGTCAGATAGGCGTAAAAAAAAATCACATCTGACACTCTCAAATCAGGTATTTTGGTCAGTTTCATGATATGCTTCCTTTTTTGTGATTTTTTATTTTTAACCCACTTTAGTTTAGTTTTCTGTATTTCAGTCTATTCATAATCACAAACTCTCCTCCTCCCAGGAAGCAGCTGTGTCCGTCCCTCGTGGCGATCATGGGAAACCCTGTCAACGACAAAACCATCACTTCCCACCACGGCTACGCGGGGGCGCCAGAGAGAGACCGCCTCTCAGACAGACTCAGTTTAGGTAAGTGGATTTACTAAAAAACTGTGGAAGGTTATCACATTTTTTGCATTTATACTTAAATTAAAGGTTAAAAGTTTGAGTTTAAACACATATTAAGATTACTAACAGAGAACAGTTACTAAAAGTGTTTTTTTTCATGTTTTTAATAATCATAGTGCCTTTTTTTGGCCAGCTTTTGTCCTCCTGTAGCTCCAAATTCACAAGTCAAAGATTGTGGAGTTAAAAAGATGCAGTTGCAAAGTCTCATGTCAGCGTTGTTGTAATTGCTTTGGAAAACACCCATTTACATAATTAGAGATTAAATAATTCAACAGATCCACAGCCAGTGTCCATTTGAGACAAAAATCAGGAAGATGTTTTTTTTTTTTTTTTTTTTGCTCTTAAAAAATTAAGAGCGCTGGAACAAAGATCACTTTTAATTATTTACCTTCCTGCCAGTGTTCAGTTTAATGGTCTCTTCTTCAGAATAATGGAAACTTTATTATTAATCATTGCTGATAATCAAAGGTGAAGTTGATTTTAGATTCTGGCTCAGGCTTGTTGACATTTTTCTGGCGTGTGAAGGGAACATGATTTTAGCTGCCCAGCTTCATGTTCCTCCTCGTTTGCGTCTGTCAGGGATCGGCCAGGAGGTGGACTCCTCTGGTGGAGGCGTGTCCGATCAAGGCAGAGGGTCTGGATGCTCTTCCAGCGCCCCCGCCAGGATTGCACCGGTAGTGTGCGGACCGTGTGTTACATCGCTGCGGAGCTGGTGCGCCTGGTGAGCTGCGTGGAGTCGATGAAACCGGTGCTGCAGTCGCTCTACCACAGGATCCTGCTGTACCCGCCTCCTCAGCACCGCACCGAGGCCATCCGCATCATGAAGGAGGTGGGAGGAGGAGCAGGAGGAGGCCTTTTTTTTCCAAAGCATAATGATAACTTTTGAGACTGATTGTCCTCTTTGGGCCGTCATAGATTTTCTTTCTGCTTCACCAAAGTTGAACTAATTCATCATAGTTGATCTTTCATGCATGTACACAAACATCTGACATAACGTGACGACTGCGTGCATTTTTGGAAACTGATCAAATGAATGTTTGCGTGTGTTTTAGATTTTGGGGAGTCCTCAGCGGCTCTACGATCTGGCCGGTCCGTGTGTGGCTGAGCCTGAAACCAGGAAGCGCTCCTTCTCAAAGAGGAAGTCCCACCTGGACCTGCTCAAACTGTTAGTGACTCCTCCATCTTTGTTCTTTATTTGGAAAGTTAGAAACTGCAGAATTTATTGTGTTAGTGTCGACATGTGCCCTTAAAGCTACACAAAGCTGAACTTGATGTCTCTTATTGATATAATGTGCAATATAATGTGTTCCCTCATAATTAATTCGACAGTAATGAGCCCAGTGTTTCACAGAAAGTTTAATAATTAACCACAACAAAGCAGTTGAGATATAATGTGTGTTCATGTGTTTCTGCCTCCTTCTGAAGAGTGATGGATGGGATGACAGAGGCCTGTATGAAAGGAGGCATCGAGGCGTGTTACTCTTCAGTTTCCTGCGCCTGCGCTCTCCTCGGGGCAAGTTAGACGAAACTGTCGCAGGGCCGCGGCATCCAACCTGAGCAGGTAAGTGAGGGATTTGGAATAGATAGTTGAAGATGAATTTTCCACAGACAGATGAAACATGGTCAACATCTCACCCTTTATTTACTGAAGAAATGAACCTCTAACATGGCAGCTGTGTGTGTCAGGCTCGGCTTCTCCTCAGGCGACTGGATGACCTGAAAGACGGGACGGAGTCGACGCGCGAGTCCATGGAGATCAACGAGGCCGATTTCAGGTGGCAGAGACACATCCTGTCCTCTGAGCAGGCTCCCTGGGACCCCAGCTCCTCTTCCTCCAACGTGGCCACAACGGGGACCGCCGAGCGCAGCCCTGACATCAGCATCAGCATCACCACAGAAACGGGCCAAACCACCCTGGACCTGGAGGCGGGGGAGCTTGGCCTGGCTCTGGGCCACACCACCCCTGAGGAGTGCGGGGAGGACGCCCACCTCCCATCGCCCTCGTCAAGTGGCAGCCAGGAGGGGACCAAGCATGAGCTGAGCCTTGAAGTGGTCCCGGGGACCAAACAGGAGGCGGGAGGAGGTTCACGGGAGGGGGAGGGAGTGGGAGAGAAACAAAGCAGCAGCAGGAGGAGGAGGAGGAGGAGGAGGAGGAGGAGGAGGAGGAGGAGGAGGAGAGAGAGAGAGAGACTGTAGTTCCTCCAGATGTCGTGCAGAGAAGTCACGCCCTCGTCTACCCCGACATCACCAACTTCCTGTCGGTGGAGTCCAGGACGAGGTCGCACCACGGAGGAGGGTCACGATACAGCGAGAGCAACTTCAGGTAATGCGTGTGAGCAGTCGGCAATAAAAAATGTTGACACTGAATGTGAAGAGCTCTGCAGATTTAATTGCAAGATGTTTAATTAAAAGTGTTTTAGAATTATTTGCTGAATTTTTGTTTGTTTGTTTGTTTGTTTTGCACATATGAAGAGTTTAGCCTGATGTCATGCACACTGTAAAAGGGGAAGTTGGCTCATTGCCTTGAACGTTTGTCACTTTCCTAAATATACCAACAATCTTTAGATTCATTTCCATCTTTTCATGCAGTCATTGGTTTTCATTTGTTTCAGAACATGATGAACTTTTAAAGATCCTTTTATTACATTATTGTTGTTTCTCAGTGCATTTAGGCCACCTTATTAAAGTAAACAACAATAAAAGTCACATTATCCTGTTAAATCAACCTTCGACTTTGAGATTTTCTAATGGCATCTGTCAGTTTTTGGACTTCTTCAATTCAGAACTAAGAAGTGTTTACAGCTGCATTACCTCACACTGATATCATTGCTTTAACATATGAATAAACTGATAAATAAATGTAAGAAATCAAAAGATAGAGATTTTTTCTTGTTTCTTGCCTTTGAAATAACCAATAATCTGATCTTCCTGTCGGTCTGTCAGCATGGAGGAGCAGGATTTGTCGCGGACAGAGTTTGACTCGTGTGATCAGTACTCCATGGCGGCTGAGAAAGACTCGGGGCGCTCCGACGTGTCCGACATTGGCTCCGACAACGTCTCTCTTGCCGACGAGGAGCAGCAGACCCCCCGCGACTGCCCGGGCCACCGCTCCCTGCGCACCGCCGCCCTGTCCCTCAAGCTGCTCCGCAACCAGGAGGCCGACCAGCAGAGCGCCCGGCTGTTCGTGCAGTCGCTGGCAGCGCTGCTCCCCCGGCTGCTGGGGCTGGGCAGCACCACAGAGGTGGACCTGTCGCTGCAGAACTTCTCCTCCACCTTCTGCTCGGGACTGCAGGCTGGTGAGACAGAGAGGGGGGGCAGGGTTGGTTTAATGTACTGATGTGAGTTGGTTTGTGTTTGAAACCGAGGAAGTGTGTGTGTGTTAACTAAACAGACAGGATATTTGCTGAGGGTGAAGTCTGTACAGCAGCCTCTTCCTTTATTAATCAGCACTGTCCACAAAAAAAAGTCTCTGCTGTTGGCTCATGAAGTGTTTGAACAGATAAAGTAAATACATCACATCGCATCGTGGGTTAAGCTTGTTACACAGATTCATAACTGACTAATTAAAACCAGAATTCACAAGTGAAAAACAACATGTAGATATTGTATTATTACTAACTGAGAAATGGAATAAATTACTGATTATTACTGATATTAATGTTGAATTATTTCCTGTCTTATAGTTCATGCTCATTGAAAGCCACAAACAAAAACTTTCAGGAGTTGTGAAATGGGAGGAGATGTCATGTAAAGCTTTATTAGTTGGAGGATGCGTCGACGTGAAACCTTTCTGGTTTCTGGTCGTCTGTATGAAAGATGAACAGCTGTGTTAGAAGAGAAATCGTTCTTTGATAGAGAGTCGATTAAAAACTGAAGGAGGAAGTCAACGGCGACTTCTGAGGAGCATTTCTTCAAGACACAAGCGATAGAGCATCAGATTTAACATGTGCAGCTTCTTACCATGACTTGAAGCTAAAGATCACGCTTTGTTGATAAATCAGCTGTTTAAATTTGTTCACTTTCAGATCAGTTCAGTATTCATGGTGACGTTATTTGTTCACAACTGAAACATCTAAGCTTTCTGAATTCACCACAGCTCCATTTCACAACTTCATCTTCTCATAGCAAAGTCACCTGAGGCTCATGGGTATTGGAGTATTTATAACTCCATACTGAAGTAAATGAAATAAGCTTCCTAATGTAAAGTGCCTTTAAATTCTCCATGAGCATTTGGTGTTTCCATGTTGAGGAGCGTTGGAGATATTACTGTCTGAGTGTCACTGTTTGATTCTGTGTGTTTAAGGATTTTAAGAAATTTCAAATTTTAAATGTAGCTGTGATGAAATTAAACTCCACATTCAGTTCATCACAGGAACCATTTACCAATTTAACTAAATGTTTTGCCTTCGAGGCACGACCCATAATCCATCAGTCAAAACAGTCAGCCTGCTGGGAGTTTTTTTTTTTTTTTTTTTAACTTCAGCAGAGCAAAAATACGAATCAAATTAAACTCTACGGTTAACTGGCTGTAAATCCCCAGAGTGAGTTTCTGATTATAACACTTGACTTCTCATCAGCTAACAGATTATATCTCAGCGTCTCCTCTCACCTTCACACTCATTTCCTCTCTCTCACCTGTCTCTCTCTCCCTCCTTTTACTAACTTTTCTCTCTTTCTCCATTAAATCACACTCCTTCCTTTCTACATTTAATCTTCCTATCCTCTCTTTCACTCTCTCCTCCCTTCTTCATTCACCAATTTTTCACCTCTTTTCTTTCCTTATTTTGTATTTCTCTAGTTGCTCTTTATTTCCTCCTCTCCCTCCATCCACTTCTGAGTCCCACTGGCACTCAAATTAGCTTCATTGGCACAAATGTTGGTGTTTATTACTGCCAAAGTTTTCTCTTTCCTCCTGTTCCTTTCTTTTCCTATAATAATCCTTCACGCTCATCAGGGTGGACTGATCATGCTTTTAAGGGCGTGTTGTTCTTGGTGTATTTTCTGTTGTTGTGTTTCTCTGAGCAGCTTTCAGATAATCCAGAGATCCCTCCCTCTTTTTTATCTTTCTCTCTCTCCAGGTGGGATCCACTCTCCGGGTTTCGAGGCAGGCGACACTCTGAGCTGTCAGTCTCTGATGAACGCAGACGGTCTCTACCTGGTGTCGTACTACGCTCTGCTGCTCAACCTCAAACTGTGCTGCTGCGACTACTACAGGCGGCGAACGCTCGCTCCCGTCCTCAGTCTGGTGAGCAGAGCAGAGGCCTCCATCCCCAAAAGATCAGTTTGCAAGAGGGATTAAACACGATACACACAAATCTACAGTGCATCCAGAAAGTATTCACAACGCTTCACTTTTTCCACATTTTGTTATGTTACAGCCTTATTCCAAAATGGATTAAATTCATTTTCTTCCTCAAAATTCTACACACAACACCACATAATGACAACGTGAAAAAAAGTTTGAGATTTTTGCAAATTTATTAAAAATAAAAAACTAAGAAATCACATGTACATAAGTATTCACAGCCTTTGCTCAATACTTTACTTTGTTGATGCACCTTTGGCAGCAATTACAGCCTCAAGTCTTTTTGAATATGATGTCACAAGCTTGGCACACCTATCTTTGGCCTCTCAAGCTCCATCAGGTTGGATGGGAAGCGTCGGTGCACAGCCATTTTCAGATCTCTCCAGAGATGTTCAACTGGATTCAAGTCTGGGCTCTGGCTGGGCCACTCAAGGACATTCACAGAGTTGTCCTGAAGCCACTCCTTTGTTATCTTGGCTTTGACTCAGGAGTGGCTTCGGTCTGGCCTCTCTACCATACAGGCCTGATTGGTGGATTGCTGCAGAGATGGTTGTCCTTCTGGAAGGTTCTCCTCTCTCTACAGAGGGATGCTGGAGCTCTGACAGAGTGACCATCGGGTTCTTGGTCACCTCCCTGACTAAGGCCCTTTTCCCCCGATCGCTCAGTTTAGACGGCCGGCCAGGCTCTAGGAAGAGTCCTGGTGGTTTCTGAACTTCTTCCATTTATGGATGATGGAGGCCACTGTGCTCATTGGGACCTTCAAAGCAGCAGAAATTTTTCTGTACCCTTCCCCAGATTTGTGCCTCGAGACAATCCTGTCTCTGAGGTCTACCGACAATTCCTTTGACTTCATGCTTGGTTTGTGCTCTGACATGCACTGTCAGCTGTGGGACCTTATATAGAACAGGTGTGTGCCTTTCCAAATCAAGTCCAATCAACTGAATTTATGACAGGTGGACTCCAATTAAGCTGTAGAAACATCTCAAGGATGATCAGTGGAAACAGGATGCACCTGAGCTCAATTTTGAGCTTCATGGCAAAGGCTGTGAATACTTATGTACATGTGATTTCTTAGTTTTTTATTTTTAATTTAAATTTGCAAAAATCTCAAAAAAACTTTTTTCACGTTGTCATTATGTGGTGTTGTGTGTAGAATTTTGAGGAAGAAAATGAATTTAATCCATTTTGGAATAAGACTGTAACATAACAAAATGTGGAAAAAGTGTAGCGTTGTGAATACTTTCCAGATGTATTATATGAGAGCATTTGTAGTATTCATTACTATGTTTAGTAGAAAATCTGCAAACTTCTTTCTCTGTTGCTGATTAAAGTAGAGAAAAAAACAAAGTAAAGCATAGGAGACAAAACTAGGTAACTTTTATTTTAGTGGCCTGCAAATTTCATGGTAAGTAGGTGATAATTACCAAGAAACGTATTTGTCATTTCTTTGAAATGACCCACAAAATACCCCATCATTTACCAAAAATTTATCGGAAATTACTCCCAACATTATTTGATAATTATGTTTCCCAATTTCCCAAGAAGGAGGTAATAAATAGCTGCTCATTTCTTTTATACATTACCAAGAAAGTAATATGAATTTAATGCTTTACTCCAAAGTTTCCTGGTAAGTACACTACCTGGTAACTGAACGAGTGAATGAATGGATGGATTTTATTTAAATGGCACCTTTGACACACAAATTGCAGCTGAAATTAGCAGGAAACATCTTTGAAATTTACATGGAAAGTTCATTCATCCACTTTTGAGCTGCATTTTGTGTCTGAAAGGTGCAGTATAAATAAAGTTCATTCATTCATTCACTCAGTTATCAGGTAGTGTACTTACTTAGAAATGAGTAAAACATTAAATTTGTATTACTTTGCTGGTAATGTTTAAAAAAAATGAGCAGATATTTATTGCCTCCATGTTGGGAAATTGCAGAATATAATATTTTAATAATGTTCAGGTCATTTCTTATAAATCTTTAAAATGTTTAAATGTTTAATTACATGTTACTTGTTAATTATCACCTACTTACCATGAAAGTGTTACCCAAAACTAACTTAAAAAGAAAAGGCCTGAAATAGTAGAGTGGGTGCAGGAAAATATAAAATATGTCAGAAATATAATAAATTAGAATAAAATTTGATGTATTGGTGCCATAGATTGAACAGATGGATTACAGTTTGACGTGTGTTTGTTGTGCGTTTTTTGCAGAAGGAGTTTGTGCGTCTGATCCAGAGCAGCGGCGTCCTCGTGGTTCTGTCTCAGGCCTGGATCGAGGAGCTGTACCATCAGGTGTTAGAGCGCAACCTGCTGGCTGAGGCCGGGTACTGGGGCTCACCTGAGGACCACACACTGCCGCTCATCACCATGCTCACAGGTACACAAAAACACCAATTTCTTTGTATGTCCGGCTCGTAATCTGACGGACTGTGAGCAAATGAAAATATGACCACTTTGTTTTATTTTCTCCTTCCTCACCTCTCCTCCTCTCCTTCTTCTCAGATATCGATGGCCTGGGCAGCAGTGCTATCGGAGGTCAGCTGATCAGGAGGGCGTCCAGCCGATCGCCGCTCAGCTGCGACAAAGCTGGCAGCGACTCTGTGATGGCAGGTCAGCAGATCTGTCATAATGCTGCAGCCAAACCTCCGAAATATCATGAACTGATCGATTCTCTGTGAATTATTCATCAGCTTTACATCCCTACAGCAGAGTCGGTGATCCTTTTGTGGTATAATATTTAGTTATCCCAAAGTGTCTGCGCTGTGTTGGGTCGTTAGCTTGATTTCTTTCTTCTTCAGCTTTGAGAGAGTAACTCAGTCAGCAGAGGAGCTTTTCTGTCGCAGGTCAAACCCTCAAACCTGAAGCATTAAAGAAGTATTTTTAGAGGAACATTCAGAGGAGAGATTTTTCCTCAGAGGCTCCATATCGGCCCATCTCAGCTCTTCAAAATAAGGTTCATCATCCTGAAACTGCTGCAGTGTTAATCGGTTGCTGCACTGAAAGACGAAACATCCCAGAACAGTTGCACGGTCAAAAACTCCAACACCCCTTTTTTTTTTTTAAGTGGTGCCTTGAAAATGAGAGGATGCAGATGAGCAAGGCCGTAAGAGATGAATAGATGAATATTTGGGTGTTTTATATCCCCACTGACAGGGAGCGTTGCTGTGTTACGCCACAGGACACCAATTAAAATCTACCCACAAGTGAGAATATAGTGAAATATATCCAGGAACTTTGAAACTCTGCAGTAAGCCAGATAAACAGACAAACTAAAAAAAAAACATTGGAAAAAAACATTTAAAGTGCTTCTGATCTGTTTGCCATATTTACACAAAACAGTGTATAAAAACCATTCAAGTGAATGTGTTTTGCATTAGAAAAGATTAATAGTTTCCTCCACAATAAAAGTCTGAAGAATATAAAACTTTTTACTTTCAGTATGTGTTTATTAAACTGTAGGTTAAATCTGATTTGCTGATTAATTGGTTGATTTGAAGTTTGTTTAATATAATTAATAATTAATTAATAATATTTTGTTCAGCTTCAGGTTGATCTGATTGTGTTTGATTTTATCCATCCAATCAAATCACCACTTTAAAAAAAAGGGGGAAAAAAGTCTATTGATGAATGTGACTGCACATTCTTAAACATTTTAAAGTGCTAAAAAAGAAAAAAGAAAGGAGATGAGAAGGGAAAAAAAAGACTTCAGAAAACAGAGCAGAGGAGGGCAGACGCAGAGAGAGACGGAGAAAATGAGTCGGGATCTCCTGAGCTCTTTCACCGTGTCCCTGGAAGACAAAGGATTGGCCAGAATCACCATGGCAACTGCTGCTGAGTCACCCCTGTGTGTATGTGTGTGTGTGTGCGTAAAAGCGCAATCTTCAGTCATGCACTTGCTGTTGTTTTCAGGTGTGAGCTAAAGGAGAATAAATCTGTCTTTTTTTTGTGTGTTTTTCAGGAGCCGTGTTCTCCCGCTTCATCCTCACCGGCGTGTGGAAAAACCTGATCGACGTGCTGTCCACGCCGCTGACGGGCCGCATGGCGGGCAGCTCCAAAGGCCTGGCCTTCATCCTGGGAGCAGAGGGGGTCAAAGAGCAGAGCCAGAGGGAGAGAGACACCATCTGTCTGAGTCTGGACGGCCTCCGCAAAGCTGCTGCGCTCAGCTGCGCTCTGGGTGGGTGAAACGTGTCCAGAGAGGTGAAAGGTCAGGGTCAGCAGCAGGCCAAGTGTGTGTGATTATTTTCAGCACCAACATCCACTGACAGCTTCTGCTTGAATCAACCTGCTCTCATATGATGTTTTTGTTCACAGAGGAAAGTTTCTTTATAAATTATTTGGTGTCTAAAAGGGGAAGTTTTGGGTCTTACACCACTTTCGCCGACTTGTTTAGGTGTGGCACAGATCAGGTTTGACTGACACTTCTTTCACTTTTCTGTTTTGTTTGATCAGGGAAAGAGTTACTTAAGTTAAAACTTAAGTCACATGCTGCTCTCCTAATCACACAAGATTGATGAAATACTAATCAGAGACTGTAAAATAAAGTAAAGACAAGACAACAGTTAAATGAATATGAAGCAGCCCTCAGATAGATGTGATGGATGAATATTGTTCACTTTGACCCTCCACACAAATGCACAAATGGAGAAGGAGCAAAGCGTGGAGGCTGTCAGGAGACCGAGCGATGTTGTTTCTCTTATTAGCGCACAGACTGACCTCGTGATTTTCCCTGAATGGCTCCACCCAGCTTCAACCTGAGCAGAAGTGCAAATTTTTTGATTTTGGAGACTTTAAATCCCGTCTGAAGTTAAACACTGACTCAAACTTACCTGTTAGGAGCTCAAACCTCCCGAGCAGCTTTAAAATTAACTTTGCAAACATGCAGAACATCAATCGTCTCTTCTCTGATTATACTGAAGTTGAAATTGGCCTCATTAATTAATTGTTAAGTTGCGTGACTTAAATCGCTATATGGAAATACAGCTGCAGTGTTAACTGCACTGGTTCAGGGAGAACATCGGGGGAAATAACATTTATTTCATTAAATTTTTATTCATTTTTTTAATTAATTAATTTGTATTAATCTGAACGTATCAAACCTTAAAAGTCACTGGCACAACCGCTTGGCCGACCAGAGGTGAAACCTGACTGAAATTATCAGCACAGATGCACTGATAAATATGAATGAAATGAAATTTCTTTTTTTATTAAGTCAAAGTTTGGATGAATGAAACTCAATAGCTCATCTTTACACTGCATATATATGTGTGTGTGTGTGTGTGTGTGTGTGTGTGTGTGTGTGTGTGTGTGTGTCCATCATCAGGTGTGGCTGCCAACTGTGCGTCAGCTTTAGCCCAGATGGCCGCGGCCTCGTGTGCAGGAAGTGCAGGAAGAAAAGGAGGAGAAGGAGGTGGGAGAGATGGGAGACGCCATCACACAAGGTACTGAGAGTAGTTTACCCACATCCGGGCAGATTTAACCTTTAATGACACCTGAGAGATAATAAAAAGGTGAAAAAATCTGAAGGCCAACTAGTAGCTGCTCATGAATACACACATATGCATGCTTGTGTGCAAAAACACACAAGAAAACACAAAAAAATTGAGTTGACAGCATTGGTTTTGCACAAATCATTAAATAATAGAGCAGTAAAATCTTAAAGAGGAAGAGACTTGAATCACTTTCACTCATTTTATAGCCAAATAAGAACAGATATTTGAATGATTGGATCTTTTATTAAAAAACAGTGGTTACAGTGGTATCTTGCAGGACTCTGAAGGTGTCATCAGTAAACAGGCCTTTAGTGACACCTAGTGACAGCTGTGCCTGCATCTTCTGTTCTCTCATTGTCTTTTGCAATTTTCTTTTTTTTTATTTAAGCAAGGACACGGAGATTGCAATTGTAAATTTCAAGCTGACATGTTGTGCATTAGTCAGTTTTGTTTGTGTGTGTGTGTTGTGTGCCTATTATTACACGTTACATGCATGTTGTGTGCAGCGTTGCAGTGTACATGTGAGGAAACTCAAAAGTTTAAAAGGTCACAAACCTGCAGCAACACACGTCCTTCGTATCAATCTTTAATGTGTGTCATGTTTGTGGATGTGACATTCGTTCAAGGTCGATGAGCTTTGACACGGGTACAGAGGACTCTGTGACCTTTTAAACTCTGAGTGTCTTCATGTGTATGTCATGTGTGTGGATTTTTGTGTGTGTGTGTGCAGTGAAGCAGCGTGTCGAGCAGCGCCTGGAGCAGATCGGCCGTCCTCAGGGAGTCCGCCTCCACACGGCTCACGTGCTTTGTATGGACGCCATCCTGAACGTGGGGCTGGAGATGGGGAGCCACAACCATGACTGCTGGCCGCATGTCTTCAGGTATACACACACACACACACAGGTCAGCGTGTGTGTTTCTGGGCAATAATTTCTGAAGTTCACTGTGTGTATGATGATGCTCTAGGTGGATTACATTTTCAGAAAATTTTAACATCTTTTGGGGCATTAAACATTTTGAAAACTAACTTTAATTTCACACAGTTTTTACAGTTAACACAAAAAGTTGTTCACTTCTTCAGCAGATGGAGTTCTGCAGATACAGTTTTAATACAGTAGGTTTACATAAATCCTCTCTCAGGGTGACCGAGTACATCAGCTCTCTGGAGCACACACACTTCAGCGACGGCTCCTCGCAGTCGTCCTCGCTGACCACCATCACCCAGCAGAGCCAGCAGGCGGCCGGCGTGGACCTCGGCCTGGAGCTGAGCTGCGAGCCCAGCCCGGAGGCCTCGGAGCTGGGCCTCAGCCAGCCGGTCATTCAGCCTCTGTCCATCCAGGAGCTGCTGAGGGAGAGCAGCCGAGGGGGACGAGGTCTGGATCTGAAGAGCGGCAGCCTGATGACGGGAACCAGCGCCGCCAAGGCGGTTTGTACGCTGTCGACACAGGCCGACAGGTGGGATATCACTTTTATCTGTAATTCTCTGAAAACAATGCAAGGACTTCTTAAAGTCGCCATATTCATTTTATACAAATATTCATTTCTTAGTCATATTATGGACATTTTAGGTGGATTTCTCCTTTAAGTTGTTAAAAAAAATGTGTTTGAGGATGAAACACAGACAAAGAAAAACAACATTAATGAACCAGGAAATGGCGACATTTTAGGGGATACGGTTTAGGGGTCTCTTTAGGGGTCATTTTCATTTAAATATAACTAGAGTACATGATGAAGATTTCCCACAATAATAATAATGATTATCCCATAATAATTATTATCACATTACAGTGTGAACAGTTAGATTTACCACCAACGTGTCTTCATACATTTTAGACAAAGATCAGAGTTCATAATATGCAACAATAATGAAAAGAGAGGCTGCATTGTGTGTGGACAATGAAAAATGAGAACGACCTGCCTCCTAAATTCAGTTTGTAATTCAAGTGCAACAGCCCAACAAAACACCTGTTGCTTATTTATTAAATTAACAGTGAGAATAAAGGTGTCCTCTTAATAAATTTATCTGCCACAACCATGTTATATTGACGTTTGCTGTAGAGATGGCGTGGTTGTGGATCACCTTAATGGCCACAAGATGGCAGCAAAGGACAGAACTTTTTTTGTTCTTATTTCTTGTTTTTTTTTTTTTTGTTTGTTTGTTTGTTTGTT
This sequence comes from Scortum barcoo, assembly GCA_023238725.1. NCBI lineage: Eukaryota > Metazoa > Chordata > Actinopteri > Centrarchiformes > Terapontidae > Scortum > Scortum barcoo. Next base: position 24,200,197 of record CM041544.1, on the reverse strand, counting down.
TTTTACCTGTATTGAAAAGTCCTATAAAAAATAAAGGTATTAATAATAATAATAATAATAATAATAATAATAATAATAATAATAATAATAGTAGTAGTAGTAGTAGTAGTAGTAGTAGTAGTAGTAGTATTGGGTGCTCGCTCTTATATTTGAAATACTTGTATACTTTAAACAATAATGTATTATTTTAAAAGTGAGAACATTTTTGGGAGGAGAATCTAAATTTAAAAAATGAGGACAGTTTGTTTGGTCGTCACTTCTTCAAAGGGCTGTTTGATGGTTAAGACTTGTTTTTAGGTTTAAATTTAGACTTGGGCTTTATGTTTGAGTCCTCACAAGTACAGAAATACGTTATGTTTGTATAAGCGAGTGTGCAACGGTTGTGCACTTATTAAAGATTTATTCCCTGGCATAACTAACTATGCACACACACACACACACACAAACACACACACACACACACACACACACACACACACACTGCTGCAGTAAATGTGTGTTCATTCCAAGGATCATCTCTTATATAACCAGTTATTTAGGCTGCTTTTAGGAGCGAAAAAAAAAAAAAAAAAAAAGTTCCCTCTGATCTTTTGGAACAGATGGCCTGAACACATTTACAAGCTCAACGCGAGGCCAAAACATAGTAGATACTCCTGCACAGGGCTGCCCCCGAAACACTTTATTCACTGTGTGCTTTTAACTTTTCCTGCAGCAGAGAATATTTTCCTCTCACGTAACTATTCTGAACTAAAATACACCCAAAAGACCAGAAAACAAAGACTCGGTGTAAATAAACCCGTGAATTGTCTTTTCTATAGAGTCAAAGTCAAACATACACACACACGCATACACGTCCCTGTAGATGGTTGTGTGGATGTAATATCTCTCTCTCTCTCTCTCTCTCTCTCTCTCTCTCTCTCTCTCTCTCTCTCTCTCTCTCTCTCTCTCTCTCTCTCTCTCTCTCTCTCTCTCTCTCTCTCTCTCTCTCTCTCTCTCTCTCTCTCTCTCTCTCTCTCTCTCTCTCTCTCTCTCTCTCTCTCTCTCTGTTTCAGGTTGTTTGAAGAAGCAGCTACCAAACTGAATCTGGTCGGTTTGGTCGGCTTCTTGCAGCAGCTCAGAAAAGCTTCTCAGTCTCAGCTGTTTGACTCCGTTACTGAGACTGTAGACTACTCATTGGCAATGCCAGGTACACACACACACACACCTTCAAACACGATATAACGAGTGATGATGTAAGCGTGATCATTTGGATATGCGTTAGGTAGAAAAATGTAAAAATCAGTGCATGTAAGGTGATCCAATGATTATTGATTTAATGAATTCATCCTCACATACAGTTGATCTGCAGTGATCGTAAGTCATCCAACATTTAAGTTTTAATTCCTCCTTCATCGATCTGTTCCTTTGAGGCCAATTGGTCCAACTTATTACAGATTTACAAACACAAAATCTTTATTTGTGCCCGTAGGCGAGGCCAAGTCGACTCTGGACAGACGCAGCGCTCTGCACCTCTTCCGTCTGGGCGAGGCCATGCTGCGAATCGTCAGGAACAAGAACCGACCTCTGCTGCACATGATGAGGGCCTGGAGCGTGGTGGCCCCTCACCTGGTGGAGGTGATTTAAAAAAACACAGGCTTCATCATTAGTATTAAATTATTCCAGACTATGTGCTTTTTCTGTGTAATTCTGCAAAATGCTGCCTCACAAAAATTGGCAATATGAGGACATCTCCCTGAGGTCACATCTTTGGTTTTGATTTATGGACATTTTAGGTGGATTTCTCCTTTAAGTTGTTAAAATAAAAACAAACACATTTCTCTGAGGAGACAAAGAAAAGCAACATTAGCAAACCAGCAAACAATAATACTTTAGGTGATATGTTTAAGTCATTTTCTTTGTCATTTAGAAGTTTTTATTGTTTAAGCATTAAATTGTGAGCAAACTGCAAACACACAATTTTACATTTTAGACAAAGCTCAGAATCCACGATATGTAAAATAATGAAAAGGGTGGACGAAAAGAGAAGTTGTGTGTGATATGATTCTAGCATTTAAAAGCTTTGATTTGAAGTTTGTTGGGGAATTTGGCAAATTTCTGTTTTTATGTAAATGAAGTCCAAATGAAGCACAGTTTATCTTCTCTCTTTCTGATTTTGCACCTCCTCCGCCTACTTTCTTCGCTTTTCAAGTGAAGTACTCTTAATTTCATGCAGTGGTCATATTTAACTCAAGCAGCAGCAGTTTTAGTTCATTGCTGTCATTATCCTTGTAGAAATGAGTGCTGAGTAATAAAAGATAATCAGAGGTTATTTGTTAAGAATAGGCTGAAAATGTGCGTTAAAGCTCAACACAGGATCTGCACAACGCTCTTTGAATACACATATGTATGTAAAAGTTTCTCCTTCTTCCAGGCGGCATGTCACAAAGAGCGCCACGTATCCCAGAAGGCCGTTTCCTTCATCCACGACGTCCTGACGGAGGTGCTGACGAGTTGGGCAGAGCTTCCACACTTCCACTTTAACGAGGCGCTGTTCAGGCCCTTCGAGCACATCATGCAGCTGGAGCTCTGCGACGAGGACGTGCAGGACCAGGTGAGGAAATCCGAGGTATCCATCCAGAAATCGAGTCAGTTTGAAGCGCCGCGTGTGTGAAGGCGTGCCTCTCTGTTCGCCTCCCTGCAGGTGATAACATCAATCGGCGAGCTGGTGGAGATGTGCTCTCCTCAGATCCTGTCAGGATGGAGGCCTCTGTTCAGCGCTTTGAGGACTGTCCACAGCAGCAAGACCGACACTAAAGACTACCTGCTGGGAGAATACTCCATGGGTACAAGGGCAGATCAATACACATGCATTTTATTGAAAAAATCTGAAGTTTACCACTTGAAAGTTTCTTTCAAACAACTAAAATTGTTGTTATTCTCAAACCATCCTTCTTCCCTTCCTTCTCTCCTACACCTTTTCTCCTCCAGGGAAGTCCCAGGCTCCAGTGTTCGACGTCTTTGAAGCCTTCATCAACACCGACAACATCCAGGTTTTTGCCAATGCTGCCACCGACTACATCATGTGCCTCATGAAGTTCGTCAAAGGCTTAGGTTTGTCTCATCTGTACATGCTGTTTTTTTTCCCAGTAGTTGGAGATATTTCTTTTATCAGCGTGTAGGGATTTTATTCTTCCTGGAATCGGGCAGTAAACTGTGTGTTTTGACATAAGGCGCTCATGATGTGCAGTTTAAACACTTATATGACCAGAGAGGATTTATGTGTGTGAAAAATCACATCATCAAAATCAAATCATTTTTGATAATAAACGCAGATTAACCACACCTAAATCAGTATTATCATTTTTAGCTTTTGCAATCATCATGTACAAAGACTGAATTATTTGGGTTCGTTGAGAAAACATTTAAGTATTTATGATTATTTTCTGTGTGATTGTGTGTGTTCAGGAGAGGTGGACTATAAGGAGATCGGAGACTGTGTCCACGTGTCGGGTTACAGCTCCACTGACCTCTGCCTGCCCGCTCTCGACTACCTCCGCAAATGTTCGCAGGTAGGAAGCCCAAAAAGTGACTAAACCAACTCTATTAATCAATGCACAGTTTTAGAGAGACAGCAGCAGCACCTGTGAATTAATGAAGCCATGTTGACTGACAGCTGCTGGCAAAGATCTATAAGATGCCGTCCAAGCCGTTGTTTCTGGGTGCTCGGCTCGCCAGCCTGCCGATGAGATCACAGGAGCGTTCGATCAGCACAGAGGACGGGATGGACTGTGTCCTGCAGGAGTTTGATGACGACACAGGTGAAGTGTTTATCCACATCTGTCTCTCTGCGCTCTCTCTCCTCTCTCTCTAACTCCAGCAGGGTGGTGTTGTGTGTTTTCGGCCCTGCAGGTCTGATCCAGGTGTGGATTTTGTTGCTGGAGCAGCTCACGGCGGCCGTGTCAAACTGTCCTCGCCAACACCAGCCTCCAACGCTGGAGCTGCTCTTCACCCTGCTCAGAGAGGTCACCAGCATACCAGGTGAGACTGAGGACAGAGTTCACCTCTATCACAGCTGAACATTAAAGGATGCATAAAACCTTTTTATAACACAGTCCCAGATTTTCTACAGACACACTCACAGTCTGTATCTCCTCCCTGCAGGTCCGGGGTTCGCCATCTTCTCCGTCATCCAGCTGCTGCTTCCCGTGATGTCGCTGTGGCTGCAGCGTAGCCACAGCGACCACTCCTACTGGGACGTGGCGGCGGCGAACTTCAAACACGCCATCGGGCTGTCCTGCGAGCTGGTGGTGGAGCACGTCAACAGTTTCATACACTCGGGTGAGACACGATGTGTGTTTGTCATTGTTGTTGACCTGCTGTGAAAAAACACAAAAAACAGAGAGGTTTATAAAAGTTTAAGCCTCACTGTCACCCTCATTATTTCCTGAACATGAAGATTTAGAGTTTATAGTTTTTTTCCTCTTGGACCACATTGATGGTCGAGCATGTTCGGAGAGTGCAGTGACCTTAAGCTTTGTGAGACTGTGTGACTTTAAGTAGAATATGTAATGTCTGCAGTGCTAAGCCTCTCTGTTAGTGGGTCAAAAGCTTTCTAATGCTCAAATATTTTAAAAAGTGTCAGTTCAAAGCTCCACGCTGCAGTTTGTGCTCATTTTAATGGAGTAAAAAAAAAAACTCTGACATGGTAAATGTGTTTCTTGTAGATTCTCATAGATGGATTACAACAGAAAGAAATGAAAGTAAAGAAAGAAGATGAAGGATGGAAATAGAAAAGGAATAAGGGGGCAAACACATGGGGAAATTTGGAGATAGAGATTTTAGAAACATGCATTAGTGATAAAAAATACATTAAAATATATAAATAAAACACTAAAATAAAATAATAATAAACTCTTGGTGCACTGTCACAGATCTGATGAGTTGTTATCGTCCGTCTCGTGTGTGTTTGTGCGCCGTAGTGAAGTGGAGCGTGACTGATGACTTGTTGTTCTGCTGCCCTTTAGTCAAATTAAATTGTGGCCTCCACCTCCATCCCATGTGCTAACGGTCGTGTGTTATGTCGTGTGTGTGTGTGTGTGTGTGTGTGTGTGTGTGTGTGTGTGTGTGTGTGTGTTTCTGCCTTCCCCCACTGCAGATATTGGTTACGAGTCTCTGATCAACCTGATGTTGAAGGATCTGTTCAAGCTTCTGGTGGCCTGTGTGTCTGAACCTGCAGAGACCATCTCCAGAGTCGGCTGCTCCTGCATCAGGTGACGACGCACGACTCTTTGTCTTCTCTCGACTCAAACATCCGTCACCACAGTTAGAAATCACAAAGAAACTTCAATCTTCAAGAAACAGTTCAGGGATCTCTTTCTCTGAGTGAATGTTTTAATTTGATTTTAAGAGATTAAGATCTCTTTTACAAGAGAGACCTGAAAACAAATCGCAAGAGCCAAAATTTTAATGATATCTTAAATAGTTAACGATCAAGTGTAATCAGAGATGGTTTTAGCCCTCGAAATCTGAAATAACAAGTGTTGTTTGTTCACATTCATGTGGTTAAATATGAGTTTTATTTGAATGCAAAATAAATTTGTTCATCCTTAGTTTGAGTTGGTTCAGTAAGAGAAGTGTGGGATTTTGAGGGCAAGTTATAAGCAGACTTAATCCGGGTCTTAAACAAGGTTTGTTATATGCTTTCTTATTCTATTTTTGAGTAAATCCCATGAAAGACCAACAGCAACAAAAAAACTAAAACACAATTACATAACCTAGTGAGTGATGTTCCTTCAATACCATGAACACACACACTGTACTTTATTTTGACTCAGTCACATATAAACCATCCATTTGGCCCAAATATTTGACAAATATGCATTAATCCATCACTGAAAATAGGCCCCCATTAAATCCACTGTTTACTCCTGTTTAAATAAGTATCCAGTTATTTTAGGAAATTTACTGAGCATATAAGAATAAGAATGACAAGGATTATTTATGATATTTTGGAGGGATTCGTTTACAATAATGAACATAAGTTTGATTAAAATGTAGACAGTGTGTTCGAAAGTTTTTTTCTGACACTCGTACGTTTTTATTTTTCTCTGTCTAATCTGACCACTGTTGTTTCTGTTTTTTTTCTCTTTCAGGTATGTTTTGGTCACAGTGGGTCCAGTGTTCACAGAGGAAATGTGGAGGTTAGCCTGCTGTGCTCTGCAGGACGCTTTCTCTGCAACCTTAGAGCCCGTCAAGGTACATGCACACACACACACACACACACACACACACAAATGCAAATGCATGCAAACAAGGGATGCATAGAGATAAAATGGTGTACATGCTCCCACATGTCAGCAAACACACAAACGTAAACAGGACGATGAATACGCAGATAAGAAAACGAACAAATATCCACATTTGAAAACACTCTCACACACACTGTCACACTCGTCCACTGTTGTAAACCACATAATCCATCCCCAATCTGAAGCTGCTGGTTGGGACAGAAGTAAGCTAAAAGCCTTTGCTGTTAATACTGTCAACATGCTGACACTCCACGTTAAGCTTGATAACCCCAGTTAACCTCGCGCACACCGACAGCTGTGAGCGGTTTGTCTCCTCACTGTGTCAGGGGTTTATTCTGATCAACCTCTTTTCTGGCTGTTAACCTGATTAAACTGAGAGGAGAAACAAACAATGCTGCTTTAAAGCTTTTGGACCTTTTGTACTTAACACGAATCCTTTTCTCACGATCACAGCTGACATTAAAAAGACAAGTTTTCATTTAAGGAAAGATGCCATTATGATGTCTAAATATCATTTCAAGATTTCAGGAATTTATTATCATATGCACATCAATATACAGCAAACAATCACTGGCAATGAAATTCTTAAATCCCTACAAACAATGCTAAAAATGTTAACAAGAATAGACCCACTCAAGCAAAAAAACCACAGATTACAGTACTAAACAATATTATATAAATACAAATTAAGTAAATATACAACTAAACAGACATATACAATAGAGAGTGATGGTGTTATTATAAAGTGATGGAAATAATCAGCAAAACAGAAGGTAGTCTGAATAACGAGTCCCAAATTAGCAGAATTATCTGAATAATCTGATCCAAGAATAAATAAACAACCACTAATCTGACCATGCAGGCGGTGCCAACTTTTCCACTCGGTGCTGCAAACAGCTCTGTTGACGTTGAGGTTTACATTGAAGTTTCAGACATAGCCCTGACAGTCGTATAGAGTACTGCAACATATAAAAGAACAAAAAATTAATAAAGTGAGCACCATAGTACAATTTGATTGCCAATGTCAGTCTAAATCTAAACGCTTGTAATTTAATAAACGTAAGAAAGACATTTCTAAACATACCGATGTGACAAAGTAAGGTGAAATGTTTAGAAGCATTAATAAACTTTTAAAATATAAAAATCAGTCGTTGGTTGGAAAGTTTCCATCGATGCAGGATTTCCAGAGAAAATGTAGTTTAGCTTCAGAGGCAGAAAGATCCTGAAGCATCTCGTTTCATTCACTCACTCATCAGCTGTGTAGTGTGACGTATCACCTCCTCGTTCTTTCCTCAAAGGTTTTATTTATAAATCATAGAGGTGAAATGATTTCATAAGTTGAGCTGTGGTTAAAAGATTGCTGTGTCTGACAGTTTCCCGGCCTGCTCAGCTTTATGTGAAATGAGGCGACTTGTGTTCATTTGCTGATGACGGCACCTGCTGAGTGGACGTGGTGTTTTAGTGCTGCGGGAGATCGCAGATTTAGAGAGTACAGCCTCGGAGGGGATCTGACCCCCCACTGCTGCTCGATTTCAGCTACACGGAGAACAACTGCTAACCTGTGTGTGTGTGTTTGTGTGTGTTCAGCAGAGGTGACATCGACAGGCATTATATTTGTGGATGTTGTGTGTTCCTGCAGTTTTGTGGCAGCTGCCTGACTGACTGCAGCTAAGCAGCTTTACAGCTTAGAGCCACATCTGTGTGTGTGTGTGTGTGTGTGTGTCAGGTTGTGGGGAATGAGGGAGATGACGATGGTCTTACCACCATTGACAGATTTTCTTTGCTTGTTTCCAGAAAATATGATTTCAGGGCTGTGAGAGGCGGAGGAGCTGTGGTCATTGGCTCGGTTATGTTTTTAATGTCTTAACAAAGTGTTAAAAGAAAAAAACATGGTGGTGTTTTTTTTTTTTTTTTCTTATTCTTCTTTCTGTCTGAAGCTGAACCAAACATGATTAAAGAAAAACCCTCGCTATAAGTTCTCCATTGTATCAGGAGTTTTTAGGGCTTAAATATATATAAACTCAGCGTATAGCTTAAAATGCTCTTATCCACATACATACGCGTTCATTTTGTTTATGTAACAGCTTTTGTGACCGTGATGCATGTTAGGACTAAAGTTATTGTTTTATATCGATTCAGGTCTTATGGATGTTTATATATGTGTTCCTATTATTATAAAAAGGCATAAGTTGAACTGTAACTTTGATCAGATGCATTCGTCATGTGTGTCGATGTACTCCAACATACTGCATCTCTAATAATAAAATACGTGTCATTTCTTATGTTCTTACTGCTTTTTGAACATGTTTTTGATTTATTCTTGGTGGGTTTAAATAGTTTCTGAACTTAAGAGTAACATGAACACAGAGTCAAAGATTTATTTAAATTTGACTGATGTGTGACTGACTTTTTGACACGACTTTTATAATCCATTTAGAGGTCTTGATGTGTAAAACAGAATGCAAAAGTCTGTAAATATTAAATTAACACGTCAATATGACTCCTCGTAATATTGTCAGGGTTTTAAGACTTTTAGAAAACCAGATTTATCTGATTTTGTGGGATCCTTCATGGTACAAAATCAGATTCATACAGTTGAACAACAAAGAAAGTCCTCTACTTTTTTACGAAATACGTATTTTGCTCCAAAGCAAATGGATAAAATATTTTGGACGGGATGATTTTCTATTAACACCATGATTTCTTTTTCATACTCAGAGAAAAGCTTCATTTCCTTCAGTTATTCTATTTAAAGAATAATGTTTAAAATATCCAGAGGAGCGTAAATATAAATTTGACAAACGAATGGGTGTAAGTGAAATAAATCATCCAGGAAAATGTAGGACACTGGCAGTGCTGTGACATACAGCTTACAGCGGGTGGACATCAATCCTTAGCATGTAGCTTATGCTTTCAGACACGTAAACTCATGACCTTTGACTGGGTTTATAGAAAAGCTGCAGTGCATTCAGGGCTCTCTGGATATCATGTACATACAAACTGCATAATACTTTTTTATCAGGATGGGAAAGTACATTTTTTTCAGCTGCAGGTAATACTGTCATCATTTTACCATATGTTATAGAAAATCAACTGTAATATAAAGGCAGGAATAAAGTTCATGTATATGTGTGCTGCAGGTTTAACAGTGATATTTTGTAAACCCTGATGACGACCCAAACATGTCGAGATTGATTAGTTTGCTTCTGCACACATTGTTTGACATTGTTTGACCAAATATATTTTTAATGCCTTTCTCTTTCTCTGTTTCTGTGTCTGTGCAGAACCTTCTCGCGTGTTTTCACAGCGGTTCGGACAGTTTTTCCGGAGACGCCTGTGAGGTGAAGGTGGCAGCTCCGTCCCACTCTCCTTCAGCTGAGGCCGAATACTGGAGGATCAAAGCGATGGCTCAGCAGGTCGGTGTGAATTAATGCTGCATAATAACCAGGAAGTGGACTTAATGTGCTAAAGTGACGAGGTCAAGTCCAAATTTTTTATTTTCATGCTTACTGGGCTGCTTTAACCTCAAATCCCAAAACAAAAATGAGCCTGAAAGTTAATGAATTAACCATGAAGAGGTGAAACTTTTCCAATTTACTGATCAATTTAATGACTGAAATGAACAAGTGTACACTTTTGTCACAGAAAATGTGTGTTTTTTTTAATGTTATGCATAGTTTTTGCCTCTTCATCTTATTTATGTGAATGTTAGATGTATGTTGGTGCATTAATTAAAATATGGTGCAACTTTTACCAAAAGGATTTTTTTTTTTTTTTAAATCTCAAGACACCATCTATTATAAAAAATCTAAAATTATCAGTGCAGGCCTGCTGTTATAGGTACAGCACTACACTATTGTGTTATTTGTGCGAGTGTGACTGCTGCTGGGCCGAGAGCTTGTTGACACGTCCTCTTTGTGTCCCAGGTCTTTATGTTGGACACTCAGTGCTCTCCGAAGACGCCCAACAACAAGGAGGGCTTCGAGCATGCTCAGTCCTGCGTTCTCATCATCGAGCTGCCGTCTGACCAGCAATCCAACGGACACACTCAGAAGAGGTGGACAACATTCACACTAATCCACACACAAAAAACATTTTCTGTTCATTTTCTAACATTACACCCAAACTACAGTCCTCTGCACCCAACCCCAAAATAAACTCTCTGCAGTCATCTTTTGTTTAAATCATAAAAAAAAACATGATTGGAAATTGCGGCCACACTGACTCTCTAACTCTCTCTGCTTGTCTTTCTGCTGCTGTGGTTACAGGAAAATTGGGTAAGACTGTTTTCTACCACATCTGTGACATCGTGTTTGTCAGATTTAACAGTGTGAAAAATGCCCATTTACAGTATGGCTTTGAATATTTACTGTCAAACTAACTTTTTCCACATTTGAAAATTTGTGGTTCATGACAAATATGTCAGATTTGCTCTGTAACATGAAAATATATATAAAAAATATAGATTTTTTTTTTTCATTAAAGCTTCAACAGAATGTATGCACAAAAGATAAGATCCTCATAACACTATAACCACACAATTATGACACATTGTGCAGCTCTATCCACATACTGAAGCTGCATATGGTGCAGTTGTACAGTGCTGAGTGTGTGAGTCCCTGCTGATCATTTTTATTGTGTCAGCATTTACTTTTAATGTTTAAGCCTCTTCTCAACAATTCAAGAACTGCTCTTTCTTCATTAAAGCCTTTTTGAATGTTCTCCCTCTAGAAATAATATTCTTTATATCCTAAAAAGTTTTTACTCAACCAGTGTTTTAGTTTAGTACATAGTATGTTAACCTGAACAGTATATATTTATGCTGGCACTGGGCATGAAAGAAATATCATATTTCGGAGTTACAATAAATTAGATTTAGGGCAAAAATAGTTCTACATATATCAAATTATGAAGAAATTTTGAAAATTTGACACATTTTTTATAAAATGTAATGAATGCAATTAGACTTTACTAAGAAAGGAAAATGTATTTTATCTCCTGTAAAATGTTAAATAATTTAGCTCAGGAGCCATAAACAGTAGCTATTAAATTAATGACATTATAACAATTAATGACATTAAAACATTCATATAACATTCAAGCGTCCTTTTTTGTATAGTTTTTAGTTATCCAGGTTAAAACTGAATATGATTTGATCTGCATCCTGGTTTCTGAATCCAACAGGATCCCGTTCCGGACCATTGTGGTGAGCCTGCTGTCCCACCAGGTCCTGCTCCAAAACCTCTACGACATCCTGCTGGAGGAGTTCGTTAAGCAGCCTGAAGGTCACGAAAAGGTCACGCCTGTGTCCTCTGATCCCAGCAAAACCACAGCAGGTTTCCTGCGATACATCTCCATGACTAACTTAGCCATAATCCTGGATCTGCTACTGGACTCTTACAGGTCACTGCAACGAGAAAGTCAAGCATATACACAGATGACAGTGTTGTATGAATCTGTAATCTGTAATCATTTTCCTCCTGATCTCTTCTGCAGGACAGCGCGAGACTTTGACACTCGACCAGGTCTGAAGTACCTGCTGATGAAGGTGTCAGGTGTTTGTGGAGCAGCGAATCTTTACCGTCAGTCTGCAATGAGCTTCAACCTGTACTTCCAGGCTCTGCTGTGCGCCACGCTGAGTCAAGCTGAGACCATGACAGCACAGCAGGTACAAACCAACCATCAAAACCCAAAACCCTTCTGTTGTTCAATGTTATTTTGCATTTTTTAGTTTAGCTGCTGGACTAATGCATTTTTATATTAACAATGTATTTGTGTGAAAGGGTCCATTCCCAGTAAGAAAGTTCTCCTCAGATGTATGAAGTCTATTAGCGATTTTTAGTCACTTTATGCCACTTGCTCACACAAACTCAGTAAGAGACTAGATGATGAAAGAAGTGGAACATCTGGCAAATTTATAGCCACATATCTTTCTCAGTAGTTGGTGGAGAACAAATTGAATATTGTACTTGCATTCATCAGCTGTCCTAACACAGATTTCCAAATAAATAAGTTTTTTGTTTACCTTTGCCAGCTTTATTTTAGTTTTTATTCCTGTTATACATTTGCTGAGTCTTTAGTTGCAGATTTTTTTATGTGTTTCAGTTCTACTTTTGTGTTTTTTGAAGGTGTAATGGAAGAAGTTCAGAACAGGTATCTTTATGTTTGGGACAAAGGCATCATAGAATAATACATTTATTAATTTTTTCATCTAATGATTTTTAACGAATATTAACGTCCACCTACTGAAGAAAAATCAATCACGTATGAACATCTTAACAACCACCAAGAGATGTTGGTGTAACCATTATTGTTGTAACGATTATTTGCAATCAAAACAAAGTTTCACATTTGAACTGTTCATTGTGTTTAGGTGAAGAGGATCCTGTATGAAGAGGAGGAGGGCAGCTCTGACTCCTCTCACCCTGGCTCTGCTTCCTCAGAGGACGAAGACATATTTGAAGAAACAGCACAGGTGACGCACTTTTACACAGCGTCTGTTTTGCACTGATAATATGAGTATAATGTTAAAGAAAGCTGGAAACTTCAAAATGATTTTTGAAGTTTCTTTTTACTTGAAATAAAGAGCAGAAGAAAGAAAGAAAGGATGCACAGATAAAGAAAACAGTGCAAGTGCACTTAGAGGTCACAGTGATTGACAGGTGACCACAAATGCACCACAGAAACAAAAAAAAATCAACAAAAATAAAAGATTTTCCTGGATTAGTCCTGCTGCTCTCTTTTCCATCAGCTATTCCCACTTTAGTGTGTTCCAGTTCATGAGACCCCAGAGGGTTTCCTGAACTTTTCACCCTCCTAATGCAACACAAGGATGATGAATTACTCAAGTTGTAATATCAAAAATCGAGTCATCCACTTTACTCTGTTTCCTCCGACAGGTCAGCCCCCCTCGTGGTCGGGATAAACGTCACCACTGGCGAGCCCCTATCCCGTCTCTGAGTGTGCAGCCGCTGGGCAGCGCAGACTGGGCCTGGCTGGTCAAACGGCTCTACAAGCTGTGCATGGATCTGTGCAACAGCTACATCCAAATGCACCGCGACCTGGAGAGCACGCTGGAGGAGACAGCGCTGCTGAGAGGAGGGGCGGGAGGCGGAGGAGATCACGTCTTCTTCCTGCCTCTCTTCCAGTCTGAGACCTCCACCCCCACGTCGGCGAGCGGGCTTTCAGCGAGGGGCACGCCATCGGAGGAGGAGGCGGGTACAGGAGTCAGGCAGGGGACATGAGTACGGCATCGCCAGGAGACACGCCTACACCCAGCCCAGGATTCAGGTCTGACTTTAGGCTTTTCTCACTTTTTTCTCACTTTTTTCTCACGGTTATTTATCTGATTGAACACAAGACTGAACTCAACATCCTGCCGACACGGGATGCGTCAGTGTTTCAGTTACTCAACTGACTTCATGTGCAAGCGGGTAAACACATACAAGAGGCCTCAGCTGTAATCAGCTTCACTCGTACAGTACTTAAAATAACTCTGATTCTGACTGAAAACTGTTTTCTTAACGTACAGTGAACGTTAAGTGTAGTGAGCTGTCGAAATGCTTCTGAATGCAGAAATAAATCCACAATGACACTAAAGCCACTTTCAGATCAAACATTCAGGAATGACTAGTTTGTACGAGGTGATAAAGAGCATCACGTAATCCTGGCATTTAACAAAAGTGCTACAGGCGACACTGAATGTAGATATTTACCATAAGAGTTTTCTAACCTGATAACCTTGCCTTCTTACTAAAGTCCCTCTTGGAGAGTAGAGCTACAGAACTCTGGGAATTTAGTGATGATTAAAATAAACTTTTCCATCTTTTTTTCTCTGCAGTAAATTAGTCATCGCCATAAATTCGGCCTCCAAAAAAGTTTAATTGAACTTTACAAATATCTGGTAGACGATGAAGGATGTGCACACCATCATGGCTCGTACTGCTGCAGAGAGAGTAGATGATCTGTGCAGAGAAGAACTCCTGTTTGGATTTGATTAATAAATCAGTGAGAGTTAATGGATGTGATCAGAACTACAGATGTAAAATCAACTGTAGCTCTCAGTGTTGGATAACTCTATCTGTGTAGTCACCTGTCCAGTTAAAGCGACCATTTCCTCTCCTCACAGCTGCACAGGCAGTCTGCCTCATCACTTCCGGACCGGAGGTGAGAGGAGGGACTCCAGCATCACGGGAAGCTCAGTAGGAACAACTCCTGGCAGCGCCGGGCCGGGAAGGAGAAAGGAATGGTGGGAAAGCGCCGGGAACAAACTGTACACCATTGCCACAGACAAAACCATCAGCAAGCTAATGATGGAGTACAAACGCAGGAAACAGCAGCAGCAGCAGCCGCAGCAGAGCCACGTCAACCTGTTCATGAAGGAGGCGAGCCGGGCGGCGGTGGCAGGAGGAGGAGGAGGCGTCGGGGAGAGGCGGGGCCCCATGGAGCCGCAAAGACCCCCACAGAGGCCCCAGCATCTGGTGGACCAGCAGGGTCCCCCTTTGAGGCACTCGGTCAGCGCAGGACCTGAAGTCCTGAGGCAGGAGAAGAGACCACGGTCGGGATCCACCATCAGCTCTCACAGCATCTCACTGAGGGACTCTGAGGCTCAGATTCAGGTGAGTTCAACGTTTAACCTTTCTCCTTTAAGTTAACAACATTAACGAGTCCTGAGCTCAATACCTGTGTTTGTTTCTCTCCCTTGCAGGCGTGGACCAACATGGTCTTGACTCTCCTCAACCAGGTCCTCCTCCTGTCAGATTCCTCCTTCCTGGCGCTCCAGCCGGCGCTCTACCCCTGCCTCAGCCAGCTCTCCTGCCATGTGACCGACGCCCGAGTCCGCCAGGCACTGCGCGATTGGCTGGGCCGTGTCGGCAGACTCTACGACATCATCGCGTGACGATGCAGCACAGAAATTCAAAAGCACCAGATGAAGAGCGCTGTCCGTCCGTCCGTCGGTCGGCGAAGGAAGCAAACAGATGAAGTCGATTGGTTTGATGAGGTGACGGAGCCGCTGTGAGGCAGATTGATGAAGGGAATGATTGGCTGATGATGAAATGCAGGGAGAGAAGTGAAGGACTGTGACGTCATGATGTCAAAGACTGGTGGATCGATCACTGGGGAAACTGATTAGATGATGAGGGAGGAAGTTTGAAGATTTGATCAGGTGGTGAGAAGAATGAAGGATTTAGTTTGTGAAGGATTCTTTGTGTACTGTGGAGATGCTGTGATAGTGAATGTTTCCATTTCTGCCTCATGTTCTTTAGTTGAAGTTGTTCACTTACACACACGCGGTGTCAAAGCTTTTCAATGGGATTTGCTTGTTATCAGTTTAGAAAAACTGATTTGCTGAATTGCTCATAGTCTTGTCACAGTATTGTTCCAATCTGCTCCCACTAAGGCGATAAATGATTACTCTGAATGATTGCTTCATCCCAGTGCGGATGCAAAATTTGCACATGTGCAGTGAATTATGGTCATTGTAGTTCACTTTCATACTTTTCTCTTGAATGAATCGACACTAAAGGTACCCTGTGGAGTTTTCTTGCACTGTGTCGTGCGCTACAGTCAATGGCTGTCAGTGAGTCTGTTTGATGTTTCATCTGTTAAACATCTCAACGTTTTATGGCTTCTTCACATTAAACATCTGTAATATGTCCTTTTTCAGTCAGCAGGAATGTGTCCCCCTTGTAAAAGCGTGCATACCTGCAAATGTAATAAGAGCATGAGATGCAAAAAAAAAAAAAAAAAAAACCAGACTTGCTCATTAAAAACTCTGCAGGGTGTCTTTAAGGAAACATGACAACGATGGGGAATCACAAACTGTGGTTGGCCTTCCAGTTCACTTCCTCAGCAGCCAAAGCTTGGAGGAAAAATAAAATCTGTGTCAGTTTTGCCGGCCAGCTACTGTCTGAGTAATGTTCTGCATGAAAACCAGTGCAACCAATCAGCATCAAAACTCCAGCTCGAATTAAGGCATGTGTTTAACGTTGAAAATAGTGTTGTATTTATTTCTTCAGAGTCAGAGAGCGAGGTCACATTACATCTCTTAAAGACAAGTTTGGATTTTGATCAGAGTGTAAACGAGTGTTTGCTGCCGTCACATTTTCTGTATGCAGCTTTAAATACTGTCTCATTTTGTTCACCTTCAGCTGAATGTCTCGTTTATCGTCCCCCCGTAAACCCTCTGGAATGTGTGTTTTGCTAAAATGGAGCAATCAAATATTTATTTGAACCAAATGACACAAACAGTATGTGTATTTTAATGGTTAAAGATACACATTATTTTTGCTTGTTTATGTGTGCACATGTATTAATGTAAATATGCTTTATTATTTAAAATATTTCATGTGGAATATTCAGCTTTTTCTGTTTTTCTGCAAGCTGGTTTTCATTTTTTTACCACTTTTTGCTGTATGTGCTATTTGATACTGTGCCATTTGCTTTTTGTTTGTTTGCTGTGTTAAAGGGACGCCGTGAGATTTTAACAGAGCAGCTGATGAGAGCAGGACACGACTGAAACTGTAAAGTTAGGGGTTGCTTTGGGCTGCTGATACTAAATAATCTAATGAGTTTAGACAGGTAGACGGATGTGTCTATTTGCAAGGTTTTACATCACAAACTATTGTAATAAGGATAATGTTTTAATAGAGGGAATATATGAAGGAAAAACTTCAGAAAATGCATCAGGTGTTTACAACATCAATTTAAATTTGTCATCCGTTGTCATTAAATAGGCACCTTCTTCTGTAATCCAGTAATCCAAACTTTTGCACATTAGGCTCTAACTAATGAGCATATGAATCATCTTTCATGTTTAAATAAGTCGTCTTTAAGTCTGTGAAATGTCAAACAAAAAGTGAAACTCCCCATCCAGATATCTCGTTTGACCAAAAATACCAAACGTGTGGTCGGATTTAAATGTGCTGCAGACCATTTTAAATGTTAGAGGATGAAATCCCACACTTTTGATCACCCAAGATTTTTCCCTCTGAGAACATGTTTTGTTTTGTTTTTTAGCCTATTCTTGCTACACAGATTGAATCCCTTTAGATTTCAGTGACTGCACGTCCCGTCCTCTGCAACCAGCCTCGGGATAAACTTTGCATTTTTTGCATCAAATTATACGTTAAAACTCTGATAATAATTTTAAACTTGCCAGTGAGTTGTCCATTTTGTCTTTTAGTCCTTATTACATATCGAAATTGATATTGAGACAGTCAGTCTTATAAGCTGCCTGTCTGTCAGCAGAAACCTGCAGATTGTTAGCTTTTGTCTCTCCAAAGAATAACACCACTGCTCTGACCTGGATGACACTAAAACATATCAACATAATTTTATCAGGTACGTTTAGTTCAAATCTAATCACACTCAAAGTGCGCACAGTGAAACACAACAGATAAACTTTATATCTGGTTTGTAAGAAAAAGCAGCAGAAAGAGCTGACAGGACAGATGATGACTGAATGAATGAAAAGAGAGAAAGTCGAACCGGTGGGTGGGGGGGCACTTGAAGCTTCTAAGAAGATTTACTCTTTTTTTTTTTTTTTTTTTCCACTCTGTTCATCAACATCTGAGGGTTTGTCTTTTTTCGTCTGCACTCATCACTTCCTCCGCTGCTTTGTTCTCTTGGTCTCATTTTGGTCTCATGTTCATTAACACCACAACTGAACGTGATAGGCTGAGGCTCCTGTCAGTCAAGCAAATCCTCTGAGACTCTATTTGTTGTATGTATGTATTCAGTTTTAAAAATGACAAGAAAGGATATGCTCCTGCTAAAAAAGTGCTTTTGTGTTTCAGAAGCATCAGTTTCTTGTTGTCTGTTGTTTTAGTTCAGACAGTCGTGTTGCATTACAAATTTTGTGACACGTTTACTTCACTAGAATTCGAAGAGCTTTGCTGTCTTCAGCCCGTCTGCTCTTTGAAGGCCATTCAAAGTTTTATTTTATGGGGAAAAATTTCATCACAACAAATGAAATAATTCAGCCGAGTGATGGATTTATTGTGGGTCCTCTGTTGTTTCCGATGCTCCTACCACAAACCCTGATGATACTAAACTTAAACAAAATAAGACTTATCACAAGTGCACTTTTGTTCATGAAAGTTTTAAATTAGCTGCTTAAATTATTTTTTTTTCTTTAATGCAACTTTGCACCCTTGTGTGAGAGGAAGCACACGGTCTCTGCCTTTGAAAATCTTCGGTCTAAAGGGCAGTATAACTTGATTTTGTGTGGTAAAAGTAAAAGAGCACAAACAGTTTGGCCCAGAATGATTTAATAAAACAGGAAAGTGACTGTCGAATTGAATGCTGAAGTAACATCAGACCACACACCTCAGAAAATTCAGGGTTGAAAAAAATTTCTTGCCCCACTTCCAACCAGGAAATCTCTCATGTAGGGACTTCGCAGAAAGTGGTCCAGTAAATGATAAAGTATTAGTATGTCTCGCCTCTGTCCTGTCCTGTCTCCACTGTCCACCCCCCCACGCCCCTCCGAGTGTCTCTGACTCGTCCCCGTTTGTCCTTATTCGCTGCTGTTTGAGGGCGAGCGGCGAGTGGACAGATGTTGTCAGCCATCAGTGTGATCATCAGCAGTGAAGGGATGGATTTAGTTGGTGTTAAGTCCATGACGGCGTTTCCATTTAAACAAAGCAGTCGACTAATGTGTCGTTGTCGTGCAACAGTTCTCCCCGATCGCTGATTTTAATGCTCCGCCTGGTTTTCGTTCAGTCATTCACGCCGACAAATATCCTGCTTTCAGTCTTTAAGAGATTGTGTGTCTGTTTCTTAACCTCCAAAGATGAGATTAATCTTTCGTTTTGCACTCCTTTTGTGCAGTTTTACTACTAATGTATATCCCGCATAGTGGCGCCGAGATTAAGATGAGATTGAATCATGAATGCAGAAGTTGTGGCACGCTGAAGATCGTCACAAAGCACAAACTTTATCTGCACTCTAAGCAGATTTGATGCACTTGGGTATAACACAACACTCGAGGGAAGCTCCAAATTCGTCCATTGTCATGTGTGCTATCATCAGAAAGACTTTATGAGAGAATCTAAGCTCTCATTGCTTTTTGATTTGTAACTGCTCCTTTTTCTGTCCCTGTGCTGGGAAACTGTAATCACATTTCCACTGATAATTTACAGTAAAATCAGCTTCAGTTTAGTGTCTTATTGTGCAATCGAGGGATTATTGGGACAGTGAACAGATTGAAGAGGCAGTGACCTAGTATATCCACTCTGCTCAGAGCTGCAGAAAACTTGCAGTAAAAATGTCCAAAAAAAAGTACTTTTTACTTAAGAAGGTTTTACTTAAAAATATTGAAAGTCTCTAAACTAGTTGTGGAAAGTCGATAGGTGGATGAGTGATTTGGCTGACTCGCTGCCTTGCTGGCTGCGTAAATCAATTTGTGATGGTTTACTTTGCTGAGCGTAGGAGTGAAAGCAAAGCAGCTTTGACTACGTGGTGTCAGACACCGACAGAGAAAGCATATACGTGACCCAGACATCTGACATAGTTTCTGAAGTGGAAGGTCACATGACAGAGGGAGCGTCATGATATAACGTTTAGAACCAGAGAAATAAAAGGTACCACCAATCAGCTAAAGGCAAAATATATATATATATATATTTTATATTTATTTATAATCAAGTTGTTGGATTGTTCTTGGTTCTGTTTCTGATTCTTTAATTATTTCTTGCTTTAAAAGAACAAAACTTAGGGGAAAGATTTGTGTCATGGACGTTTGACGATGCAAAGTCGAGGTTTTAACAGTTTGGGGTTAAGAAAATGATGCCTTTCTTTAAACATAATTAATGTAAATAATGTTTTGAAAGATGTGGACATACATTGTATTGATGGAAATGAATGAGACCGTGGCTTCAAAACTTGAAGCCAAACATCCTAAAAGTTTTTCAAATCTGTCTCCCTCCAGTCCTCCGCCTTTATTAAAAGGACTGACCAAATATCTGGAATTACCCCTTTGAAAGAGAGCTCTGATTGAAATATTCAGTAAATTAAGAATTAAATGGCAGGAAGTGTATCCATGAAGTGAATTTATATTTAAGAGAGGTGCATATAATTTGAGTTATAACCTGGAAGTCAGTCTCTGTACTGCAGGTAAACTAAGCGTGCAGGTTGGCTCACGAAACGTTGGACTGAATTTGTGTTTCCACGCTGTTTCTTTCTTTTTCAGCTGCCCTTCAGTTTAAACCTGAGCTTAACCTTTGCAGGCAGTTTATTCAGTTAAGAAGGTGTAACCAACTTCACTCCAAAGACGAGGTGTTGACGTACCTGTGTGTGGTGAGCTGACGTGGTGCAGAGACTATAAAACAGAGCCGGACGTCTGAGTATTTAAATCGCAAAGTGCTGTTTGTTTCCCTTTGAATGATAACTTACCGGTCGGAGACTGTGTGTGGTCTTTGAATGGCACAAGTGAAAAATGTATGAGGTTTCCTTCAGTATCCCTGGAATAAATGTGCAGAAGTTTCCCAACATAAACATTTTTTCAGGCGGTTCATCCGACTGTTTGCCTCCTTCGCCGGTTTCGAACGCTCCGCCGGACCGACATCAGCAGGTCAGATAATGTCATGACTGTGATTTCTAACAGTGTATTTTTTTCTGCTTTTGATATGAAAGACAAAGCACCTGTAATCTCTTCCTCCTGCTGTTTCTAACCTGCTTCCCTCTCTTCTCCTGAGCTCAGTCTTACAGTCGTGTATCTGCTGTATGTTTCAAAGCGCTTTTTCGGGAGGCCTGTCCGTTCTGTGTGTTGTACAATAAAACCAGTTTATCTCATCTTTTGTCATCATGTTGTATTGTTTCACACCAGCTCAGATTTAGGTCAGTGACACTGCACTCATTAAAATACAGGAATGACTATCGGAGCGGCACATTTTGTGGAGTTCAGAAGTTAGAACTTATTGAAATCAAGCAAAGGTGCTGACCTGTGTTTTCCTACATTTATTCAACTTTCTGGTGCTTGTTTAGATGCAATTAAATGTCATAAAGTGTGTCCCAAAATATGATAACACACAGTCATCAGTATATTTAAGTTTCTTCTGCTGCGTCATCCAGCAAGTATGACAACCAAATAAGAAGAGAGAACGTAATCAGTTCAAAGCTTGGAAACGTTACCTGAAAGAAGGAGGATTCATTAATTAATTAACAACAGATAAGAGGAAACGGCACAATATAATCAAAGTTATTCTTTATAGCCAGCCTTCAAGGAAGCAATAGTTTCATGTGACAAAGGAACCAAAACCTGAATATTGCACATCTGACCAAATGATTCTTCTTTGCATATTTCTTTGCATTGAGACTAACCCTAAATCAGAAAAAACAACAGCATCAGATGTTTGTTGCTTTGTGTTTTTCCTGATAAGGAAACTTTAGTTTTCTGTCCTCAATCAGGAACGAAGGCTAATGTAGTGTGACGTTGTTGAAGTGCCACAAAACCTCTAAAGAACGCGACAGAAGTGAATCTTTGTCTTTGCTGTCTGCATCCCGTCTCCTCCCAGCACTGATCATTAGTTTCTTTTTAACCTTGACTGTCTCTAACTTTGTACCTAAACACGACAAACCTTGAACCAAGAGGTGACAGATTGATGAACAATCACATGAATCATATGTGTCATTTTTGAAGACACTGACTTTGTTTGTCATGTAGGACTTGTTGGTATTTTCACACCTCCCCAGTCCAGGAGAGGTCATTATTTACCTTTGAATCACCAGTTTGCCTCTGATACACACTCAGTTGTGTTTTTGTTGCTGCTGTTGTAAATCCTCCATCAGGACCAGTGACGTGTCTCCTCTCAGCTGGACTGTCTGCTGCCCTTGTTTCTCCCCCCCCCTCCTCACAGCTTTTATTTCAAGCTGATCACTTCAGCTTAGCAGTCAGTGTCTCAGTGTGCCTCTGAGCTCTCAGCGGACTCGTCCTCCTCATCTGTCCATCCACCATACCTCCTCACAGCACTCCTGCCCCCTGTAGCCTCTGGCTCCGGCTGGGCTTGGCATCCTTCACCCGTTCATCATGCGCTCTCTGTTGGACAGCAGCTGGATGAAGTTTGGACCGGCCGGCCGGGACTCTCTGGACTGGTCTCCTGGACCCTCGGCTCTGCCCTCCACCGACAGACAGGCAACAGTGAGTCTATCTCTCACAGGACGAGTGATGATTTTAGTTTTCAATTAATCTGTAGATCATCAAGAAGAACTTTAAGCCGTTAGTTACCAATCATCATCTTGCTTTTAAAGGGTTTAAGAGGTATTTCGATGTGTTATTATTTTATAATATAATATATTATATATTTAAGTTACATTCTGGGTGTGTGCTCACTCTAACCCTCAGCAGTTTTAATGGTGCAGATTATTTCACATAAAGAGGCCGAGCAGATTTTTTTGACAGGCAGCGCCCCCTGTTGGTCAGACAGTTTATCACCTCCCTTAAACAGCACAGCGCATTGTAGGACATCAAAAACTTTTAAAAAATAATGATGAAAAAAGTGAAATGTGAAAGTTTACAGTGAGTTTAAATGATCGATATGGACAGTCAGCTTGGTGGTTTTAATGCGTATTATTAATATTTTATTCATTTTCAACTTTTCCTGTTTTGTGTTTACTTATTATTTTGAGGTTTATTGTGAAATTGAATTGATTTTTGCAAGAAATAAAAATGAAGAATCAATGTATTAATCTAATCATATTTTTCATTACTCATAGGGCCAGAGCTCAGGTGAGGCCATCATCAGTGTTGGAACCACTACCTACATCGCCATAGCAACCGTCTCCATCCTCCTCCTCCTCGTATTCAGTGCGCTTGGTTTCATGATGTGGCGCCGCAGACGTGGCTTCAACCTTAGCGGGAAGCTGGGATTGGCCAATGTGATCGCCCTGGAGGACCTGCAGGACCCAGAGAGGAACTGCGAGCTGCTGTCCTCCATCCGACGCAGCAGGAGGGAGCACCAGATCCCCAGTTCCAGCTCCGAGCAGGATGTGACGGATGTGACGGCGTGTTTCTCATGGTCTACCTGCCCTCGCCGTACGAACAGACGCTCACCAGGATCGCCAGAGCTGCCAGCACAAGCAGCTCCAAGGACGTGGAGCTGCTGCCGCCGAGTCCTGGGCCGGAGACAGGCAGCAGAGACGAAGAAGAGGTGGCGAGGCTGAGCGACAAGGCGATCACAGAGGCAGAAGTCAAGGACTGAATCAAGGCAGGACACAAAGGAGAGAAGGGGAGAGAGGGGAGGATGATATTCAATGACTTCCTGTTGAGGAAAACATCATCAAACCTTCCTATCCATGAGACTGTGCATCAAACCTGATCACGAGAGAAGCAAAAAATTATGAATAGTTAGAAGAAGAGATTACCGCCACCTGACCCTGCCCTGCAACACCATGACCTTTTTGTAGATCTGTAGAGATTTTCGGATGTGGTTTGGCTGTCCGGGATCCATCTGTCTTTATGATATCCTCAGCGATTCTCCTTTGAACAGACGAGTTTAAGGCTGCTGAACAATCACGACTCTTTTACAGGAATCAAACCGCTGATATTTCAGTCACAAGACGGTTCACTAGGACCATCCTGCAGCATGTGCGGTATAAAAATGACTTACAAACGTGCAGAACTGAGTGTTTTTACATCACTTTACATCTGGATTGAAATCATTTTATTTTTTACTCTTACATTGTGTATGTTATCTGTGACACAGCCGTAGCACCCTTGTAGATTAGTGTCTTCCCAGTTATGACCTGAGCATGAATAAGAGCATGAAAAAATCTTTATTTTGTAAAACTGATATTTGTATTTGTTTTGCTATGCGATATTCACAGTATGTCTCATCATTGTTTGACCTCTGGATGCAATGACCGACAATAAAGTGGAGAATTCTGATTTCTACAGTTCTCTCTCTGTTAGTTCTTCTGCAGCATTTCATCTCTCACATGCCAGCAGAAACACGAAAGCATTGTGTGACTGTCTTCTGTAAGCTGATTTTACCAACTTACTGTTCAATGTGTAAAATGTTAACTCATTGATTCATTAATGGGCTGAAACTGTGAATCATCCTGGAAAACAAATATACCTTTAGCAGCACATAATCAGACTGGTACAATGGTGAATTCATACACCGGCCTGTGGTTTGTCTGCACAGTGAGCAGAGGCTGTTTTCTCAAGCTTCAGACAGACCTGCCTCCTATTTTTAGGTGTCTTCAATAGTAGTTTCTGCTTGATTTGATGTTTTAGCATACTAGCATGCGTTGGCTGAAATGTGCTGCAAACTCCAATCAGAGCGCTCATCTAACCTCATCTACTTCTCCCCGAGCAGGGACTTTTTTGGGTTAAAATGACTAATTTAGACCCTGGTTCCTGTGGCGGAAAAACACTTCTGGGGTGGGGTGGGTGGGGGTTCTGCTCACTCGCCCCAGGCCTGCTGTCATTCAGTTCAGACAGGATGCTACTGGAACCAGCTGGTTTCAGGTTTGTAGGACTTTCATTTTAGTAAATTCTCATTCTCATTTAGTTAATTTATCAGCTATAACACTCCTGGATTTTCAGCTCCACTGAATCTTAAAATGTTTACCTTTTATAAAAAATTTTAACGCTTGAGGTTGTGTAAATAACAAGACATTTTTCTAAGTTTGTAAGAAATCCTTTTTGTGTTGTTGCAGTTAAACATTTTAAAATTCTGGGATGTAAACTACATTTGCAGATGTCTGTGAAGACTCTCAGTCATCCAGGTCACTGTCATTCCTAAGAATTAGACGGGACATGCTTGAGGTTCTTAAAGATTTTCACATCTCATTCGAGTAGCTTCTTCATTTCTGACTGACTGGTATGAAGTCCGATCATATTAAATGTTTAGTGAGTCGGTCAGGTAACACGAGTCAGGGTGTGAATGGGTGGTGAGCTGGACTACATTATGAGTGGTTGATAAGTGGTGTCGTAGACCACCTCCTCTGTGTGGTGGTGGTTCCAGTTTGACACAGATGCCTTCAACATCTATTTTAAGCTTAGTTCAGCCACATGATTTTAGTGCATCGCTGAAGTCTTTTTGGTCCTCCTTTTATCCTCCTGCCCTTGTAGGCTCTCTGACTGTGGTGTTAAAGGGTCTGATAACCCCCAGCTTAGTGCCTTAATGCAAATTTGGAGATATTACGTAATATTAATATGCTTTTTCTTGTATTTTTCTCCTTTTCTGTGAACTGTTGAATGTTATGCACAATTTAAAGACTTTGTGAATACCTTTAACATTAATTATCTTTCTGATGGGGCTATGGGACTCCTCATAGCTGCATCAGTGTGGTGCAGCGCTTAGTGATGCAGCAGGATTATAAATGAACAAGCCGTCTTTTTGCCCTGTTTGTTGTAGTCTAATGGAAGTTTGCTGTAGAAAATGTATGACGCTGCAGCTCAGCTCTTCAGTCCTGCAGCCTGAGGCCTCTTTAGCAGCCACACCCTCACTCTCTCACTCAGCCACTCATCATTATTCAGGTTGTACAAGTGCCAACAATGACCTGCATGCAGCCTCCCCGCTCTCTGAACTGACTGATCTGTGCTGCTCCTGGACGGTCAGCATTGCTCTCAATGTCCCCGGATTGGTAGTCACCATCATATTCTACCTTCTGGTGCTTGGGATCCATCAGATCCAAACGGGATGAAAACAGGACACAGGCAAACAAAGCAGGCATGGCCCTGCTCGGGAACAGAAAGATCAGCTTGGTGGTGGGCATCTTCACCACGACCGGTGAGTTTTCTTTCTTTATTTATTTTTTTAATGCAGCACTGCAGCAGCTGCAACCTGCAGGTTCAGCATCTGTAGAAAAACTGCATTTGAATTGTATGATAGTTATTATATGGTAGTTAGTTTAACTGTGAAAAAACTGCGTAAAGTGGCGTACTGAGTAATCAGTTTCTATGGCTGAACAAACAAACAAAAGAAACCCAGATAACTACAGACAATGAAATTAAACGGAAGTGAGGTTTGAAAATTCACCTGTAATTATTACCAATTATCACCATAAGTGAAGCCAAACAACAAAATGAAAATCTTCAAGATTATGACTTTACATTTGGGTTATATTTGTTTTCATGTGGAAATTATGTTCATATGTGTATTTTTGTAAGGTGTGCATTTATTTAATTATTTGATTTTCATTGTTGGTAATGAAATACATTTTTAGTTTGCAGGTTGTTTCAGGTTATGTAAACGACCAATGAAAATACAACTTTGCCAACTAAATTTAAATGATGTGATCAACAAACACATCTCATTTTGAAGACAACTTGAAAATTCTGCACAACTTAATTTCAAATATCAATTAAATATATTACTTCTGGTTCTTACTTTATTTACTTTGAAAGATGAGCTCTTAAACTAAATGTTGTTTAAACTCTAATTATTCACCTTATTGATATTTTGGCGTCTTTATCAGGATGATCAGAGAAACAGTGTGACTGTCATTGAATAGTTTGTGTATTGAGCGTGAAGCTGCTTTAAAGTAGGACAACTATTTTTACTGTGTTGTTTCATCCTTGTGATTACATGATACATTTTTGGGTAACTGGTAATTGGTTCATATCCAGATGTCAATACTGTATTTTTGAACATCATAACACATAATAATAACACAGGTATTAAAAGTTATTTATTGGTGAAGTTTGGTGACTTCTGTTTAAAACATGAAATGAATGTAGAGGTATGAATCTTTACAGTAACTCTAAAATTAAACAGATTACATGTGACATTAACTGAGGCTGTAGTTTTAAACTGGGCCATGTGACTGCATCAAATATTTGCTCCATAGTTAAAAAAGGAAGAAACAAAATGTACTTGTGGTTGCACCCTGTCAGTTAACATAACACTGATTATATAGTAAAGCGAAGCATTTTCAAGGACACCTGTAAATGACAATTGTAAGTTCGACCTCTGTGTTCATGCAGCGGCCTGGGTTGGTGGGACCTTCATTATTGGCACAGCTGAGACAGTGTACGTAAGTAAGTAAGTATGTAAGTTCAGACTGATTTGGGCCATGATGCTGTTAGCAGCAACAGTAAAACTCTCTTTTTAAACTCACAGTTTATTTTTTTTTACTCTTTAACCAACACTTCAGCTACTTCAGCACTTGCACATAAATGACACTTCAACTCTACACTTAATTTAACACGTCATCTTTTCTAAATTCTTCAACTTGAGCCATCACTCACTACGTTGCATTTGCGCCGGGAATGAGTGGATTCATTTTTTTCAGAATATTTAACATTTCTGTAGATTTCTGATTTCCATCAGACAGATACACATTAAAAACAGACCTTGAATACTACATGAAAACTGACACTTTATTTAAAGATTCTTTAGGTCATTTTTCTGCTTAAAATCTTGACTTATATCCCCACTTAACATTGTGTTTCAACAGGTAATTCATCACATTTTAGGCACTGATGTCACATTGGGCTTTGAAAGACTGGGCAGATGGAGGGATGAATGAGAATCTAAGAATATCTAACCTGTGATGATGCCACTGATTGAATTAAAACCAAATTAAAACCATTATGGACCCTTTCCAGATCAAGTCTGGAAATGGACTGACTGGTCTTCTGTCTGTGGCACCACTGATGTCAGAAATTATTTGGGTGACATCGACACTGATAAGCTTGGGTAGCTATTAACTGCATCTTGATCTGTATGAACGTGTGTTTCTGGTGCATATGCATATGAGTGTTTATCATTGTTCTGAAATGTTCATTTTACATGTTTAGCAGGATTGCTTTTATCTGCATTTATGTGTGTTTGTGTATTATTAGTGTGTTTGAAATGGGCATGGCTACTGCATGAGTGTGATCCTTGACTTGTCCTACGCTGTGTGCATCTGGATCTCTGCAGCTGTGACCATCACCTACACCGTGTTGGGAGGTCTCTACTCTGTGGCCTACACAGACATCATACAGCTCAGTCTCATTTTTATCACCTCGGTAATTAGCTCAACCACAACTGAGTCAGTTTGGATTCCAAGCAGTTGCAATGAATTCCAATGGTGACCTAATTTAATGTCAAAACACATCAGAACGTCCTCAAACCACTCCTGCAGCATCCAGTTCTCTGCAGTTTAATTAGTCGACATGACCTGCAAATCTACAGACAATCAACTCTATTTTACCTGCAACTACGCTGTGCCTGCTAAACATCAGCACATTGTCATTATAAGCATGTTCGCATCATGACATTTCTGTGCAGCTTCACAGAGCTCGTGTTAGATCCTGACATGTCTATGTGATGTGCTTCGTTGTTAGTTGTTTGTGCATACAGTATGTTAAAGAAGCACTCCTGTCATTTAGAATATCACATCCAAAAAATTGTTAAAGTGCTTCATTCCTAATAATGCAATT
This sequence comes from Scortum barcoo, assembly GCA_023238725.1. NCBI lineage: Eukaryota > Metazoa > Chordata > Actinopteri > Centrarchiformes > Terapontidae > Scortum > Scortum barcoo. Next base: position 24,171,532 of record CM041544.1, on the reverse strand, counting down.
CAGTTTAGTCTTTTCTTATACCCTCCCTGCTCTTGAAATGCACATTTCTTTAAAATCCCACACCTCCACTTTGTAAAACAATCTTTCTCTTAAAAGTTATCTTTCTCAAGGCCAGGCTTAGAAACTCTGAAGACTCTATGCAACTGTTTTTACAGTGCAGTACGCTATGTGATAATTAAAAATAGAAAAAATTGCGTGTAAAATCAGATCAGCTGCTTTAAAGAAAAGCTCTACTTCAATATTTATATTAATGGTCTCTCTCCCTCCTCAGTGTCTGTGTGTCCCTTTCCTCCTCATGAGTCCCACCTCTGTTGACATCACCAACACATCTTTCAGCCACACCTTCCAGCCTCCCTATGCAACTCTGACTACAGACCAACCCTTGAAGTGGATCGATATCTTTTTATTACTGGTAAGTTAATGAAAATCATTTGCGACCAACCAGCACTGACACATGGGCAAAAAAAAAGAGCTCAGTTGCAAGAGGATGTGCAGCATTGGAAAAACATGACTGAAGTATGACCCATGATAATTGCTGTTGTCCTCTTTTAACATCATAGATTTGGATGATGTTTTATAAAATCTCAGCCCAAGAGGTGCTTGGCTGAATTAGATTTTGATGTAAAACTGTGATGCAGCAAAAGTTCAGATTTAAATTCACGAATTTTATGTGTGAAAATTTACAGAACTAAAATTCCATTACAAAAAAACCCATTGACTTTAATGATGTTTTAATAAGTGGAAAGCCTATTCTGTAAACTGTAAACCCTGGAACTGGCTAATCTAAATGTAAAATAGTCATCATTAACGCTTTACACCTGTGACTCTTCTGCTTTGACATAACAAAGGTCATTATCATTACTTCTTCATCTACATTCATGGAGAACTTGTTTACACAAAGTCAAGCGAACTGCTCGGCTTAAACTATATTTGCATGACGCAGTAATGTCAGCATTTCATCAAAGGCAAACAGTCAGACTGACTAACACAGCAGCCGACATTCAACCTTTCATGTTAAAGTCTCCTCCTCGTGTGATTGACACACATGAACACACGTCTCCTAACCTTAGCTTGTTGGACAAGCCACCAAACAAACATTCATCAGGGGAAAAGGGACCTGCAAATGTCAGTTTATAGGCTAGGTACAGCACAGTAAACAGCAAAATGATTAATACTACATTTAAAAAAACATTTTGTAATATGAATGTTGACGGATGATTACAGGTAACTAACGTGCCTGGATTTTCAACATTGCTGTTCTCATGAATCTCCTTTCTAAAATGTCTCTTTCCCTCCAAGAGTATAGGAGATCTCGGTTTCCAGGACTTCCACCAGAGCCACCGCCAAGTTGCGATGTTTCGTTGCAGCATTTCTCATCCCTACGTTTGGAATTCCTCCTGTGCTCATTGGAGCAGTGGCAGCATCAACAAGTAAAGCAGAAGTGTTAAATAGCTTTTGTAAATGTATTTGATTAAGAACTGACTAATATCAAATGGATGCTACCTAAACTAGGACACTGAGTTTGTTGTGGGCAGTTTTAATGTACATATGACAGCAGCAATGTGCCGATACTATTACAGTCTGATGGATTAATCCTGTTATTCCCCTTCTTAGACTGGAACGTGACATCGTATGGTTCTGCGCCTTCGTTTGAACGACGTCAGACAGGTCTGAATTTCACCGCTCTGTCTGCACCACCTTACCCCGCCCTACATCTCCGTCATTGGCATTGGAGCTGTGGCTGCCGCCGTGATGTCAGCGACTGACTCGGCCTTGCTGTCTGCAGCCTCCATTTTCTCCTCCAATATCTACAAAAGGATCCTGAGGACCAGGGTAAAGGTGGAGAGAACAGTGTAAAAGCTGAAGGGTCGCATACTGGGCAATCAAATCAATGCACCAATAGCCATTTCAGGTGGAACCACATGGAATCAGCGGGAACGTTGCTGTCAGTCTCGATATGTTCAGCACTCAACAAACAGCATTTGTTGGCAAGATGAGGATAATTTAGAAAAAATAACTATTACGTCTAAAATTTATTGCTTATTTATAGTTTTTTTTCTCCAAAGAATGATGAGGTTGTAAAACAGACTCATGGATATTATCAGGGTGGTCTCTGTGGAAACAAAAGTTCTGAAGATTTTAGTCTTGATATTTTCCAAAATTATAAGCTAATCAGTTGACTACAGGCATAAATAAAATATTTAAAAGGAGAATGTAAGAGAAAGATAATCTATTTGTAGATCCTAGATATTGGTGCTGTTGGACTCAATAAACCAATAAGTATAAGTAATCAATAACACCAGCAAGATGGAGGGAGTGAATGAGATACACTGGAAAGGTATCAAAAACTCATTTCTCAGTCTGCTGTTGCTCACTTTATTATCTTTCTTTTTCTCTTAATTGTAGGCATCAGAGAATGAGATCCGGTGGCTGATTCGTATTGCCGTGGTTTTATCTGGCCTGACAGGTACATCGCTCTCCTTCCTGCACACAGGTGTGAAGGCTTTCTGAGTCATGGGTGCAGAAATCGCCTACATTATGATGTTCCCTCAGATGTCATCAACAGCAATGAAAACCAGATCCACCATTTGAATCAACATACTGACATCAGACTACTACAGGAAGAGTCAGGTGATCAACAAACTCATTAGGATAGATCCTCTGAAAACAAAGACTGTGCCAAAGGTTGGATCACATGATGTCAATACTATAGTACAAATAAACAATACATAGCCTTCACAATCAATGGGTTAAGGTTACAGCATTAAATCACTGAGGCTGTTAAGTCATTGATGGTTTTGGAGTTTGGACTCCAGCTTGATGGGATGCTATATTTCAACAGGTAATGCTTGAATGGAGTTGCAAAGGAAGCAGCACAACAAAGCAACATACTGCTGACGTCACAATTTACTGCTAGTCTTGTCACAGGGCAGGTAGATTTGACAACGAGGGTAGACATGGTGAGTTCAACTGCCCACTGAGTATTTTATTATAAATAAAAGAATCATAAGTATTTATACATGAGCTTGAGGTGTGTAGTGCCAATGCATGAGAAGTGAATGGAATAAATAAATGAGGGAGCAATATGTGTGCGCAAATGTTGACCAAAAATAGTCAACCAAACCAAAAACCTGGACAGTGTGGATTCTAGAAAAGAGAGAGAGAAAGAGAGAGATAGTCATTGAAACTGGGCTGGTACTTTTAAATTTAGTCGTTTTTGTGGACACCTAACCAGGTGCCACTAGATTAGGATAACCACCCTCCTGCTGCAGGCTCCTGCAGGAAGTGCAGACAGAAACAGAGGCGTCATTAACAGTAGTGTTCATAGATTACAGGAGTGCAGATTATATCTGTAGAACGAAGGCGACTGTCTGCTTTGCTTCTCTGATTCTGTGCACAATGAAATACATCAAACATTGCAAATGTTGAGGTGGAATGTAAATGAAGATGTAAATATAAATGAATAACTGACAGGAAAACAGCCTACAGTAAACAATCCAATCCAAGTGCTTACATTCATACTTCCTATTTATTTCAATGGAATTCAAATTTGACACTGGAGACTGGATGACTGAGGAAAAAGACAGTACTTTGAATAACAAATATGAGGAGGAAAGAGGAAAGTAAAAATTGAGCAGGGGAAAGGAATGAGATAGAAATGGATATATGAAAAGGTATTACTGTGGTTTAGATTTATGGAGACAAAAAACACACTTTAACACTAGAATATGACTCATAAAGTACAGCCTCATTAATCCTAATTTACAGTAATTTTTTTTGTTTTACATCCGTGTACCACTACAGTTCATACTGATGAAAACATGAAAAAATATTCAGTCCTTTTTTCCCAAGTAAGGGGTAGCTTTTCTAATATTATGTATTACAGGGACATGACCATGGTTGAAAGGTGCACACAGGCCATTAATCAGCACCCAACACTGACATTTGATGGTTAAGTAATTGTTGCAATGACATTGGCAGTGTCTTTTTTGGGCTGTTTTTGAGGAAAACCATCAAGATATGTTTTACGTCTTTGTAATCTTTGTAGTTTTGTAACTTTTGGAAAATGAAATTGTTTGAAGTTAGTTAAAATGGTATGAAATGATCTATAGCTGGTGTGTGGTGACTGTCAATAACGCTGACTGTAATATTTGTGTCCTTTAAATTTTATGACAGTTACACTGTGACCCTGACATTGAAATGTGTGAAGTTTCTGCTGTCTTGATGGGGGACGTGTACCCTTATTGTGGAGCCAGGACAGAAAACAGTGGTGATTTTGTTGAGCAGTAGCTGAGCCCCACTTTTAGTGAGGGATTTGTAAGGAAACCGGTTCAATACAAATAAAAATGCAAAGGAATCATAAAATATGGTAAGAAAAAAAAGAGTTAAATGGCAAGATTGGGATGATAAAACCAACAACATATTAAATAATCACAAAAACGTTCTACAGTCTGGGGGCTCTAACAGGAAAGTCTCTGTATGAATAACCAGCAGCTCAGCATCCACCAATCTAAGGAAACCCTCGGGCACATAAGGACACAATGAATGTTTGGTAGAATTTGGAGCAAGGCCATTTATGGCTTTAAAATCAGTTGGTTTAATTTTAGAATTAATTAATAATCAAATTTGGGCTCAGTCTGAGCACAAGTTACAGATCTGCATCAAAGATTCTTCCAGCTCGCTCAACATCTTTAGTCAAGGAACTATTCTTACTGTAAAACAGGCTGGCAGAATTTGGCAAACTAAACTATGACATCAGATTTTTCATTTGTAAGTTTTAGAAGCATTTGGGACATTCATTCATTCAAATATCTCTGAAGCAGGCAAAGGGATTATCTCGACTGCTGGAGGTACAAAATTGTACAGTGACATAAAACTGTGGTGGGAGACACCACACTGAATGATGACCGACTAAGAGGAAGTATGTATATTAAGGACAAGAGTGGGCCAAGAATGGACCCTTGAGGAACACGATTATAATTAATGCCTTTCTTTCTGGGAACACTGTGGACACTACAATTAAATGTATAAATGTCTATCATCATGTTCATCACAGCTGTATTATAATTTTAAAAAATTGGAAGCTCCACGCCACACTTTGGCCAGAATGATTAAAAAGATGCTGATGTCAGTCACTTTGGTGTCAGTGTGAGAACACTGGTGTTGTCTATTGCCACTTTAAAACCAGACAACAGAGCAGCTTCTCTAAAATTTTAGCTAAGGTGTAAGCAGGAAGTCATGTCATGATGCCTAAATAGAAAACCATATACATGTTAATCTCTTAAATTTGGGCTATATTTCATATTATCATAACAGAATAAATCCACAAGCCCTTGAACACAAACTGTTATAAAACTGTTAATAGTTTAAAATGTTTTGTGAGGTTATTTCAGAGGTAAAATGATTTGACTGTGTTTCCTTCACTCAGTCGGCAGAGAAAGCTGCTACCGCCCCACCCAACCCTCTCCCCACCATGCCAATGTATACGCCTGAGTACATTTTTCTCTCTTCCTAGATGAGCAGGTGTATATTGCCAGGTACTTCCTGCATGCTCTCACTTACCATCGTGACTTCAGACTATTTGGATGCAAAGCACAAAACACCTGACATTGGTGGTGTGAAGTCATTTAGGTGGATTCTCGCTGCTTTAAAAGGTAATATTTTTATTTTATAATGCAGAGATTATTAAAAAGATATAAATGAAATGCAAGCAATCATAAAAAGGAAAATGCCAACTGTAACAAGTGAACAGCTTTGAAATAGTATGTGAAAAGAATTATGTTTTATTTTATTTCCCCTAAATTATATGAATTTTGAGAAGGTGACTGTGGAAAAAAGACAAAATATGTGTTTTGAGAAATAGTTTAAAAGATTAAAAAATGTGTAAAATAAAAATAAAATTGCTCATGTTCATTAAACATTAATCATTTCATTAAATACTAAAACAACTGGACGATGTTCTGTGGCTGTAATGATGAACTCACATTAGCATGTGAACATATTTGAATATGCCAGCAGAATGTACTGTCCCATAAGAAACTGAATAATTGGATTCAATATTATTAGCAGATAAAAGTAAGACATATTGAATAATGACGATAAATCTTAGAAGTCACATCGATTTTATGATTTGTTTCGATTGCGAGTATACGATGGTTTTACCAAATTTGTGTGAAGCTGAATCAGGTTAGGTAGATATTAAACAACGTGATGCATTTTATTAACCTCATTTCTCAAACAACAGGTTTCACACTGAAGAATGAAAGACTACATGAACAACACGTCACTGGACATAAGCAACTTCACCTCTGATGACTACACCTACATCAACAACAGCTCTGACTACTTTTATGTTGAGTCCTGCATAATTCCCACAGTCCCTACTATGTGGTGACATATACAGTCGTTTGCATCGGCCTGCCTTTGACCCTCGTGGCCATCTATGCACTTTATTCTTTGGTAAGTTCATTGCAGTACATCAGAGTTCAGAGCATGTTTACAGCTGTTTGCTCACTTTCACCAATGTTTTTCCTGCAGGTGCAAAAAGATCATGTAACTCCAATCTACGTCATCAACCTTCTCATTTCCGACCTCATTCAGCTCTGCTACATGATCACTCAGGTGGCACGACCCAGGGATCGGATACTGTATGAAGTTTTCGATTTTCTTTACTTCTGTGGTCTGACATCCAGTGTTGGCTTCATGGTGTGTGTTGCCATGGAAAGGTAGATATCTGTCTGTCCAGGATGTGTGTAGCTACTTCTGTGTCTGACCATTATATTCCTACATATTTCTGAAGCTTCTCAAAGACAATGTGTTTGTTTTGTTTACAGGTATTTGGTCGTCGCCTGGCCCCTGTGGTACCACTTCAGACGAACCATCAAGAGCTCTGTGGTGGTCTGTGTGGTGGTCTGGGGCCTTTCTCTTCTCCTTTTCTTTGTTAATTTTTTGGTCATCGCCACCACCTTCTTTGGGGTTTTGCTCCTCCTTCCCCTCCCACTGTTCATATTCTTCCTGGGTGGGACCCTCAGAGCTCTGTCTGCTTCCCAGTCGGTCTCCCTCTGATGACGAAAAACGCCGATGAATTGTTGGATGTTTGGTCCTGGTGATGCTTATTTACACACTGCTGTTCCTGCCCACCATCATTGTGTTACTGGCACATAGATCGATAGATAACCTGTGTGTTGTGTCTGTCATGTTACTAAGGTTTAGTCCTCTTGCAGACTTTGGTCTGTATGTTTTCATGAGGAAAGGGGCCATCGACAAACTTTTAGCCTCTATGTGTTGTTGCAGAATGGACAGCGAGGAAATTAGCAGTTCAGCAGCATGAATGAAGACAACATGTACACAGTCAGCTACATGTAGGCAGAGAAAGAGAGGAGAGTCATGTAGGCAAATAGAAAAGATAGAAAGACAGATGCTTTCATTTGCTGATATGATTTCCAAGAATAAACCTAACTGTAGATACAAAAAAAAATGCTGATCTCTGATTTGTTCCCAGCAATGTCCTAAAAAAGATCCTATATCTGGAAAAAAATTCATTACATAAAGAACAGGTTGTAGTTGGGTCCGGTTTCTTTGTACGCGACCAACAGTTACTGGTTGGGGCTCAGACTACACCGACTGTCGGGTTAATGTAAGTAAAATATATATAGTTAGGTTTAGATGTCAGAGCACAGTGCTATTGATAGCTAGCATACTATTTGTAGAGCAGGACTGAAAAGTAAAATGTTTGACTGGAAATTTGCTTACCTGCTGACTCAGGAAGGTAAAAATAGATGTGCATGTACTTTTTGATGTGTCTTTATTATTTTTATTTATTTATTTTAATTTAATTGTGGTGAGTTGTTTCTTTGATTTTTTTGGTACTGCTTCTTTACTGGTAAGGTCTGTGGTCAATGTGTAATTCATTGCAAGCCAAAGTTCCTGAATGTCTGATGTTGGCATGCTGTGTCTGAGGGTGTGTGTGTTTGTGTGTCTGCATCTGCAAACAATATTTACAATCACTATTTGTTTAAAGACTTATAGACTATTTATTAATGGTGGTGGTGAGTTTTATTTAGTTTCTATCATGTCTAAATGAAGTGTGTCCATTTGTGCTCATTTCTTTTGGTCTGAGATGCTGAGCTCTAGTGCCACAATACTGATTCTGAATGTCATATTTAGGACCTTTAACTAATATAAGTTCTAGTTTTGGTGTTTAAATGGTAGGAATGCTTGTTGTTGTGATTTTATTGAAATTATATCTTCAGTTATTATATCTTATATCTATTATATATGTATATGTGATTTCATATTTCAAATAAAAATCTGTTGACTCAAATAGGAATGTTTGCCATTGACTGACTCAATGTAAATTAAATTGAAATGATGATACAATAAAATCTCTCGTATCAACATAAAGCCCAATTCTTTTTTTTGTTAGCAGGGAATAATTCTCTCGTTCATTGTTGCCTTCTTTTCAAATTACTGATGGTTTCTCCTGACTCTTAAAGTTCTCATACTGCTTTAGATAATAACTGGGGAAGAAATGATAAAGTGTGACAGGGACACAGTTACAACATATAAGACGTGTTTTTAAATTGTAAATTAGTGAAGCCTATTGTAGGTTTTACATTTTTAAACTGATAACTAACTGAGGTCCATAAAGGAATAAGTGCATTTCCCACAATATTGACTATTTCTTTGAAAATTTTTTTTTTTTTACTTAAATAACACAAGAAACTTAAGTTTCTTAAGTTACTTAAGTTGGTAACTTAGTAGTTTTCATGGATACCTAACCAGGTTCCACTAGATTAGGATAACCACCCTCCTGCTGCAGGCTCCTGCAGGAAGTGCAGACAGAAAGGGAGGCGTCATTAACAGTAGTGTTCATAGATTACAGGAATGGAGTTTATATCTGTAGAATGAAAACCAACTGCTGAAACTTATAAGAAACCTCCATGATGTCTTGATGACACTCATCTAGTGCTCTGATGGCAAAGTTGCACTCTTGCATGGCTGATGGTGAGAGTGCCACTCACAACAATCTGAGATTTCACAAATACAACTTATTTCTTCCTCTGAAGCATCACGACATATTACTGCAGACAGTGTAGATGCAGAGGAGAAAAGAGTGGTCCTATTCAGGTTGTGGTCCTGCAGCTTTGGAAGGTGAGGTTTGTGGTGCTTTACTTCTCTCAATTTATGCACAGTGTAATGCATCAAACATTGCAAATGTTGAGGTGCAATGTAAATGAAGATGTAAATGAAAATTGTGACAGGACAACAGTCTAGGACTACAGTACACTACAATCCAATCCAACCGGTTACATTCACTTGCTATTGTTTCCCCTATGTTTACCTTGAATTCAAATTTGAACTTCGAGAGAGTACGTGTCCGTGTGATAAACAAATAGTGGAGTATAAATAACTTGAGATGATGGCAGAAACAATGGAAAAGACAATCACTTGAATAACAAATATGAGGAGGAAAGGGGAATGTAAAAATCGAGCAGAGGAAGGTTATGAGCAAGATATGGATACATAAGAAGGTATTACTGTGTTTTAGATTTATTGAGACAAAAAACACACTTTAACACTATATATTATGGCCCACAATGCACAGCCCCATTCTTCCCAATTTACAGTATATTTTTTGTCTTACAACTGTGTACCAATACAGTTCGTACTGATAAATACATCAAAAATTATTCTCTACTTCTTTTTTCCAAGTAACTTTTCTAAGCTTTTCTAATATTATATGTTACATGGACATGACCATGCTTGAAAGGTGCACACAGGCCAATTATCAGCATCCACTACTGACATTTGTTGGTTGCTAAGTAACTGTTGTAATGACACTGACAGTGTCTTTTTTGGGCCGTAATTGAGGAAAACCAATGAAAGGTTTAGTATGTCTTTGTAGTTTTGTAACTTTTGTGAACTGAAATTTTTTGAAGTTAGTTAAAATGTTTTTCAATCACTGTAGCATTGGTGTCATTTACGTTAAGAGATGAAAAATTAGAAACATCACAGGAATCATAAAATGTGGTAAAAAAAATGGTAAGACTGAGTTCATAAAACCCAACAACATATTAAGTAGTCACAAAAACAGGGATTAAAAGTTGCGAAATGATCTAGTCTGGTCTCAGTAGGCAATGTTCTACAGTCTGGGGGCTCTAACAGGAAAGTCTTCAGTACGAATAACCAGCAGCTCAGCATCCACCAATCTAAGAGAACACCGAGGCACATAAGGAGACAATGAATGTTTGATAGAATTTGGAACAAGGTCATTTATTTCTTTAAAAGTGATTGTGATCATTTAAGAATGAATAATCTCTTCAAATCTGGGCAGTGGAGTCAATGAATGGAGCTCAAAATTACAGATCTGTCGTTCATGTTCATCACAGCTGTATTATGATAAAAAAAAAAATGGAGCTCCTGGCCACACTTTGGTCAGAATCATTAAAAAGATGTTGATGTCCACAGCGATTGCCCAGGTTACCCTGTTCTTTGGATGGAGACACTGGCAGGAAAAAAACACAGTCCTGAGTGAGTTACTGGCAAAGAAAGAAGTTTTAAATGATCCACTACTTCACAATTTGGATGTATGAACAATTTCAATGTGTCAGTCTTCAAGGCCTTTTGATTTACAGGAGAAACGATGTCTAATAGTTGAACACGCTCTCACTCCCAACTCGTCACATATGGACGCTTGGTCAGGACTCCTCAGTGCCACTTTTTAACACAGAGGGTACAACTTCAGTGTCAGTGTGAGAACACTGGTGTTGTCTATTGTCACTTTAAAACCAGACAACAGAGCAGCTTCTCTAAAATTTTAGCTCAGGTGAAAGCAGGAAGTCATGTCATGATGCCTAAATAGAAAACCATAAACATGTCAGTCTCTTAAATTTTGGCTATATTACATATTATCATAATAGAATAAATCCACAAGCCCTTGAACACAAACTGTTATAAAACTGTTAATAGTTTAAAATGTTTTGTGAGGTTATTTCAGAGGTAAAATGATTTGACTGTGTTTCCTTCACTCAGTCGGCAGAGAAAGCTGCTACCGCCCCACCCAACCCTCTCCCCACCATGCCAATGTATACGCCTGAGTACATTTTTCTCTCTTCCTAGATGAGCAGGTGTATATTGCCAGGTACTTCCTGCATGCTCTCACTTACCATCGTGACTTCAGACTATTTGGATGCAAAGCACAAAACACCTGACATTGGTGGTGTGAAGTCATTTAGGTGGATTCTCGCTGCTTTAAAAGGTAATATTTTTATTTTATAATGCAGAGATTATTAAAAAGATATAAATGAAATGCAAGCAATCATAAAAAGGAAAATGCCAACTGTAACAAGTGAACAGCTTTGAAATAGTATGTGAAAAGAATTATGTTTTATTTTATTTCCCCTAAATTATATGAATTTTGAGAAGGTGACTGTGGAATAAAGACAAAATATGCATTTTGGGAAAATATTTTAAAAGATTAAAAAATGTGTAAAATAAAAATAAAATTGCTCATTTTCGTTAAACATTAATCATTTCATTAAATACTGAAACAACTGGACGATGTTCTGTGGCTGTAATGATGAACTCACATTAGCATGTGAACATATTTGAATATGTCAGCAGAATGTACTGTCCCATAAGAAACTGAATAATTGGATTCAATATTATTAGCAGATAAAAGTAAGACATATTGAATAATGACGAATAAATCTTAGAAGTCACATCGATTTTATGATTTGTTTCGATTGCGAGTATTTGATGGTTTTACCAAATTTGTGTGAAGCTGAATCAGGTTAGGTAGATATTAAACAACGTGATCCATTTTATTAAGCTCATTTCTCAAACAACAGGTTTCACACTGAAGAATGGAAGACTACATGAACAACACATCACTGGACATAAGCAACTTCACCTCTGATAACTACACCTACATCCAACAACAGCTCTGACTACATTTATGTTGAGTCCTGCATAGACAGTTCCTGCTATGTGGTGATATGTACAATCGTTTGCATCAGCCTGCCTTTGACCCTCGTGGCCATCTATGCACTTTATTCCTTGGTAAGTTCATTGCAGTACATCAGAGTTCAGAGCATGTTTACAGCTGTTTGCTCACTTTCACCAATGTTTTTCCTGCAGGTGCAAAAAGATCATGTGACTCCAATCTACGTCATCAACCTTCTCATTTCTGACCTCATTCAGCTCTGCAGCATGATCATTGAGGTGACACGACCCACGGATTGGATACTGTATGAAGTCTTCAATGTTATTTACTTGTGTGGTCTGACGTCCAGTGTTGGCTTCATGGTGTGTGTTGCCATGGAAAGGTAGTTATCTGTCTGTAAAGGATGTGTGTAGCTACTTCTGTGTCTGACCATTATATTCCTACATATTTCTGAAGCTTCTCAAAGACGATGTGTTTGTTTTGTTTACAGGTATTTGGTCGTCGCCTGGCCCCTGTGGTACCACTTCAGACGAACCATCAAGAGCTCTGTGGTGGTCTGTGTGGTGGTCTGGGTCTTTCTCTTCTCCTTTACTTTGTTGATGTTTTCTACTACACAGTCTTTGCCATCTTCCTCCTCCTTCCCCTCCCACTGTTCATATTCTTCCTGGGTGGGACCCTCAGAGCTCTGTCTGCTTCCCAGTCGGTCCCCTCAGACGAAAAACGCCGAATTGTTGGATGTTTGGTCCTGGTGATGCTTATTTACACACTGCTGTTCCTGCCCACGCATCATTTTGTTCCTGGCACATAGATGGATAGATGGCCTGTATTTTGTGTCTGTTCATGTTACTAAGGTTTAGTCCTCTTGCAGACTTAGGTCTGTATGTTTTCATGAAGAAAGGGGCCATCGACAAACTTTTAGCCTCTGTGTGTCGTTGCAGAATGGACAGCAATGAAATCAGCAGTTGAGCAGCATGAATGAAGACAACATGTACACAGTCAGCTACATGTAGGCAGAGAAAGAGAGGAGAGTCATGTAGGCAAATGGAAAAGATAGAAAGACAGTTGCTTTCATCTGATACATGATTTCTAATAAGACACCTAAACACTTAATTGTAGATAAAAACCAAAGTAGTAGTGGGGTCCGGTTTCTTTGTACGCAACCAACAGTTACTGGTTGGGGCTCAGACTACACCGACTGTCGGGTTAATGTAAGTAAAATATATATAGTTAGGTTTAGATGTCAGAGCACAGTGCTATTGATAGCTAGCATACTATTTGTAGAGCAGGGCGGACTGAAAAGTAAAATGTTTGACTGGAAATTTGCTTACCTGCTGACTCAGGAAGGTAAAAATAGATGTGCATGTACTTTTTGATGTGTCTTTATTATTTTTATTTATTTATTTTAATTTAATTGTGGTGAGTTGTTTCTTTGATTTTTTTGGGTACTGCTTCTTTACTGGTAAGGTCTGTGGTCAATGTGTAATTCATTGCAAGCCTAAAAAGCCAAAAAAGTTCCTGAATGTCTGATGTATGGCACTGCTGTGTCTGAGGGTGTGTGTGTTTGTGTGTCTGCACTCTGCAAAAAATATTTACAGTGACTATTTGTTTAAAGACTTATAGACTATTTATTAATGGTGGTGGTGAGTTTTATTTAGTTTCTGTCATGTCTAAATGTTGTGTTTTCTTGGTTAGAGGTGCTGTGTGTTTGTTAAAATACTGCACAAAACACTTGTTGTTGTGACATCTAATATCTAAGTATATGTGATTTTATATTTCAAATAAAAATATCTTAAATCAAATGGGAATGTTTGCCATTGACTGACTCAATGTAAAAAATGATGATACAAATGATGATCAACATAAAGCCCAATTTTTTTTTTGTTACAACTCTCGTTCATTGTTGCCTTCTTTTCAAATTACTGATGGTTTCCTGACTCTTAAAGTTCTCAAAATAGACTAACCAGGTTCTGAAGAAATGATAAAGTGTGACACTACAACATATAAGATTAGTAAATTAGTGATAACATTTTTAAACACCCTAAAGGAATAAGTGCCTGCTATTTCTTTTAAATTTTTTTTTTTTTACAAATAACACGGCTCTTACCGCAGTTGGTAACTGTAGTTTTCAGGAAGTGCAGACAGAAAGGGAGACGTCATTAACAGTAGTGTTCATAGATTACAGGAATGGAGTTTATATCTGTAGAATGAAAACAACTGTGAAACTTACAGAAACCTCCAGGATGTCTTGATGACACTCATCTAGTGCTCTGATGGCAAAGTTGCACTCTTGGGCATGGCTGATGGTGAGAGTGCCACTCACAACAATCTGAGATTTCACAAATACAACTTATTTCTTCCTCTGAAGCATCACGACATATTACTGCAGACAGTGTAGATGCAGAGGAGAAAAGAGTGGTCCTATTCAGGTTGTGGTCCTGCAGCTTTGGAAGGTGAGGTTTGTGGTGCTTTACTTCTCTCAATTTATGCACAGTGTAATGCATCAAACATTGCAAATGTTGAGGTGCAATGTAAATGAAGATGTAAATGAAAATTGTGACAGGACAACAGTCTAGGACTACAGTACACTACAATCCAATCCAACCGGTTACATTCACTTGCTATTGTTTCCCCTATGTTTACCTTGAATTCAAATTTGAACTTTGAGAGAGTACGTGTCCGTGTGATAAACAAATAGTGGAGTATAAATAACTTGAGATGATGGCAGAAACAATGGAAAAGACAATCATTTGAATAAGAAATATGAGGAGGAAATGGAAATGTAAAAATCGAGCAGAAGAAGGTTATGAGCAAGATATGGATACATAAGAAGGTATTACTGTGTTTTAGATTTATTGAGACACAAACACAGCCCCATTCTTCCCAATTTACAGTATATTTTTTGTCTTACAACTGTGTACCAATACAGTTCGTACTGATAAATACATCAAAAATTATTCTCTACTTCTTTTTTCCAAGTAACCGGTAGCTTTTCTAATATTATATGTTACATGGACATGACCATGCTTGAAAGGTGCACACAGGCCAATTATCAGCATCCACTACTGACATTTGTTGGCTAAGTAACTGTTGTAATGACACTGACAGTGTCTTTTTTGGGCCGTAATTGAGGAAAACCAATGAAAGGTTTAGTATGTCTTTGTAGTTTTGTAACTTTTGTGAACTGAAATTTTTTGAAGTTAGTTAAAATGTTTTTCAATCACTGTAGCATTGGTGTCATTTACGTTAAGAGATGAAAAATTAGAAACATCACAGGAATCATAAAATGTGGTAAAAAAAATGGTAAGACTGAGTTCATAAAACCCAACAACATATTAAGTAGTCACAAAAACAAGGATTAAAAGTTGCGAAATGATCTAGTCTGGTCTCAGTAGGCAATGTTCTACAGTCTGGGGGCTCTAACAGGAAAGTCCCAGTACGAATAACCAGCAGCTCAGCATCCACCAATCTAAGAGAACACCGAGGCACATAAGGAGACAATGAATGTTTGATAGAATTTGGAACAAGGTCATTTATTTCTTTAAAAGTGATTGTGATCATTTAAGAATGAATAATCTCTTCAAATCTGGGCAGTGGAGTCAATGAATGGAGCTCAAAATTACAGATCTGTCTTCATGTTCATCACAGCTGTATTATGATAAAAAAAATGGAGCTCCTGGCCACACTTTGGTCAGAATCATTAAAAAGATGTTGATGTCCACAGCGATTGCCCAGGTTACCCTGTTCTTTGGATGGAGACACTGGCAGGAAAAAAACACAGTCCTGAGTGAGTTACTGGCAAAGTTTTAAATGATCCACTACTTCACAATTTGGATGTATGAACAATTTCAATGTGTCAGTCTTCAAGGCCTTTTGATTTACAGGAGAAACGATGTCTAATAGTTGAACATGTTCTCACTCCCAACTCGTCACATATGGACGCTTGGTCAGGACTCCTCAGTGCCACTTTTTAACACAGAGGGTACAACTTCAGTGTCAGTGTGAGAACACTGGCGTTGTCTATTGTCACTTTAAAACCAGACAACAGAGCAGCTTCTCTAAAATTTTAGCTCAGGTGAAAGCAGGAAGTCATGTCATGATGCCTAAATAGAAAACCATAAACATGTCAGTCTCTTAAATTTTGGCTATATTACATATTATCATAATAGAATAAATCCACAAGCCCTTGAACACAAACTGTTCATAGTTTAAAATGTTTTGTGAGGTTATTTCAGAGGTAAAATCAATTGACTGTGTTTCCTTCACTCAGTCGGCAGAGAAAGCTGCTACCGCCCCACCCAACCCTCTCCCCACCATGCCAATGTATACGCCTCAGTACATTTTTCTCTCTTCCTAGATGAGCAGGTGTATATTGCCAGGTACTTCCTGCATGCTCTCACTTACCATCGTGACTTTAGACTATTTGGATGCAAAGGACAAAACACCTGACATTGGTGGTGTGAAGTAATTTAGGTGGATTCTCGCTGCTTTAAAAGGTAATATTTTTATTTTATAATGCAGAGATTATTAAAAGAGATGTAAATGAAATACAAGCAATCATAAAAAGGAAAATGCCAACTGTAACAAGTGAACAGCTTTGAAATAGTATGTGAAAAGAATTATGTTTTATTTTATTTCCCCTAAATTATATGAATTTTGAGAAGGCGACTGTGGAATAAAGACAAAATATGCGTTTTGAGAAAATAGTTTAAAAGATTAAAAAATGTGTAAAATAAAAATAAAATTGCTCATGTTCGTTAAACATTAATCATTTCATTAAATACTGAAACAACTGGACGATGTTCTGTGGCTGTAATGATGAACTCACATTAGCATGTGAACATATTTGAATATGTCAGCAGAATGTACTGTCCCATTAGAAACTGAATAATTGGATTCAATATTATTAGCAGATAAAAGTAAGACATATTGAATAATGACGAATAAATCTTAGAAGTCACATCGATTTTATTATTTGTTTTGATTGCGAGTATACGATGGTTTTACCAAATTTGTGTGAAGCTGAATCAGGTTAGGTAGATATTAAACAACGTGATCCATTTTATTAACCTCATTTCTCAAACAACAGGTTTCACTCTGAAGAATGGAAGAGTTCTACATGAACAACACGTCACTGGACATAAACAACTTCACCTCTGATGACTACACCTACATCAACAACAGCTCTGACCACAGTGATCCCTGCAGACACATTCCCACAATCAACTATGTGGTGACATGTACAGTCGTTTGCATCGGCCTGCCTTTGACCCTCGTGGCCATCTATGCACTTTATTCTTTGGTAAGTTCATTGCAGTACATCAGAGTTCAGAGCATGTTTACAGCTGTTTGCTCACTTTCATCGAATGTTTTTCCTGCAGGTGCAAAAAGATCATGTGACTCCAATCTACGTCATCAAACTTCTCATTTCTGACCTCATTCAGCTCTGCTACATGATCACTGAGGTGACACGACCCAGGGGTTGGACACTGTGTGAAGTCTTCTATTATACTTACTTGTTTGGTCTGATGTCCAGTGTTGGCTTCATGGTGTGTGTTGCCATGGAAAGGTAGTTATCTGTCTGTCCAGGATGTGTGTAGCTACTTCTGTGTCTGACCATTATATTCCTACATATTTCTGAAGCTTCTCAAAGACGATGTGTTTGTTTTGTTTACAGGTATTTGGTCGTCGCCTGGCCCCTGTGGTACCACTTCAGACGAACCATCAAGAGCTCTGTGGTGGTCTGTGTGGTGATCTGGGCCCTTCCACTTGTCTGTGGACTTCCTGTCTATTTCTTGGTTGATTTTCAGGTCAGCACACACCATCTTTGCCATCTTCCTCCTCCTTCCCCTCCCACTGTTCATATTCTTCCTGGGTGGGACCATCAGAAGCTCTGTCTGCTTCCCAGTCGGTCCCGTCTCTGACGAAAAACGCCGAATTGTTGGATGTTTGGTCCTGGTGATGCTTATTTACACACTGCTGTTCCTGCCCAGTATCATTTTGTTCCTGGCACATAGATGGATAGATGACCTGTATTTTGTGTCTGTCATGTTACTAAGGTTTAGTCCTCTTGCAGACTTAGGTCTGTATGTTTTCATGAGGAAAGGGGCCATCGACAAACTTTTAGCCTCTGTGTGTTGTTGCAGAATGGACAGCAATGAAATCAGCAGTTGAGCAGCATGAATGAAGACAACATGTACACAGTCAGCTACATGTAGGCAGAGAAAGAGAGGAGAGTCATGTAGGCAAATGGAAAAGATAGAAAGACAGATGCTTTCATTTGCTGATATGATTTCCAAGAATAAACCTAATTGTAGATAAAACAAAAAATGCTGATCTCTGATTTGTTCCCAGCAATGTCCTAAAAAGATCCTATATCTGGAAAAAAATTCATTACATAAAGAACAGGTTGTAGTTGGGTCCGGTTTCTTTGTACGCGTCCAACAGTTGCTGGTTGGAGCTCAGACTACACCGACTGTCGGGTTAATGTAAGTAAAATATATATAGTTAGGTTTAGATGTCAGAGCACAGTGCTATTGATAGCTAGCATACTATTTGTAGAGCAGGACTGAAAAGTAAAATGTTTGACTGGTAATTTGCTTATCTGCTGACTCAGGAAGGTAAAAATAGATGTGCATGTACTTTTCGATGTGTCTTTATTATTTTATATTTATTTATTTTAATTTATTTCTGGTGAGTTGTTTCTTTGATTTTTTTGGTACTGCTTCTTTACTGGTAAGGTCTGTGGTCAATGTGTAATTCATTGCAAGCCAAAGTTCCTGAATGTCTGATGTATGGCACTGCTGTGTCTGAGGGTGTGTGTGTTTGTGTGTCTGCACTCTGCAAACAATATTTACAGTGACTATTTGTTTAAAGACTTATAGACTATTTATTAATGGTGGTGGTGAGTTTTATTTAGTTTCTATTTTTAAACTGATAACTAAGGTCTGAGGTCCATAAAGGAATAAGTGCATTTCCCACAATATTGACTATTTCTTTGAAAATTTTTTTTTTTTAATTTAAATAACACAAGAAACGTTGGTAACTTACTTAAGTTTCTCTTCGTCATTTCTGCTAAAACTGTAACACGTCCTGAAAGTACATGAGACAGATAATCTGTGATTAAAATCAGACTCCTCTGGCTCCACCTGTGGCCTCTGAGGCCATTTGACAACAACACAACCAATCACATCAGAGTATCTGACAGATCTGACAGAAATAAACAATACAACACCTTTCCAGTCTTTTATTGTCCCCCATGGGGTTAAGGCTAATGTATGAAATCAATGTGACTTAGTCATAGATGGTTTTGCTGTTTGGGCTGCAGCTTGATGGGCTGCTATATTTTCTGTGAACCACCAGATGTCACTGTGCACTGTGCTGAATTCAGCTGTTACCGAGAGGATCAGTCAACTCTGGGTTTTCCTCTTCTGTTCTTTCCTTCATCCTCCTCTCCATCACCAGATTGTCCAGCTCCAGATGGACCTCAGAGCTTTCTTTTTCTCAGTTTGTTGAGTGTGCTGACCTCACCAGCCCTGATGCCAACACCCCAGGACAAAGAGCAGAGCACTGGTTATTAGTGACTGATAGATGTTCAGGAGCCTAGACTTTAATTGATTCACTGAATGATAAGGTTTGAAATAAATAAGTAGGTAGTGTTCATAAACTTTAGGAATGTAGTTTGTACATGTAGAACGAACTTTATGTTTTCTAGTCATGCTACTTTACTTGACCTCCTCTAAACTAAAAAGATAAATGATATACAAATACTTGCAGTTATCAGCAGGGAGCTTGCTGATACAGTATGTCAATGATGTGATGATCTGTTCACCAAAAAATGTGTCTTGTAAATTTTACACAGTAGCATTGCTAAATATGTAGCAGCAGTAGCTGCAGCACAAAAAGCAATAAAAACTCATATGATATTTTGGGGTATTTCACACTGACCTCTCACTCACAGTTTACTCACAGCTATCCTACTCCATGCAATGTGTAAAGCTCACACAAAAATTACTTATCAAATTTCAACAGGTAATGCTTGGATACAGTTGCAAAGGAAACAGCACAACAAACCAACATACTGCAGACCTTACAATTGACTGCTTGCTTTGGTACAGGGCACACAAACACGATCTCTAAATATTTGCAGGCTAAATTTCACAGCTTGACAGAGGAGATGCACTGGTTTAACTTAAAATAAAAAAGGCTGCAATTTCTGATAACAGGTGTTGTAGCTGATGTTGATTTGTCTTTAAATGGAAACTAAATCCCAGGAATACATTTCATATGTTTAGAATTAAATATATATATATCAAATTACAGAGCTGAGCTACAGAAGCTACTGCAACAGAGCCAAGGTTTTATTCGGGAAACCAGGAAAAAAAGTAAGCTTTAATAGAACTTTGTAAAGTCAAGGTAATGTGCATTTTCATTAAAAAAAAGTGTTAAACGTAGGCATGATAAAAAACCAACATGTTTATAGAAAACAGTAAAGTACAGTACAGTAAACTGAATTCCAAGCAGTTACATTGTCTTTCCATTGTTTCCCCTTTGTTTACATGAAATTCAAATTTGATATTCGAGACTTGATATTCGAGAATGCACATGACAACGTACGTGACTGTGAAATAAACAAATTGCAGAGTATAAATAACTTGAGATGATAACTGAAACACTGGAACTAGGCAGCACTTTGAATAACAAATATGAAAATGATAGAAGAATGGAAAATGGAGAGGAAGAAGAGAATGAACATAAAATAGATACATGAAAAGGTAGTACAGTGGTTTAGAAATGTTATACCAGGAAATGATGAAATGTGAAACTGTGTGTGTGTGTGTGTGTGTGTGTGTGTGTGTCTCCAGTGTGTGTGTCTGTTGTTGTCTCTCTCGCTCCATTCGTCCCAATTCCAGTATACTTCCACATACTTCAGCTGCCCAATTCCAAATGCCAATGGTTTCATAAAACCACAACAGAATAAATCACCCACAAGCCTTTGAACACAAAGTCATATTTGTAACAGGTTATCAAAAAAGGTGAAATGATTTGACTGAGTTTCATTCATTCAGTCAACAGAATTCTGTAACCGCCCCACCCAACCAATTTTTTTCTCTCCTCCTTAGATGAGCAGGTGTATATTGCCAGGTACTTCCTGCATGCTCTCA
The DNA here is from genome assembly GCA_023238725.1 of Scortum barcoo. Lineage (NCBI taxonomy): Eukaryota > Metazoa > Chordata > Actinopteri > Centrarchiformes > Terapontidae > Scortum > Scortum barcoo. The sequence continues at coordinate 24,150,424 of CM041544.1, read as the reverse complement.
CTTACTGTCGTGATTTTAGACTGTTTGGATCCAAAGGATAAAACATCAGACATTGGTGAACTCATTCAGGTGGAGTCTTGCTGCTTTCAAAGGTAATTCTTTCATTTTACAATACAGAGATTATTAAAAAAAAGAAGAACTGCAGACAATAAAGAAAAGGAATATGCCAACTGTAACAAGTGAACAGCTTTGAAATAGTATGTGAAAGGAATTCTTTAGTAAAACCAGTGATATTACATTTAATTTCCCCTGAATTGTATGCATTTTGAGGTGACTGTCTAATAAAGACAAAACATGCATTTTGAGAAAATAGTTTCAATAAATGAGTGAAATAAAAATAAATGAGTTTTAAATGTCAACCAACATTAAGGGGCAGAGGGTCATTCAACAAGTGGACAGAACAGAAGACAAACAAAACCTCATGTTCATTAAACATTAATCATTTCATTAAATACTGAAACAACTGGACGATGTTCTGTGGCTGTAATGATGAACTCACATCAGCATGTGAACATACTTGAATATGTCAGCAGAATGTACTGTCCCATAAGAAACTGCATAATTGGATTAAATATCATTAGCAGATGAAAGTAAGACACATTGAATATTGGCAATAAAATCTGAGAAGTCACAGTGATTTTATGATTTAATCCGATTGTGAGCATACAATGGTTTTACTATATTTGTGTGAACCTCGCAGCTTTAGTGCTAACACTGAATAAGGTTGGGTAGATATTAAACACTGTGCTCCCTTTTAATAACCTGATCTCTCAAACAACAGGTTTCACTCTTCAGAATGGAAGATTTCTACATGAACAACACATCACTGGACATAAGTTATAACCACACCAACATCACCTCTGATGACTGTAACAACAGTGGTGATTACTCACCGTGAAACATCTTACACATTATTGTGGATAACAAAAATACCTCTGATAACAAAGATGAACCTGTATCCTCCATTTATGTGCTGACATGGATAATCTTTTCCATCGGCCTTCCTTTGACCGTCGCAGCCATCTATGCTCTTTATTCTCTGGTAGGTACATGATGACTGAGATGTATTTACTGTATGTGTCGTGTGTGTCATACAGTCACTCTGTAAAGGATCTCAATTTTGTTTGGGAGCCAGGTGTCAGGAGGCTGGGATAAACTATTGTAATGAGTTTTCAAACATCACAGAAATAATTTACTCCATATTCAAAATTGACTTAAAACTGATTGGAACATAAATACATATAGTTTATACGTGCAGCTCCATTCCAACCCTCTTCTACACTGTTGAGGTTAATATAAGTTACCATTCAAAGAAAAACATCAAATAGTCTAATTGTTTCTTCAACATTGTTTGGGCTCATTGTTTGGCTTTAAAAAAAAAAGATGAAAAAAACACTGAAGGAATGTGTGAAATATTGTAGACAATCACAGTCCCCCCTGAGGATGATGCTGACTGACCTTGGTCATCCCTTGATTTTTCTTTTCACAGTAGACATTTTTTCTTTTTTAGTGAAGTCTCTTGACAGCTATTGGATAGACTGTCATAAAAAATGACACAGATATTTATGGTGCCGAGAGGGAGTCAGACTTTCCCCTTTTGTCCCAGCTGTACTTTTTATTTTTTATGTGAATTAGCTTTGGATGTGAACAAGAAAATCTTTGGGTTACTTGATGTAATCCCTGCTTTGATAACAGACTGGGGTGTCAGTGGAGACAACCTCTGGTGATAATAACTTGCCTTTATGGGGTGTAGCCAAGGATACAAACAACTGATGCTCTTTCCTAAACCCTATTACTATCCCCTATTTACATACACATGCAAAGCCCTAGGCAGAGAATTAGACATAATGTATTAAGTCTTTACTCTTCTACTGAGGAGAATGGAGGTGGGTGAAATGCCAAAGGTTCCACCGTGGGACATGGGCTGACTCCACCACCTTAGGTACAAAAGTTGGACTGGGATGTAGGCAGATCTTAGTGAGCCCCTGCAGCAAACTGCAAGCAGGAAGGGCAGATGGATAATGCCTGTAAGCAACTCACACACTTTGCTGTGGTTAAAGCTAGGAGCAGTGGTGTTTTAGGTGAAACAAACTTCATCCCCACTGCCTCATTATGCTCAAATGGGTGATTAGAGAGGGCATCCATTACAGATCCCACTAGGTAATGAGGGGCCTGAAAGAGCATGCACACCCACAGGTGCATTTACATCGGACAGTAAGTATTTTCCTGCAAGAAAAAGAGATCTATGGCTGCCTGACTTAATTTCAGCCAAGTTTGCTTATCCACCTGCGGGTGGCGAGTCCACTCTCCATGCAGGGGGTCCCCTCGGGACAGAAGAGCTGAACCGTCTTCAACAAACCTGGCACAAGGGTAAGGAGCCTGGTGCTGCTCCACATATAGTATATCCCAAGCTAACTTCTGCAGCGTCAGTGAGCGAGTGCCATGCTGGCGGTTAGTGTATGCTACAGTGGAGTTGTCTGTTGTTACCAAGACATGGCATCCTTCAGGAAATTGTTGAAAGAGGTTTATCTGAGCTTGAGAGGGAACATATCAGATAGTGGTCTAAGTACAAGAATATTCTCATGCTTCTGTTCTGTAATGGAGACAAATCTGCCTGCACACACTTGCTGAACACCCTCGCGGGCTAATGACAGAACAACTCACTGTATGTGGGATAAATGAGCATGTGAAAATACACATTTGAGAGACACATTGTTACAAACCATTGCTTGGACTGATCAAACGACAGAGCATGTTGTGTGTTAAAATCCTGAATGTGTATTTTTGTAGGTGTCTGTTTGACATACAAAGATCTGAAATAAGGGGAAAGGATGAGCTCCCTTTTTTAGGAATGAGGAAGTTACAAAAAATCAAATCAAATTTCTTTATTTAATTTAAAGCCCAAAATCACAAACATCATTTTGCCTCTGAGGGCTTTACAATCTGTACAGTTGTGAACACCCTCTGTCCTTAGACCCTCGAACCGAGTCAGGAAAAACTTCAAAAAAGCCTTTATGGGAAAAAGAAGAAACCTGAGGAAGAGCCACAGATGAGGGATCCCTCTCCCTGGGACGGACAGACGTGCAATAGATGCCACATGTACAGAGAACATCATCATCAATATACTGAGTTCATGGTTTAGTCCATGTTATTATATCTTATATCTAAGTATATGTGATTTCACATTTCAAATAAAAATCTGTTGACTCAAATAGGAATGTTTGCCATTGACTGACTCAGTGTAAATTGAAATGATGATACAATAAAATCTCTCGTATCAACATAAAGCCCAATTCTTTTGTTAGCAGGGAATAATTCTCTCGTTCATTGTTGTCTTCTTTTCAAATTACTGATGGTTTCTCCTGACTCTTAAAGTTCTCATACTGCTTTAGATAATAACTGGGGAAGAAATGATAAAGTGTGATAGGGACAGTTACAACATATAAGACATTTTTAAATTATAAATTAGTGAAGCCTAATGTATGTTTTACATTTTTAAACTGATAACTAACTGAGGTCCATAAAGAAATATGTGCATTTCCCACAATATTGACTATTTCTTTGAAAATTTAGTTTTTTTTACTTAAATAACACAAGAAACGTTGGTAACTTACTTAAGTTTCTCTTCGTCATTTCTGCTAAAACTGTAACACGTCCTGAAAGTACATGAGACAGATAATCTGTGATTAAAATCAGACTCCTCTGGCTCCACCTGTATGGCCTCTGAGGCCATTTGACAACAACACAACCAATCACATCAGAGTATCTGACAGATCTGACAGAAATAAACAATACAACACCTTTCCAGTCTTTTATTGTCCCCCATGGGGTTAAGGCTAATGTATGAAATCAATGTGACTTAGTCATAGATGGTTTTGCTGTTTGGGCTGCAGCTTGATAGGCTGCTATATTTTCTGTGAACCACCAGATGTCACTGTGCACTGTGCTGAATTCAGCTGTTACCGAGTGGATCAGTCAACTCTGGGTTTTCCTCTTCTGTTCTTTCCTTCATCCTCCTCTCCATCACCAGATTGTCCAGCTCCAGACGGACCTCAGAGCTTTCTTTTTCTCAGTTTGTTGAGTGTGCTGACCTCACCAGCCCTGATGCCAACACCCCAGGACAAAGAGCAGAGCACTGGTTATTAGTGACTGATAGATGTTCAGGAGCCTAGACTTTAATTGATTCACTGAATGATAAGGTTTGAAATAAATAAGTAGGTAGTGTTCATAAACTTTAGGAATGTAGTTTATCCATGTAGAACAAAGAAAAGACTGTGGTTGAAAGAAATTCAGTATTTAAGTATGATACTTTATGTTTTCTAGTCATGCTACTTTATTTTACTTACTGCACTCGAATCCTGTAGACTTGCAGTTATCAGCAGGTAGCGTGCTGATAAATATGTCGATGATGTGATGATGTGTTCTGCAAAAAAGCTGTCTTGTAAAGTCACCACAATAGCATTCCTAAAATATGTAGAAGCAGTAGTTGCAGCAGAAAAAGCGATAATGACTCATATTATCTTTTGGGTTATTTCACATGGACCTCTTACTCACAATTTACTCACAGCTATCCTACTCCTTGCAATGTGTAAATGTGAAGCTCACACACAACGCTTCAGTGACAGCAGAGACACACAGAGCCTGTGGCGAGGGTTACAGACCATCATGGACTACAAGCCCCCATTGCAGACCTGCGACAGCACCAACCACTCTGCTAAATGAGCTGAATGACTTCTTCACCCGATTTGAGGCACACAACAGCACGCCTGCACAGAAGTCTCCATCCCCTCCTGGTGGACAGGTGTTGACGCTGTCCCCAGACAGTGTGAGAAGGACACAGGAGCTCGCAAAGCTTCTGCTCCTGACAATATACCTGGTCATGTACTGAGGGACTGTGCCATGGAACTCACAGATGTCTTCACAGACATCTTCACCATCTCACTGAGTCAGGCTGACCCTACGGATCGGCAGGAACACATTCAGCATCAGCACACTAAACACAGGGGCCCCTCAAGGATGTGTGCTGAGCCCCCTCCCTCTTCACTCTGCTGACCCACGACTGCACACTGTTGTACAGCTTCAACCTTTTCATCAAGTTTGCATGGATGACACGACTGTGGTGGGTCTCATCAGCAATGACGATGAGACAGACTACAGGAGCAAGGTGAGCCGCCTGGCCTGGTGGTGCAGACACAACAATCTCTCTCTGAAAGTGGAGAAGACGAAGGAGACTGTTGTGGACTTCAGGAGAACGCGCCCCCAGCATGCTCCTCTGACCATCAGTTCCTGGCTGTGCATCGCGAGGGACCCCACCCACCCGTCACACAGCTTCTTCAGCCTGCTGCCATCAGGAAGGAGACTGCAGAACCTGCAGGCCTGGACCAGCTGAGGGACAGCTTCATCCAGCAGGCTGTCAGGATGCTGAAGTCTCTTCCCTGCTCTGCCCCCCCTTCCAGGAACCGTACAAACACACACACACACACACCTGGACTTTGACCCCCCCATCAACACTTGAACTCTGACACCCTCAGGAACTCCACAAGCACACACTCACTTTATTCACTTTAACCACCTTAACCAGTCTTTAAGCTAAGTCCATTTTTGCATTATTACCATATATATTTGCACTGACTGTGATTTGCCATGTCTTATTTATTGCTATGTCTTATTTATTGCCATGATTGTATTTGTTTTGCTTATTTTTGTTGTGGCTTGCTATTTTTGTTATACTCAGCTTGTTTCTTGTTGTTTCATGCACCATGGGTTTGAGAGAACCGTAATTTCAATTCTCTGTATCTCCTTTACATGCTGCAGAATCAACAATAAAGCAGACTTTGACTTGGATACAGTTGCACAGGAAGCAGCACAACAAACCAAAATACTGCAGACATCACAATAAACTGCTTGCTTTGGCCCAGGTCATACAAACACCATCTCCCATAAGACCGAGAAGTTTGCAGGCTAAATTTCATGGTTTGACAGAGGAGATGCACTCATAGTTTTCACATGGGAGCTGTAGTTTGTCCTGCGCTCACAAGTAAACATTGTTTAACCCAGGGAACCACTGAAAAAAATAAAGTTTAATAGAACTTTGTAAAGTCCAGGTAATGTGCATTTTCATTAAAAAATTCACATGTTCTTTCTTCCTCTGAAGTAAGGATTCAGTGAAACTGAATAACTGAGAAGATCTCATATCATATACCACATAAAAAACTACAGAAGTCTAGGAAGTAAGGATTCTGTTGGTGTATGGTAAACTGAAATCCAACCAGTTATATTCTGTTTCTGTTGTAACCATTTGTTTACATGAAATTCAAATTTGATGCTCAAGAAACAACATACATGACCGTGTAATAAACAAATAGTGGAGTATAAATAACTTGATATGATAAGTGATACAGTGGGAAAAGACAGTACTTTGAATAACAAATATGAGGAGGAAAGAAGAATGGAGAACTGGAGAGGAAGACAAGAATGAACATAAACTAGATACATGAAAACGTAGTACAGTGGTTTAGAAATATATATATATATATATATATATATATATATATACACACACACACACACACACACACACACACACACACAGCCCCACACAACTCCCTCCCCAACATGCCAATGCATAACCCTCAGTATTTTTTTCTCTCTTCCTTAGGTGAGCAGGTGTTTATTGCAAGGAACTTCCTGCATGCTCTCACTTACCGTTGTGACTTTAGACTTTGGATGTAAAGGACAAAACATCAGACAGACATCGGTGAACTCATTCAGGTGGAGTCTTGCTGCTTTCAAAGGTAAGACAGACTATCATGAAAAGGAATATGCTAACTGTGACAAGTGAACAGTTTTGAAATGTACATGTACAGAATTCTGCAGTTTACCTAATTATGTTTTATTCTATTTGGGTTTTTTCATTCTTTTCCCCTAACGTTTATGAATTTCAAGAATTTGACTGTGTAACAAAGACAAAATATATATTTAAAAAATAGTTTAAAACACAAAAAGCATGCAATACATACATAAATGTGTTTTAGGAAAGAATGAAAAAAGAAAATGAGGCAAAGCAGACATAGTTTAGTATGAAATAAATAAATAAATACATCAGAAAATGGTTCTACTGATGAGACATTGTCATGATGGAGTCTGTATATTTAGAACATGACACAGTTTTTTTTTCTTTGTCTTCTGATCCAACATTAATCCACTCAGAGGAATTTATAGTGATGTTTGCATTTTTCAAGGAAACAATGACAGCTGAGATCTTTGAATGAAATCGGAGCATCAATCACTATTTCTCAGTCAGTTATAGCAGTTAGTGAGTGTTTTGGGGGCATTTTAGCCTTTATTGACAGGAGAACAGTAGAGACAGACAGGACATGAGGATGATACGCATTTAAGGACCTTCGAACACTTTAATTGATAAAATATAGTTTTTTTTCCCAAAACAATGTCAGAGTAAATGTCAACAAGGAAGACTGCACAATCTGAATACCAAAGATAAGTTCAGAGTGAGAGTACAGCAGACACACAAAACCTCAAAAACCTCATGTTGATTAACATTAACCATTACATTAAATTACTGAATCTACTGGACGATGTTCTGTGGCTGTAATGATGAGTTCACATCAGCATAATCAAATACTTTAGCAGAACATATTGTACTATCCAAAACTGTATTATTGTATGAAACTGACTGAAACTGATCTCTCAAACAACAGGTTTCACTCTGAAGAATGGATTTCTACTGTCGTGACGAAAGCTACAACCTCACCGACATCACCTCCGACTACAGTGATTACAATTTGTATGTCAGTATCAGTAAAACCGATGTGCTGATATGGACAAATCTTTGCATCGGCCTGCCTTTGACCCTTGTGGCCATCTATGCACTTTATTCTTTGGTAAGTTCATTGCAGTACATCATAGTTCAGAGCATGTTTACAGCTGTTTGCTCACTTTCACCAATGTTTTTCCTGCAGGTGCAAAAAGATCATGTGACTCCAATCTACGTCATCAACCTTCTCATTTCTGACCTCATTCAGCTCTGCTGCATGATCATTCAGGTGATACAACCCACGGATTGGACACCGTGTGAAACCTACTATTATATTTATTTCTTTGGTCTACTGTCCAGTGTTGGCTTGGAAAGGTAGATATCTGTCTGTCCAGGATGTGTGTAGCTACTTCTGTGTCTGACCATTATATTCCTACATGTTTCTGAAGCTTCTCAAAGACGATGTGTTTGTTTTGTTTACAGGTATTTGGTCGTCGCCTGGCCCCTGTGGTACCACTTCAGACGAACCATCAAGAGCTCTGTGGTGGTCTGTGTGGTGGTCTGGGCCCTTCCACTTGTCTGTGTACTTCCTGTCTATTTCTTGGTTGATTTTCAGGTCAGACAGACCGTCTTTGCCATCTTCCTCCTCCTTCCCCTCCCACTGTTCATATTCTTCCTGGGTGGGACCCTCAGAGCTCTGTCTGCTTCCCAGTCGGTCCCCTCTGATGAAAAACGCCGAATTGTTGGATGTTTGGTCCTGGTGATGCTTATTTACACACTGCTGTTCCTGCCCAGTATCATTTTGTTTCCTGGCAGATGGAAGGACACATGGCCTGTCTGATGTGTCTTTCATGTTTCTTAAGCTGAGTCCTCTTGCAGACTTTAAGGTCTGTATGTTTTCATGAGGAAAGGGGCCATCGACAAACTTTTAGCCTCTGTGTGTTGTTGCAGAATGGACAGCAATGAAATCAGCAGTTGAGCAGCATGAATGAAGACAACATGTACACAGTCAGCTACATGTAGGCAGAGAAAGACAGGAGAGTCATGTAGGCAAATGGAAAAGAAAGACAGATGCTTTCATTTGCTGATATGATTTCCAAGAATAAACCTAATTGTAGATAAAACAAAAAATGCTGATCTCTGATTTGTTCCCAGCAATGTCCTAATAAAGATCCTATATCTGGAAAAAAAATTCATTACATAAAGAACAGGTTGTAGTTGGGTCCGGTTTCTTTGTACGCGTCCAACAGTTGCTGGTTGGGGCTCAGACTACACCGACTGTCGGGTTAATGTAAGTAAAATATATATAGTTAGGTTTAGATGTCAGAGCACAGTGCTATTGATAGCTAGCATACTATTTGTAGAGCAGGACTGAAAAGTAAAATGTTTGACTGGAAATTTGCTTACCTGCTGACTCAGTAAGGTAAAAATAGATGTGCATGTACTTTTTGATGTGTCTTTATTATTTTTATTTATTTATTTTAATTTAATTGTCCCCTCCTTGAACCGCCACCTTACTGTGGTGGAGGGGTTTGTGTGCCTGAATGATCCTAGGAGCTATGTTGTCGGGGGCATTACGCCCCTGGTAGGGTCTCCCATGGCAAACAGGTCCTAGGTGACAAGGCCAGACTAAGAGCGAGTTCACAAGCCCCATCATGAACAGAAGAACATCAAGGACGTTACGTCGCCCGGATTGGCGTTACCGGGGCCCCACCCTGGAGCCAGGCCTGGGGTTGGGGCTCGCAGGCGAGCGCCTGGTGGCCGGGTCTTTGCCCACGGGACCCGGCCGGGCTCAGCCCGAAATGGCGACGTGGGCCCGCCTTCCAGTAGGCTCACCACCCGCAGGAAGGTCCATGAGGGGCCAGGTGCAATGTGGTTTGGGTAGCAGTCGTGGCGGGGGGCCTCGACGACCCAATCCCTGGACCAAAACTCTGGCAATAGGGACATGGAATGTCACCTGCACTGGGGGAAAGGAGCCTGAGCTCAAGTGCGGGAGGTTGAGAGGTACCGGCTAGAGATAGTCGGGCTCACCTCCACGCATAGCTTGGGCTCTGGAACCCAGCTCCTTGAGAGGGGCTGGACCCTCCACTACTCTGGAGTTGCCCAGGGTGAGCGGCGGCGAGCTGGTGTGGGCTTGCTTATAGCTCCCCAGCTCAGCCGCCATGTGTTGGAGTTCACCCCGGTGAACGAGAGGGTCGCTTCCCTGCGCCTTCGGGTTGGGGATAGGTCTCTTGCTGTTGTTTGTGCCTACGGGCCGAACAGCAGTACAGAGTACCTGGCCTTCTTGGAGTCCCTGGGAGGGGTACTTGATAGTGCTCCGACTGGGGACTCCATTGTTCTACTGGGGGACTTCAACGCTCACGTGGGCAGCAACAGTGATACCTGGAGGGGCGTGATCGGGAGGAACGGCCTCCCCGATCTGAATCCCGAGCGGTGTGTTCTGTTATTGGACTTCTGTGCTAGTCACAGGTTTGTCCATAACGAACACCATGTTCGAGCATTAAGGGGCATGTCCATCAGTGCACGTGGCACCAGGACACCCTTTAGGCCAGGAGGTCGATGATCGACTTTGTTGTCGTTTCATCTGATCTCCGGCCGTATGTCTTGGACACTCGGGTAAAGAGAGGGGCTGAGTTGTCAACCGATCACCACCTGGTGGTGAGTTGGATCCGCTGGCAGAGGAGGAAGTTGGACAGACCTGGCAGACCCAAACGTATTGTGAGGGTCTGTTGGGAACGTCTGGCCGAGCCCTCTGTCAGGGAGGTCTTCAACTCCCACCTCCGGAAGAGCTTCTCACAGATTCCGAGGGAGGCTGGGGACATTGAGTCCGAGTGGACCATGTTCTCTGCCTCCATTGTCGTACGCGGCCGGTTCGAAGTTATGGACGCAAGGTCTCTGGTGCCTGTCGTGGTAAGGCAACCCCCGAACCCGGTGGTGGACACCAGGAAAGTAAGGGATGCCGTCAGGCTGAAGAAGGAGTCCTATCGGACCATGTTGGCCTGTGGGACTCCTATGGCGCAGAGTTGACAGGTACCGGCAGGCCAAGCAAGCCATTAGCCTGCCAGGACGGTCCTGGAGGCAAAAACTCGGGTCTGGGAGGAGTTGGTGAGGCCATGGAGGAGGACTATCGGTTGACGGCCTCGAAGAAGAGATTCTGGCAAACCGTCCGGCGCCTCAGAAGGGGGAAGCAGTACTCTGCCAACACTGTTTACAGTGCAGGTGGGGAGCTGTTGACCTCGACTGGGGACATTGTCGGACGGTGGAAGAAATACTTCGAGGATCTCCTCAATCCCACCGACTTGCCTTCCAATGAGGAAGCGGAGGCTGGGGTCTCTGAGGTGGACTCGTCCATCACCCAAGCCGAAGTCACTGAGGTAGGTTCATAAGCTCCGCCTGAGTGGCAAGGTGGCGCCGGGGGTGGATGAGATCCGCCCTGAGTACCTCAAATCTCTGGATGTTGTGGGGCTGTCTTGGCTGACACGCCTTTGCAACATTGCATGGAGGTTGGGGACAGTGCCTCTGGTGTGGCAAACTGGGGTGGTGGTCCCTCTTTTTAAAGCAAAGGGGGACCGGAGAGTGTGTTCCAACTACAGGGGATCACACTTCTCAGCCTCCCAGGAAGGTCTTGACGCCAGGGTACTGGAGAGAATTGGCCGATAGTCGACCCCTCGGATTCAGGAGGAACAATGCGGTTTTCGTCCTGGTCGTGGAACACTGGACCAGCTCTATACCCTCCACAGGGTGCTTTGAGGGTTTATGGGAGTTTGCCCAACCAGTCCACATGTGCTTTGTGGATCTGGAGAAGGCATTCGACCGTGTCCCTCGAAATGGTATTCTGTGGGGTGCTCCGACAGTATGGGGTCCGGGAGCCTTTGCTAAGGGCTGTTCGGTCTCTGTACGACCGGAGCAGGAGCTTGGTTCGCATTGCCGGCAGTAAGTCAGACCTGTTCCCAGTGCATGTTGGACTCCGGCAGGGTTGCCCTTTGTCACCGGTCCTGTTCATAATCTTTATGGACAGGATTTCTAGGCGTAGCCAGGGGCCGGAGGGAGTCCGGTTTGGGAACCACAGGATTTCATCTCTGCTTTTTGCAGGATGATGTTGTCCTGATTGGCTTCATCAGGCCAGGACCTTCAGCATGTACTGGAGCGGTTTGCAGCCGAGTGTGAAGCGGCTGGGATGAGAATCAGCACCTCCAAATCCGAGGCCATGGTTCTCGACCGGAAAAGGGTGGCATGCCTCTCCAGGTGGGTGGAGAGGTCCTGCCTCAAGTGGAGGAGTTCAAGTATCTCAGGGTCTTGTTCACGAGTGAGGGAAAGATCGAAGCGTGAGATTGACAGGCGGATTGGTGCAGCGTCCGCAGTTATGCGCGCGATGTAAATCGGTGTACCGGACCGTCGTGGTGAAGAAGGAGCTGAGTCGAAAGGCAAAGGCTCTCGATTTACCGGTCAATCCACGTTCCCACCCTCACCTATGGTCATGAACTTTGGGTAATGACCGAAAGGACAAGATCGCGGATACAAGCGGCCGAAATGAGTTTCCTCCGCAGGGTGGCTGGGCGCTCCCTTAGAGATAAGGGGTGAAGCTCGGTCACTCGGGAGGAGCTCGGAGTAGAGCCGCTGCTCCTTCGCATCGAGAGGAGTCAGCTGAGGTGGCTTGGGCATCTGTTTCGGATGCCCCCTGGACGCCTCCCTAGGGAGGTGTTCCAGGCATGTCCCACCGGGAGGAGGCCCCTCGGGGAAGACCCAGGACACGCTGGAGAAACTATGTCTCTCGGCTGGCCTGGGAACGCCTCGAGGTCCCCCCGGAAGAGCTGGAGGAAGTGTCTGGGGTGAGGGAAGTCTGGGCATCTCTGCTCAGACTGCTGCCTCCGCGACCCGGTCCCGGACCAAGCGGATGAAGAAGATGAAGATAATTTAATTGTGGTGAGTTGTTTCTTTGATTTTTTTGGTACTGCTTCTTTACTGGTAAGGTCTGTGGTCAATGTGTAATTCATTGCAAGCCAAAGTTCCTGAATGTCTGATGTATGGCACTGCTGTGTCTGAGGGTGTGTGTGTTTGTGTGTCTGCACTCTGCAAACAATATTTACAATCACTATTTGTTTAAAGACTTATAGACTATTTATTAATGGTGGTGGTGAGTTTTATTTAGTTTCTATCATGTCTAAATGAAGTGTGTCTATTTGTGCTCATTTCTTTTGGTCTGAGATGCTGAGCTCTAGTGCCACAATACTGATTCTGAATGTCATATTTAGGACCTTTAACTAATATAAGTTCTAGTTTTGGTGTTTAAATGGTAGGAATGCTTGTTGTTGTGATTTTATTGAAATTATATCTTCAAATATTATATCCTATATCTATTATATATGTATATGTGATATCATATTTCAAATAAAAATCTGTTGTCTCAAATAGGAATGTTTGCCATTGACTGACTCAATGTAAACTGAAATGATGATACAATAAAATCTCTCGTATCAACATAAAGCCCAATTTTTTTTTTGTTATCTGGGAATAATTCTCTCGTTCATTGTTGCCTTCTTTTCAAATTACTGATGGTTTCTCCTGACTCTTAAAGTTCTCATACTGCTTTAGATAATAACTGGGGAAGAAATGATAAAGTGTGACAGCGACAGTTACAACATATAAGACGTTTTTAAATTGTAAATTCTTGAAGCCTATTGTATGTTTTACATTTTTAAACTCATAACTAACTGAGGTCCATAAAGGAATAAGTGCATTTCCCACAATATTGACTATTTCTTTGAAATTTTTTTTTTTTTACTTAAATAACACGAGAAATGTTGGTAACTTACTTTAGTTGGTAACTTAGTAGTTTTCATGGATACCTAACCAGGTGCCACTAGATTAGGATAACCACCCTCCTGCTGCAGGCTCCTGCAGGAAGTGCAGACAGAAAGGGAGGCGTCATTAACAGTAGTGTTCATAGATTACAGGAATGGAGTTTATATCTGTAGAATCAAAACAACTGTGAAACTTAAAGAAACCTCCATGATGTCTTGATGACACTCATCTAGTGCTCTGATGGCAAAGTTGCACTCTTGCATGGCTGATGGTGAGAGTGCCACTCACAACAATCTGAGATTTCACAAATACAACTTATTTCTTCCTCTGAAGCATCACGACATATTACTGCAGACAGTGTAGATGCAGAGGAGAAAAGAGTGGTCCTATTCAGGTTGTGGTCCTGCAGCTTTGGAAGGTGAGGTTTGTGGTGCTTTACTTCTCTCAATTTATGCACAGTGTAATGCATCAAACATTGCAAATGTTGAGGTGCAATGTAAATGAAGATGTAAATGAAAATTGTGACAGGACAACAGTCTAGGACTACAGTACACTACAATCCAATCCAACCGGTTACATTCACTTGCTATTGTTTCCCCTATGTTTACCTTGAATTCAAATTTGAACTTCGAGAGAGTACGTGTCCGTGTGATAAACAAATAGTGGAGTATAAATAACTTGAGATGATGGCAGAAACAATGGAAAAGACAATCACTTGAATAACAAATATGAGGAGGAAAGGGGAAAGTAAAAATCGAGCAGAGGAAGGTTATGAGCAAGATATGGATACATAAGAAGGTATTACTGTGTTTTAGATTTATTGAGACAAAAAACACACTTTAACACTATATATTATGGCCCACAATGCACAGCCCCATTCTTCCCAATTTACAGTATATTTTTAGTCTTACAACTGTGTACCAATACAGTTCGTACTGATAAATACATCAAAAATTATTCTCTACTTCTTTTTTCCAAGTAACTTTTCTAAGCTTTTCTAATATTATATGTTACATGGACATGACCATGCTTGAAAGGTGCACACAGGCCAATTATCAGCATCCACTACTGACATTTGTTGGTTGAGTAATTGTTGTAATGACACTGACAGTGTCTTTTTTGGGCTGTTACTGAGGAAAACCAATGAAAGGTTTAGTATGTCTTTGTAGTTTTGTAACTTTTGTGAAATGAAATTGTTTGAAGTTAGTTAAAATGTTTTTCAATCACTGTAGCATTGGTGTCATTTACGTTAAGAGATGAAAAATTAGAAACATCACAGGAATCATAAAATGTGGTAAAAAAAATGGTAAGACTGAGTTCATAAAACCCAACAACATATTAAGTAGTCACAAAAACAAGGATTAAAAGTTGCAAATGATCTAGTCTGGTCTCAGTAGGCAATGTTCTACAGTCTGGGGGCTCTAACAGGAAAGTCTCAGTACGAATAACCAGCAGCTCAGCATCCACCAATCTAAGAGAACACCGAGGCACATAAGGAGACAATGAATGTTTGATAGAATTTGGAACAAGGTCATTTATTTCTTTAAAGTGATTGTGATCATTTAAGAATGAATAATCTCTTCAAATCTGGGCAGTGGAGTCAATGAATGGAGCTCAAAATTACAGATCTGTCTTCATGTTCATCACAGCTGTATTATGATAAAAAAAATGGAGCTCCTGGCCACACTTTGGTCAGAATCATTAAAAAGATGTTGATGTCCACAGCGATTGCCCAGGTTACCCTGTTCTTTGGATGGAGACACTGGCAGGAAAAAAACACAGTCCTGAGTGAGTTACTGGCAAAGTTTTAAATGATCCACTACTTCACAATTTGGATGTATGAACAATTTCAATGTGTCAGTCTTCAAGGCCTTTTGATTTACAGGAGAAACGATGTCTAATAGTTGAACACGCTCTCACTCCCAACTCGTCACATATGGACGCTTGGTCAGGACTCCTCAGTGCCACTTTTTAACACAGAGGGTACAACTTCAGTGTCAGTGTGAGAACACTGGCGTTGTCTATTGTCACTTTAAAACCAGACAACAGAGCAGCTTCTCTAAAATTTTAGCTCAGGTGAAAGCAGGAAGTCATGTCATGATGCCTAAATAGAAAACCATAAACATGTCAGTCTCTTAAATTTTGGCTATATTACATATTATCATAATAGAATAAATCCACAAGCCCTTGAACACAAACTGTTCATAGTTTAAAATGTTTTGTGAGGTTATTTCAGAGGTAAAATCAATTGACTGTGTTTCCTTCACTCAGTCGGCAGAGAAAGCTGCTACCGCTCCCACCCAACCCTCTCCCCACCATGCCAATGTATACGCCTCAGTACATTTTTCTCTCTTCCTAGATGAGCAGGTGTATATTGCCAGGTACTTCCTGCATGCTCTCACTTACCATCGTGACTTCAGACTATTTGGATGCAAAGGACAAAACACCTGACATTGGTTGTGTGAAGTAATTTAGGTGGATTCTCGCTGCTTTAAAAGGTAATATTTTTATTTTATAATGCAGAGATTATTAAAAGAGATGTAAATGAAATACAAGCAATCATAAAAAGGAAAATGCCAACTGTAACAAGTGAACAGCTTTGAAATAGTATGTGAAAAGAATTATGTTTTATTTTATTTCCTCCTAAATTATATGAATTTTGAGAAGGCGACTGTGGAATAAAGACAAAATATGTGTTTTGAGAAAATAGTTTAAAAGATTAAAAAATGTGTAAAATAAAAATAAAATTGCTCATGTTCATTAAACATTAATCATTTCATTAAATACTGAAACAACTGGACGATGTTCTGTGGCTGTAATGATGAACTCACATTAGCATGTGAACATATTTGAATATGTCAGCAGAATGTACTGTCCCATTAGAAACTGAATAATTGGATTCAATATTATTAGCAGATAAAAGTAAGACATATTGAATAATGACGATAAATCTTAGAAGTCACATCGATTTTATGATTTGTTTCGATTTGATCCATTTTATTAACCTCATTTCTCAAACAACAGGTTTCACTCTGAAGAATGGAAGACTACATGAACAACACGTCACTGGACATAAGCAACATCACCTCTGATCACTATAACTACACCTAACAGCAGCTCTGACTACATTTATGTTGAGTCCTGCATAGACAGTTCCTGCTATGTGGTGATATGTACAATCGTTTGCATCAGCCTGCCTTTGACCCTCGTGGCCATCTATGCACTTTATTCCTTTGGTAAGTTCATTGCAGTACATCAGAGTTCAGAGCATGTTTACAGCTGTTTGCTCACTTTCACCAATGTTTTTCCTGCAGGTGCAAAAAGATCATGTGACTCCAATCTACGTCATCAACCTTCTCATTTCTGACATCCTTCAGCTCTGCTACATGATCATTGAGGTGGCACGACCCACGGATTGGATACTGTATGAAGTCTTCAATGTTATTTACTTGTGTGGTCTGACGTCCAGTGTTGGCTTCATGGTGTGTGTTGCCATGGAAAGGTAGTTATCTGTCTGTAAAGGATGTGTGTAGCTACTTCTGTGTCTGACCATTATATTCCTACATATTTCTGAAGCTTCTCAAAGACGATGTGTTTGTTTTGTTTACAGGTATTTGGTCGTCGCCTGGCCCCTGTGGTACCGCTTCAGACGAACCATCAAGAGCTCTGTGGTGGTCTGTGTGGTGGTCTGGGTCCTTTGTCCTCTCGTTTTGGTCATTTTTTTGTTAACTTCAATCACCCTCTTTGCCATCTTTCTCCTCCTTCCCCTCCCACTGTTCATATTCTTCCTCGGTGGGACCATCAGAGCTCTGTCTGCTTCCCAGTCAGTCCCGTCTGACGAAAAACGCCGAATTGTTGGATGTTTGGTCCTGGTGATGCTTATTTACACACTGCTGTTCCTGCCCACCAGCATTTTTTTACTGGCAGATAGATGGATAGATGGCCTGTCTGATGTGTCTTTCATGTTTCTTAAGCTGAGTCCTCTTGCAGACTTAGGTCTGTATGTTTTCATGAAGAAAGGTGCCATCGACAAACTTTTAGCCTCTGTGTGTCGTTGCAGAATGGACAGCAATGAAATCAGCAGTTGAGCAGCATGAATGAAGACAACATGTACACAGTCAGCTACATGTAGGCAGAGAAAGAGAGGAGAGTCATGTAGGCAAATGGAAAAGAAAGACAGATGCTTTCATCTGATATATGATGTCTAATAAGACAAATAAACACTTAATTGTAGATAAGAACCAAAGTAGGAAAAAAATTCATAGTTGGGTCCAGTTTCTTTTTAGGTGACCAACAGCTACTGGTTGGGGCTCAGACTACACCGACTGTCGGGTTAATGTAAGTAAAATATATATAGTTAGGTTTAGATGTCAGAGCACAGTGCTATTGATAGCTAGCATACTATTTTCATATACTACTGAAAAGTAAAATTTGACTGGATTTGTTACCTGCTCATTTCTTTTGGTCTGGGGTTATTATTTTTTATTTATTTATTTTAATTTAATTGTGGTGAGTTGTTTCTTTGATTTTTTTGCTGCTTCTTTAGTAAGGTCTGTGGTCAGTGTGTTGACTATTTATTAATGTGGTGGTGAGTTTTATTTAGTTTCCACAATGTCTAAATGAAGTGAACTGTCCATTCTGTGCTCAATGTCATATTTAGGTCTGAGATGCTGACCTTTAACTAATATAAGTTCTAGTTTTGGTGTTTAAATGGTAGGAATGCTTGTTGTTGTGATTTTATTGAAATTATATCTTCAGTTATTATATCTTATATCTAAGTATATGTGATTTTATATTTCAAATAAAAATCTGTTGACTCAAATAGGAATGTTTTCTATTTACTGAACTCAATGTAAATTGAAATGATGATACAATAAAATCTCTCGTATATCAACATAAAGCCCAATTTTTTTTTGTTACCTGCAGGGAATAATTCTCTCGTTCATTGTTGCCTTCTTTTCAAGTTACTGATGGTTTCTCCTGACTCTTAAAGTTCTCATACTGCTTTAGATAATAACTGGGGAAGAAATGATAAAGTGTGATAGTGACAGTTACAACATATAAGATGTTTTTAAATTGTAAATTAGTGAAGCCTATTGTATGTTTTACATTTTTAAAACTGATAACTAACTGAGGTCCATAAAGGAATAAGAGCATTTCCCACAATATTGACTATTTCTTTCTTCTTCTTTTTTTTATTTAAATAACGCAAGAAACGTTGGTAACTTACTTAAGTTGGTAACTTACTTAAGTTGGTAACTTACTTAAGTTTCTCTTCGTCATTTCTGCTAAAACTGTAACACGTCCTGAAAGTACATGAGACAGATAATCTGTGATCAAAATCAGACTCCTCTGGCTCCACCTGTGGCCTCTGAGGCCATTTGACAACAACACAACCAATCACATCAGAGTATCTGACAGATCTGACAGAAATAAACAATACAACACCTTTCCAGTCTTTTATTGTCCCCCATGGGGTTAAGGCTAATGTATGAAATCAATGTGACTTAGTCATAGATGGTTTTGCTGTTTGGGCTGCAGCTTGATGGGCTGCTATATTTTCTGTGAACCACCAGATGTCACTGTGCACTGTGCTGAGTTCAGCTGTTACCGAGTGGATCATTCAACTCTGGGTTTTCCTCTTCTGTTCTTTCCTTCATCCTCCTCTCCATCACCAGACTGTTCAGCTCCAGACTGACCTCAGAGCTTTCTTTTTTCTCAGTTTGTTGAGTGTGCTGACCTCACCAGCCCTGATGCCAACACCCCAGGACAAAGAGCAGAGCACTGGTTATTAGTGACTGATAGATGTTCAGGAGCCTAGACTTTAATTGATTCACTGAATGATAAGGTTTGAAATAAATAAGTAGGTTAGTGTTCATAAACTTTAGGAATGTAGTTTATCCATGTAGAACAAAGAAAAGACTGTGGTTGAAAGAAATTCAGTATTTAAGTATGATACTTTATGTTTTCTAGTCATGCTACTTTATTCTAGTTACTGCACTCGAATCCTGTAGACTTGCAGTTATCAGCAGGGAGCGTGCTGATAAATATATGTCGATGATGTGATGATGTGTTCTGCAAAAAAGCTGTCTTGTAAAGTCACCACAATAGCATTCCTAAAATATGTAGAAGCAGTAGTTGCAGCAGAAAAAGCGATAATGACTCATATTATCTTTTGGGTTATTTCACATGGACCTCTTACTCACAATTTACTCACAGCTATCCTACTCCTTGCAATGTGTAAATGTGAAGCTCACACACAACGCTTCAGTGACAGCAGAGACACACAGAGCCTGTGGCGAGGGTTACAGACCATCATGGACTACAAGCCCCCATTGCAGACCTGCGACATCACAACCACTCTGCTAAATGAGCTGAATGAGTTCTTCACCCGATTTGAGGCACACAACAGCACGCCTGCACAGAAGTCTCCATCCCCTCCTGGTGGACAGGTGTTGACGCTGTCCCCAGACAGTGTGAGAAGGACACAGGAGCTCGCAAAGCTTCTGCTCCTGACAATATACCTGGTCATGTACTGAGGGACTGTGCCATGGAACTCACAGATGTCTTCACAGACATCTTCACCATCTCACTGAGTCAGGCTGACCCTACGGATCGGCAGGAACACATTCAGCATCAGCCACACTAAACACAGGGGCCCCTCAAGGATGTGTGCTGAGCCCCCTCCTCTTTCACTCTGCTGACCCACGACTGCACACTGTTGTACAGCTTCAACCTTTTCATCAAGTTTGCGGATGACACGACTGTGGTGGGTCTCATCAGCAACGACGATGAGACAGACTACAGGAGCGAGGTGAGTCCGCCTGGCCTGGTGGTGCAGACACAACAATCTCTCTCTGAACGTGGAGAAGACGAAGGAGATTGTTGTGGACTTCAGGAGAACGCGCCCCGAGCATGCTCCTCTGACCATCAGTTCCTGGCTGTGCATCGCGAGGGACCCCACCCACCCGTCACACAGCTTCTTCAGCCTGCTGCCATCAGGAAGGAGACTGCAGAACCTGCAGGCCTGGACCAGCAGACTGAGGGACAGCTTCATCCAGCAGGCTGTCAGGATGCTGAAGTCTCTTCCTGCTCTGCCCCTCTGCCCCCCTTCCAGGAACCGTACACACAAACACACACACACACACCCTGGACTTTGACCCCCCCATCAACACTTGAACTCTGACACCCTCAGGAACTCCACAAGCACACACTCACTGTATTCACTTTAGCCACCTTAACCAGTCTTTAAGCTAAGTCCATTCCATTTTTGCATTATTATTACCATATATATTTGCACTGACTGTGATTTGCCATGTGATCTTATTTGTTGCTATGTCTTATTTATTGCTATGTCTTATTTATTGCTATTGCTATGATTGTATTTGTTTTGCTTATTTTTGTTGTGGCTTTGCTTGCTATTTTTGTTATACTCAGCTTGTTTCTGTTGTTTCATGCACCATGGGTTTGAGAGAACCGTAATTTCAATTCTCTGTATCTCCTTTACATGCTGCAGAATCAACAATAAAGCAGACTTTGACTTGGATACAGTTGCACAGGAAGCAGCACAACAAACCAAAATACTGCAGACATCACAATAAACTGCTTGCTTTGGCCCAGGTCATACAAACACCATCTCCCATAAGACCGAGAAGTTTGCAGGCTAAATTTCATGGTTTGACAGAGGAGATGCACTCATAGTTTTCACATGGGAGCTGTAGTTTGTCCTGCACTCACAAGTAAACATTGTTTAACCCAGGGAACCACTGAAAAAATAAAGTTTAATAGAACTTTGTAAAGTCCAGGTAATGTGCATTTTCATTAAAAAATGCCAGATGAAAACATGGGCATGACAAAACCTTCTTTCTTCCTCTGAAGCATAAGTCACATTGCACCGTATTCCCTCAACTGTGTGGATGCAGAGGAGAAAACAGTAGTCCCATTCAAGTTGAGGTCCTGCAGCTTTCAGAGGTGAACTTTGTGTTGCACTATACCTCTCCATCTCTTCATCATATACCACATAAAAAACTACAGATGTAGAGGTGCAATGCAAATTCACATGTGAAGTAAGGATTCAGTGGCTCTGAATAACTGAGAAGATCTCAAAGAAGTCTAGGACTGTTGGTGTACGGTAAACTGAAATCCAACCAGTTACATTCTGTTTCTGTTGTAACCATTTCTTTACATGAAATTCAAATTTGATGCTCAAGAAACAACATACATGACCGTGTAATAAACAAATAGTGGAGTATAAATAACTTGACATGATAAGTGATACAGTGGAAAAAGACAGTACTTTGAATAACAAATATGAGGAGGAAAGAAGAATGGAGAACTGGAGAGGAAGACGAGAATGAACATAAACTAGATAAATGAAAACGTAGTACAGTGGTTTAGAAATATATATATATATATATATATATATATATATATATATATATACACACACACACACACACACACACACACACACACAGCCCCACACAACTCCCTCCCCAACATGCCAATGCATAACCCTCAGTATTTTTTTCTCTCTTCCTTAGGTGAGCAGGTGTTTATTGCAAGGAACTTCCTGCATGCTCTCACTTACCGTCGTGACTTTAGACTGTTTGGATGTAAAGGACAAAACATCAGACAGACATCGGTGAACTCATTCAGGTTGAGTCTTGCTGCTTTCAAAGGTAAGACAGACTATCATGAAAAGGAATATGCTAACTGTGACAAGTGAACAGTTTTGAATTGTACATGTACAGAATTCTGCAGTATACCTAATTATGTTTTATTCCATTTGGGTTTTTTCATTCTTTTCCCCTAACTTTTAGGAATTTCAAGAATTTGACTGTGTAACAAAGACAAAATATATATTTAAAAATAGTTTAAAACACAAAAAGCATGCAATACATACATAAATGTGTTTTAAGAAAGAATGAAAAAAGAAAATGAGGCAAAGCAGACATAGTTTAGTATGAAATAAATAAATAAATACATCAGAAAATGGTTCTACTGATGAGACATTGTCATGATGGAGTCTGTATATTTAGAACATGACACAGTTTTTTTTTCTTTGTCTTCTGATCCAACATTAATCCACTCAGAGGAATTTATAGTGATGTTTGCATTTTTCAAGGAAACAATGACAGCTGAGATCTTTGAATGAAATCGGAGCGTCAATCACTATTTCTCAGTCAGTTATAGTAGTTAGTGAGTGTTTTGGGGGCATTTTAGCCTTTATTGACAGGGAACAGTAGAGACAGACAAGACATGAGGATGATACGCATTTAAGGACCTTCGAACACTTTAATAATAAAATATAGTTTTTTTTCCCAAAACAATGTCAGAGTAAATGTCAACAAGGAAGACTGCACAATCTGAATACCAAAGATAAGTTCAGAGTGAGAGTACAGCAGACACACAAAACCTCATGTTGATTAACATTAACCATTACATTAAATTACTGAATCTACTGGACGATGTTCTGTGGCTGTAATGATGAGTTCACATCAGCATAATCAAATACTTTAGCAGAACATATTGTACTATCCAAAACTGTAGTATTGTATGAAACTGACTGAAACTGATCTCTCAAACAACAGGTTTCACTCTGAAGAATGGATTTCTACTGTCGTGACGAAAGCTACAACCTCACCGACATCACCTCCGACTACAGTGATTACATTATGTATGTCAGTATCAGTAAAACCGATGTGCTGATATGGACAAATCTTTGCATCGGCCTGCCTTTGACCCTTGTGGCCATCTATGCACTTTATTCTTTGGTAAGTTCATTGCAGTACATCATAGTTCAGAGCATGTTTACAGCTGTTTGCTCACTTTCACCAATGTTTTTCCTGCAGGTGCAAAAAGATCATGTGACTCCAATCTACGTCATCAACCTTCTCATTTCTGACCTCATTCAGCTCTGCTGCATGATCATTCAGGTGACACAACCCACGGATTGGACACCGTGTGAAACCTACTATTATATTTATTTCTTTGGTCTACTGTCCAGCGTTGGCTTCATGGTGTGTGTTGCCATGGAAAGGTAGTTATCTGTCTGTCCAGGATGTGTGTAGCTACTTCTGTGTCTGACCATTATATTCCTACATATTTCTGAAGCTTCTCAAAGACGATGTGTTTGTTTTGTTTACAGGTATTTGGTCGTCGCCTGGCCCCTGTGGTACCACTTCAGACGAACCATCAAGAGCTCTGTGGTGGTCTGTGTGGTGGTCTGGGTCCTTCCTCTTGTCTGTGTACTTCCTGTCTATTTCTTGGTTGATTTTCAGGTCAGACAGACCATCTTTGCCATCTTCCTCCTCCTTCCCCTCCCACTGTTCATATTCTTCCTGGGTGGGACCCTCAGAGCTCTGTCTGCTTCCCAGTCGGTCCCCTCTGATGAAAAACGCCGAATTGTTGGATGTTTGGTCCTGGTGATGCCTTATTTACACACTGCTGTTCCTGCCCGCCACCATTTTGTTCCTGGCAGATGGAATGACACATGGCCTGTCTTATGTGTCTTTCATGTTTCTTAAGCTGAGTCCTCTTGCAGATTTAAGTCTGTATGTTTTCATGAGGAAAGGGGCCATCGACAAACTTTTAGCTTCTGTGTGTTGTTGCAAAATGGACAGCAATGAAATCAGCAGTTGAGCAGTATGAATGAAGACAACATGTACACAGTCAGCTACATGTAGGCAGAGAAAGAGAGGAGAGTCATGTAGGCAAATGGAAAAGAAAGACAGATGCTTTCATTTGCTGATATGATTTCCAAGAATAAACCTAATTGTAGATAAAACAAAAAATGCTGATCTCTGATTTGTTCCCAGCAATGTCCTAAAAAGATCCTATATCTGGAAAAAAATTCATTACATAAAGAACAGGTTGTAGTGGGGTCTGGTTTCTTTTTAGGTGACCAACAGTTACTGGTTGGGGCTCAGACTACACCGACTGTCGGGTTAATGTAAGTAAAATATATATAGTTAGGTTTAGATGTCAGAGCACAGTGCTATTGATAGCTAGCATACTATTTTCATATACTACTGAAAAGTAAAATGTTTGACTGGAAATTTGCTTACCTGCTGACTCAGGAAGGTAAAAATAGATGTGCATGTACTTTTTGATGTGTCTTTATTATTTTTATTTATTTATTTTAATTTAATTGTGGTGAGTTGTTTCTTTGATTTTTTTGGTACTGCTTCTTTACTGGTAAGGTCTGTGGTCAGTGTGTTGACTATTTATTAATGGTGGTGGTGAGTTTTATTTAGTTTCTATCATGTCTAAATGAAGTGTGTCCATTTGTGCTCATTTCTTTTGGTCTGAGATGCTGAGCTCTAGTGCCACAATACTGATTCTAAATGTCATATTTAGGACCTTTCATTTGTGCTCATATAATATTCTTCAAATATTATATCTTATATCTAAGTATATGTGATATCATATTTCAAATAAAAATTTGTTGTCTCAAATAGGAATGTTTGCCATTGACTGACTCAGTGTAAATTGAAATGATGATACAATAAAATCTCTCATATCAACATAAAGCCCAATTCTTTTGTTAGCAGGGAATAATTCTCTCGTTCATTGTTGCCTTCTTTTCAAGTTACTGATGGTTTCTCCTGACTCTTAAAGTTCTCATACTGCTTTAGATAATAACTGGGGAAGAAATGATAAAGTGTGACAGCGACAGTTACAACATATAAGACATTTTTAAATTGTAAATTAGTGAAGCCTATTGTATGTTTTACATTTTTAAAACTGATAACTAACTGAGGTCCATAAAGGAATAAGTGCATTTCCCACAATATTGACTATTTCTTTGAAAATTGTGTTTTTTTTACTTAAATAACACAAGAAACTAAAGTTTCTTAAGTTACTTAAGTTGGTAACTTAGTAGTTTTCATGATTACCTTAACCAGGTGCCACTAGATTAGGATAACCACCCTCCTGCTGCAGGCTCCTGCAGGAAGTGCAGACAGAAAGGGAGGCGTCATTAACAGTAGTGTTCATAGATTACAGGAATGGAGTTTATATCTGTAGAAACGAAGGTGACTGTCTGCTTTGCTTCTCTGATTCTGTGCACAATGAAATACATCAAACATTGCAAATGTTGAGGTGGAATGTAAATGAAGATGTAAATATAAATGAATAACTGTGACAGGAAAACAGCCTACAGTAAACAATCCAATCCAAGTGCTTACATTCATACTTCCTATTTATTTCAATGCAATTCAGATTTGACACTGGAGACTGGATGACTGAGAAAAAAGGCCGTACTTTGAATAACAAATATGAGGAGGAAAGAGGAAAGTAAAAATTGAGCAGGGGAAGGGAATGAGATAGAAATGGATATATGAAAAGGTATTACTGTGGTTTAGATTTATGGAGACAAAAAACACACTTTAACACTAGATTATGACTCATAAAGTACAGCCTCATTATTCCTAATTTACAGTATTTTTTTTGTTTTACATCCGTGTACCACTACAGTTCATACTGATGAAAACATAAAAAATATTCAGTCCTTTTTTCCCAAGTAAGGGGTAGCTTTTCTAATATTATGTATTACAGGGACATGACCATGGTTGAAAGGTGCACACAGGCCATTAATCAGCACCCAACACTGACATTTGATGGTTAAGTAATTGTTGCAATGACATTGGCAGTGTGTTTTTTGGGCTGTTTTTGAGGAAAACCATCAAGATATGTTTTACGTCTTTGTAATCTTTGTAGTTTTGTAACTTTTGGAAACTGAAATAGTTTGAATTTAGTTAAAATGGTATGAAATGATCTATAGCTGGTGTGTGGTGACTGTCAATAACGCTGACTGTAATATTTGTGTCCTTTAAATTTTATGACAGTTACACTGTGACTGAACATAAAATTATCTTCTACCCTGACATGGAAATGTGTGAAGTTTCTGCTGTCTTGATGGGGGACGTGTACCCTTATTGTGGAGCCAGGACAGAAAACAGTGGTGATTTTGTTGAGCAGTAGCTGGGACCCACTTTTAGTGAGGGATTTGTAAGGAAACTGGTTCAATACAAATAAAAATGCAAAGGAATCATAAAATATGGTAAGAAAAAAAAGAGTTAAATGGCAAGATTGGGATGATAAAACCAACAACATATTAAATAATCACAAAAACGAAATTTATAAGTTGCAAAAGTTCTAGTCTGATCCTAATAGGCAATGTTCTACAGTCTGCGCTAACAGGAAAGTCTCTGTATGAATAACCAGCAGCTCAGCATCCACCAATCTAAGGAAACCCTCGGGCACATAAGGACACAATGAATGTTTGATAGAATTTGGAGCAAGGCCATTTATGGCTTTAAAATCAGTTGGTTTAATTTTAGAATTAATAATCTGTTCAAATTTGGGCTCAGACTGAGCACAAGTTACAGATCTGCATCAAAGGATTCTTCCAGCTCGCTCAACATCTTTAGTCAAGGAACTATTCTTACTGTAAAACAGGCTGGCAGAATTTGGCAAACTAAACTATGACATCAGATATTTTCATTTGTACGTTTTAGAAGCATTTGGGACATTCATTCATTCAAATAACTCTGAAGCAGGCAAAGGGATTATCTCGACTGTTGGAGTTACAAAATTGTACAGTGACATAAAACTGTGGTGGGAGACACCACACTGAATGATGACCGACTAAGAGGAAGTATGTATATTAAGGACAAGAGTGGGCCAAGAATGGACCCTTGAGGAACACGATTATGATTAATGCCTTTCTTTCTGGGAACACTGTGGACACTGCAATTAAATGTATAAATGTCTATCATCATGTTCATCACAGCTGTATTATAATTTTAAAAAATTGAAGCTCCACGCCACACTTTGGCCAGAATCATTAAAAAGATGCTGATGTCAGTCACTTTGGTGTCAGTGTGAGAGCACCGGCGTTGTCTATTGTCACTTTAAAACCAGACAACAGAGCAGCTTCTCTAAAATTTTAGCTCAGGTGAAAGCAGGAGGTCATGTCATGGTGGTTTAATAGAAAACCTTGTACATGTTAATCTCATACATTTGGGCTATATTTCATATTATCATAACAGAATAAATCCACAAGCCCTTGAACACAAACTGTTATAAAACTGTTAATAGTTTAAAATGTTTTGTGAGGTTATTTCAGAGGTAAAATGATTTGACTGTGTTTCCTTCACTCAGTCGGCAGAGAAAGCTGCTACCGCCCCACCCAACCCTCTCCCCACCATGCCAATGTATACGCCTGAGTACATTTTTCTCTCTTCCTAGATGAGCAGGTGTATATTGCCAGGTACTTCCTGCATGCTCTCACTTACCATCGTGACTTCAGACTATTTGGATGCAAAGGACAAAACACCTGACATTAGGCGGTGTGAAGTCATTTAGGTGGATTCTCGCTGCTTTAAAAGGTAATATTTTTATTTTATAATGCAGAGATTATTAAAAAAATATAAATGAAATGCAAGCAATCATAAAAAGGAAAATACCAACTGTAACAAGTGAACAGCTTTGAAATAGTATGTGAAAAGAATTATGTTTTATTTTATTTCCCCTAAATTATATGAATTTTGAGAAGGTGACTGTGGAATAAAGAAAGACAAAATATGTGTTTTGAGAAAATAGTTTAAAAGATTAAAAAATGTGTAAAATAAAAATAAAATTGCTCATGTTCGTTAAACATTAATCATTTCATTAAATACTGAAACAACTGGACGATGTTCTGTGGCTGTAATGATGAACTCACATTAGCATGTGAACATATTTGAATATGTCAGCAGAATGTACTGTCCCATAAGAAACTGAATAATTGGATTCAATATTATTAGCAGATAAAAGTAAGACATATTGAATAATGACGAATAAATCTTAGAAGTCACATCGATTTTAATGATTTGTTTTGATTGCGAGTATACGATGGTTTTACCAAATTTGTGTGAAGCTGAATCAGGTTAGGTAGATATTAAACAACGTGATGCATTTTATTAACCTCATTTCTCAAACAACAGGTTTCACTCTGAAGAATGGAAGACTACATGAACAACACATCACTGGACATAAACAACATCACCTCTGATGACTATAACTACACCTACAGCAGCTCTGACTACAGTGATCCCTGCAGACACATTCCCACAATCAACTATGCGGTGACATGTACAGTCGTTTGCATCGGCCTGCCTTTGACCCTCGTGGCCATCTATGCACTTTATTCCTTTGGTAAGTTCATTGCAGTACATCAGAGTTCAGAGCATGTTTACAGCTGTTTGCTCACTTTCATCAATGTTTTTCCTGCAGGTGCAAAAAGATCATGTGACTCCAATCTACATCATCAACCTTCTCATTTCTGACCTCATTCAGCTCTGCTTCATGATTACTGAGGTGACACGACCCAGGGGTTGGACACTGTGTGAAGTCTTATATTATACTTACTTGTTTGGTCTGATGTCCAGTGTTGGCTTCATGGTGTGTGTTGCCATGGAAAGGTAGTTATCTGTCTGTCCAGGATGTGTGTAGCTACTTCTGTCGTCTGACCATTATATTCCTATATATTTCTGAAGCTTCTCAAAGACGATGTGTTTGTTTTGTTTACAGGTATTTGGTCGTCGCCTGGCCCCTGTGGTACCACTTCAGACGAACCATCAAGAGCTCTGTGGTGGTCTGTGTGGTGGTCTGGGCCCTTCCACTTGTCTGTGGACTTCCTGTCTATTTCTTGGTTGATTTTCAGGTCAGCAACACCCTCTTTGCCATCTTCCTCCTCCTTCCCCTCCCACTGTTCATATTCTTCCTGGGTGGGACCATCAGAAGCTCTGTCTGCTTCCCAGTCAGTCGGTCCCCTCTGACGAAAAACGCCGAATTGTTGGATGTTTGGTCCTGGTGATGCTTATTTACACACTGCTGTTCCTGCCCAGTATCATTTTGTTCCTGGCACATAGATGGATAGATGACCTGTATTTTGTGTCTGTCATGTTACTAAGGTTTAGTCCTCTTGCAGACTTAGGTCTGTATGTTTTCATGAAGGAAAGGTGGCCATCGACAAACTTTTAGCCTCTGTGTGTTGTTGCAGAATGGACAGCAATGAAATCAGCAGTTGAGCAGCATGAATGAAGACAACATGTACACAGTCAGCTACATGTAGGCAGAGAAAGAGAGGAGAGTCATGTAGGCAAATGGAAAAGATAGAAAGACAGATGCTTTCATTTGCTTGATATGATTTCCAAGAATAAACCTAATTGTAGATAAAACAAAAAATGCTGATCTCTGATTTGTTCCCAGCAATGTCCTAAAAAGATCCTATATCTGGAAAAAAATTCATTACATAAAGAACAGGTTGTAGTTGGGTCCGGTTTCTTTGTACGCGTCCAACAGTTGCTGGTTGGGGCTCAGACTACACCGACTGTCGGGTTAATGTAAGTAAAATATATATAGTTAGGTTTAGATGTCAGAGCACAGTGCTATTGATAGCTAGCATACTATTTGTAGAGCAGGACTGAAAAGTAAAATGTTTGACTGGTAATTTGCTTATCCTGCTGACTCAGGAAGGTAAAAATAGATGTGCATGTACTTTTCGATGTGTCTTTATTATTTTTATTTATTTATTTTAATTTATTTCTGGTGAGTTGTTTCTTTGATTTTTTTGGTACTGCTTCTTTACTGGTAAGGTCTGTGGTCAGTGTGTAATTCATTGCAAGCCAAAGTTCCTGAATGTCTGATGTATGGCACTGCTGTGTCTGAGGGTGTGTGTGTTTGTGTGTTGTAAATGTTGTGATTATTGAAATTATATCTGCACTCTGCAAACAATATTTACAATGAATGTTTGCCATTGACTGACTCAATGTAAATGAAATGATGATACTATTTGTTTAAAGACTTATAGACTATTTATTAATGGTAATAACTGGTGGTGAGTTTTATTTAGTTTCTATTTTTAAACTGATAACTAAGGTCTGAGGTCCATAAAGGAATAAGTGCATTTCCCACAATATTGACTATTTCTTTGAAAATGTTTTTTTTTTTAATTTAAATAACACAAGAAACGTTGGTAACTTACTTAAGTTTCTCTTCGTCATTTCTGCTAAAACTGTAACACGTCCTGAAAGTACATGAGACAGATAATCTGTGATCAAAATCAGACTCCTCTGGCTCCACCTGTGGCCTCTGTGTTATGTATGTGTGGGTTTTTGGACTACTTTGTGTGCTTGTGGTGTGTTTCCTTCTGCCTCCTGTGGGAGGTTCCTTCTTTTAGAGTGAAGAGGCGTGGCTGGCTACCTGCTGACTGGAGGCTGACACACCTGCACCATATTTCTCATCATCACTCCTTTTTAAGCCGGAGCAGGGCTTCTCTTCGATGACGCTGGATTGTTCCACCTATCTGTGGTAACGCTCTCGCTGCTGTGTTCACAGTTTCTGTGTTTAAACTCTTGCTTATCTTGTGTGCTTTTCTAGTGACCCTTGTGCTCCGTTGTTTTCTGCCCCAGATACTCATCCCGTGTTCCGGATTTCTCTCCAGCCAGTAACCTGCCAGCCACGCCGCTCTGCCTCCACTCCTCAACTTACCGGACCGCCTTTTGACTTACCTTTTGTTTAATTCTGATTAAATCAACTTTAAACCGCCCTCCGCTTCGGGTCTGCTTCTGGGTTCTCTTTTTCAAACAGAGACTTAACAGAACAATCCAGCCAGCATGGACCCAGCCGACCCAGGTGCCATTACTAAAGCTCTCAGTGCCCAGGGGATCATCGTGGGGAAGCATGACTCATGCAAATTCAGGAGATGGTGGACACCCTTCGCGACCTATCTAACAGCATGGCCAGGATGCAGACTCAACTTAGTCTACTCACTCCTGGCTCAGCAGGCTCAGAAGGAACTCCACCAGGCCTTAGCTCTTCCCTGGCTGCCGGATCAACTGTTTCAACCCCACGTGAGCCTTTTGTTCCTACCCCTGAGTCTTATGCTGGTGATTTAGGTTCGTGCAGTTGTTTCCTTTTTCAGTGTTCTATTGTGTTTGTACAGCAGCCCTCCTCGTACTCATCTGATAACGCCAAGATTGGTTATGTGGTAAATCTTCTTCGTGGCAAAGCTAGTGATTGGGCTACTGCGCTTTGGCAAGCTAATTCACCGGTTCTCCAGTCTTTTGATTCTTTCATAGCTGAAATGAAGAGTTTTTGATCATCCTGTTCAGGGCCAGGAAGCGGTTAAACGCCTTTTAGACCTTCGCCAGGGCTCACAGTCAGTGGCGGCCTACTCTGTCGACTTCCGCATCTTGGCTGCAGCATCAGGTTGGGATAGCCTAGCCCTTAAGGGGATTTTTTACAAGGGTCTAGCTGAGAAAATTAAGGACGAACTCTCCCTTAGGGATGAACCAGATTCGCTAGACTCCTTAATCTCCTTGGCCATAAGAATAGACAACAGACTCAGAGAACGACAAAGGGAAAGAGGGACTTTGATGCCTAAGTTAGCCCAACCAGCTAGTGCTAGTCTAGTCCTCCTCTACCCCTGTCTTTTGCTCCCTCCCCACACTCACCTCCACCAGTAGCTCTGCCTTCGGTTTCTGAGGAGCCCATGCAGCTTGGCCAGGGCTAAGCTCTCCCCAGCCGAGAGGCTTCGGAGAATGCAGGGTAAATTGTGTTTGTACTGTGGATGTTCAGGCCACCTTTTGGCATCCTGCCCAAAAGCCTCGGCTCACCAATAAACGAGGGGGTTTTGGTGAGCCGAACCCCTTCCCTCTCCACTTCACTTGATACCTCCAAGCAGCTAACTGTCCCTGGAATTTTGTTACTGCGTCAGTCGTCTCTGCCTCTCTCGGCCCTTATAGACTCTGGAGCTGATGATAATTTTATTGATGCAGAATTGGCCTCCCAAGCTAACCTAACTTTCGAGCCCCTAGTAACCCCTAAGATTGTAAACGCTTTGGACGGTAGATTACTAGCTTCGGTAACACACCAAACCGCTCCAGTAACCTTGTTGTTGTCAGGAAACCATCGCGAAACACTCTCTCTGCTAGTTATCTCATCTCCTCTCCTTCCTATCCCCTGGTGCTTGGTCTCCCCTGGTTGAAGGCTCACAACCCCAACATAGACTGGTCTACCTGTACTATAACCAGTTGGAGCAGTTGGAGCCCTTCTGTCTCGCTAACTGCCTCCATTCAGCCAGCCCTTCACCTCCACCCTTGGAACCTACCATCTCAGAAGTTCCAGATCTCTCTTCTGTTCCCTCAGTCTACCACGACCTGGCTCCCTGTCTTCAGCAAAGCAAAGGCCACCTCCCTTCCCCCTCCCACAGGCCCTACGACTGCCCCATTGACCTGCTCCCTGGTGCTTCTCTCCCTACCAGCAGAGACTTTACAATCTCTCTCGGCCTGAAAGAGAGGCCATGGAAAAATATATTAGTGAATCTCTGGCCGCAGGCCTGATCAGACCCTCCTCATCTCCACTCGGCGCTGGAAGATTCTTTTTTTTGTTGAGAAGAAGGACAAGACCCTTCGACCGTGCATCGACTTCCGTGGGTTAAATGACATCACCATTAAAAATAAGTACCCTCTGCCTCTCATTGATCCTGCCTTCGAGCCCTTTCATCAAGCAACCATTTTTAGCAAACTGGACTTGAGAAATGCCTACCACCTTGTCCGCATCAGAGAGGGAGATGAGTGGAAGACCGCCTTCAACACCCCCCTTGGACACTTTGAATACCAGGTAATGCCTTTTGGCTTAACCAATGCCCCGGCTGTTTTTCAAGCCATGATAAATGACGTCCTCCGGGACATGCTCAACCGTTTCATCTTTGTATATCTCGACGACATCCTCATCTTCTCTCGTTCTCTCCCTGAACACACCCAACACGTCCGCCAGGTCCTCCAACGCCTACTGGAAAACCAACTCTTCGTGAAGGCAGAAAAATGTGAATTCCATGTCTCCAAGGTCAGTTTTCTTGGCTTCATTATCGCTCCTGGGCAACTTCATCCAGACCCCTCCAAAAAAAGATAAAAGCAGTAGAAAACTGGCCCACTCCCTCCACTCGTAAAAAACTGCAACAGTTCCTAGGCTTTGCTAACTTTTATCTTTTATCAACTTTTAGGTTCACATTCGCAACTGTCATTCGCAGTAAGGTAGCGGCACCCCTCACCTGTTTAACTTCCACTACCAAGCCATTCCTCTGGACCCCTGAGGCTGAGAGGGCATTCACCCTGTTAAAGAAAGTCACTGTTCACCAGTGCTCCCATCCTCTCTCACCCTGATCCCTCACTCCAGTTCATTGTTGAGGTTGACGCTTCAGAGACAGGTCAGAGACAGGTATTGGAGCGGTATCCCAGTTCTATCCCAACGCTGCACTGTGGATCAAAAGGTTCATCCCTGTGCTTTTTTCTCTCGTCGCTATCCAACTGCCTAAAGTGCTTTTTTTAAGGTTCTCTGTGCTTTTTTCTCTCGTCGCTTAACTCCTGCTGAAAGGAATTATGATGTGTGGGGAACCGTGAGCTTTTGGCAGTAGTCCTGGCATTGCAAGAATGGCGGCACTGGCTGGAGGGAGCTGAGCAACCTTTTCTGGTTTGGACTGATCACAAGAACTTAGCCTACCTGCGCTCCGCAAAGCGCCTCAACCCTCGCCAAGCCCGTTGGGCCCTGTTCCTGAGCAGGTTTGAGTTCACCCTCACCTACCGCCCCGGCTCACATAACACCAAGCCTGATGCGCTCTCCCGACAGTTCTCTCTAGACACCTCACCATCTGAGCCAGCCAGTATCCTTCCTCCCTCGTGCATAGTTGGAGCTGCATCGTGGGATATTGAAACCCGGGTCCAAGAAGCCCTGAAGGATCACCCAGCACCCAACAACTGTCCCAAAGACCGTGACTGTTTGTCCCCAGTAACCTTCGCTCTCTTGTGCTCCAGTGGATCCACACCTCTAAATTCAGTTGTCACCCTGGCATTCGTCGGACCCTCTTCCTCCTTCAGCAACGCTTCTGGTGGCCCAGGATGGCTCAAGACACCCAGGAATACATCAATGCCTGCTCTGTCTGTGCCCGTGGCAAATCCTCTCACCGTGCTCCAGCTGGGTTCCTCAAACCCCTTCCTATTCCTCACCGCCCTTGGTCTCATATTGCTGTGGACTTCGTCTCTGGTCTCCCACCATCCCAAGGTAACACAGTCATTCTAACTGTAGTTGATCGTTTTTCAAAGAGTGTCCATTTCATTCCCCTCCCCAAGCTCCCTTCAGCACTGGAAACGGCTAGCCTGCTGACAGATCACGTCTTCCGCCTCCATGGTCTACCTACTGACATTGTTTCTGACAGAGGTCCCCATTTCACTTCTCAGGTATGGACAGCTTTTTGCAAAGCACTTGGTGCAACTCCCAGCTTGTCCTCTGGTTATCATCCACAGTCCAACGGCCAGACAGAGCGGGCCAACCAGAGCCTGGAGACCGCTCTCCGCTGCGTTGCTGCTCGTAACAGAATCTGGCCTCCTGGAGCACGCAGCTAGCCTGGGTGGAATATGCACACAACTCTCTCTCTAACTCCTCTACAGGTATGTCCCCATTTATGGCTGCTAACGGCTTTCAACCTCCCCTTTTCCCCAGTCAGGAGGAGGACACGGCTGTTCCCTCCGTCCAAGCCCACCTCCGCAGATGCCGCTGAGAGTCTGGCGCGCCGTTAGAGCCGCTTTGGTTCGTTCCTCCACTCGCAGCCAGAAGTCGGCCAATAAACTATGCCGCCCAGCGCCGGACTATCTACCGGGTCAAAGGGTGTGGCTCTCCTCCCGTGATCTTCCCCTGCAGGTTCCTTCCCGCAAGCTGGCCCCTCGATACATCGGACCATATGTTGTGGAGAAGATCATCAACCCCTCCTCCGTCCGTCTCAAGCTGCCTCCTTCTCTACGGATCCACCCTACCTTCCACGTCTCCCTCCTCAAGCCATTCACTCCTAGTGAGCTTTGCCCGCCCTCCGACTCCCCTCCTCCCCCCAGCTCATCGATGGACACCCAGCATACTCGGTTAAGGAGGTACTGGACGTTCGGCGCCGGGGTCGTGGCTACCAATATCTGGTTGATTGGGAGGGGTACGGTCCGGAGGAGCGCTCTTGGATCTCTCGCAAACTCATTTTGGATAATGTACTGTTGAGAGACTTTTATTCTAAGCATCCTGATAAGCCTGAATTGGTCACCGCCAGAAGGGCGTCCGTTAGAGGGGGGGTGGGGGGGCTACTTATGTATGTGGGGTTTTTGGACTACTTTGTGTGTGCTTGTGGTGTGTTTCCTTCTGCCTCCTGTGGGAGGTTCCTTCTTTTTAGAGTGAAGAGGCGTGGCTACCTGCTGACTGGAGGCTGACACACCTGCACCATATTTCTCATCATCACTCCTTTTTAAGCCGGAGCAGGGCTTCTCTTCGACGCTGGATTGTTCCACTATCTGTGGTAACGCTCTCGCTGCTGTGTTCACAGTTTCTGTGTTTAAACTCTTGCTTATCTTGTGTGCTTTTCTAGTGACCCTTGTGCTCCGTTGTTTTCTGCCCCAGATACTCACCCGTGTTCCGGATTTCTCTCCAGCCAGTAACCTGCCAGCCACGCCGCTCTGCCTTCCACTCCTCGAACTTACCGGACCGCCTTTTGACTTACTTTTTGTTTAATTCTGATTAAATCAACTTTAAACCGCCCTCCGCTTCGGGTCTGCTTCTGTGGTTCTCTTTTTTCAAACAGACTTAACACTCTGAGGCCATTTGACAACAACACAACCAATCACATCAGAGTATCTGACAGATCTGACAGAAATAAACAATACAACACCTTTCCAGTCTTTTATTGTCCCCCATGGGGTTAAGGCTAATGTATGAAATCAATGTGACTTAGTCATAGATGGTTTTGCTGTTTGGGCTGCAGCTTGATGGGCTGCTATATTTTCTGTGAACCACCAGATGTCACTGTGCACTGTGCTGAGTTCAGCTGTTACCGAGTGGATCAGTCAACTCTGGGTTTTCCTCTTCTGTTCTTTCCTTCATCCTCCTCTCCATCACCAGATTGTCCAGCTCCAGACGGACCTCAGAGCTTTCTTTTTCTCAGTTTGTTGAGTGTGCTGACCTCACCAGCCCTGATGCCAACACCCCAGGACAAAGAGCAAAGCACTGGTTATTAGTGACTGATAGATGTTCAGGAGCCTAGACTTTAATTGATTCACTGAATGATAAGGTTTGAAATAAATAAGTAGGTAGTGTTCATAAACTTTAGGAATGTAGTTTGTACATGTAGAACAAACTTTGTTTTCTAGTCATGCTACTTTACTTGACCTCCTCTAAACTAGAAAGATAAATGATATACAAATACTTGCAGTTATCAGCAGGGAGCTTGCTGATACAGTATGTCAATGATGTGATGATCTGTTCACCAAAAAATGTGTCTTGTAAATTTTACACAGTAGCATTGCTAAATATGTAGCAGCAGTAGCTGCAGCACAAAAAGCAATAAAAACTCATATGATATTTTGGGGTATTTCACACTGACCTCTCACTCAGTTTACTCACAGCTATCCTACTCCATGCAATGTGTAAATGTAAAGCTCACACAAAAATTACTTATCAAATTTCAACAGGTAATGCTTGGATACAGTTGCAAAGGAAACAGCACAACAAACCAATATACTGCAGACCTTACAATTGACTGCTTGCTTTGGCACAGGGCACACAAACACGATCTCTAAATATTTGCAGGCTAAATTTCACAGCTTGACAGAGGAGATGCACTGGTTTAACTTAAAATAAAAAAGGCTGCAATTTCTGATAACAGGTGTTGTAGCTGATGTTGATTTGTCTTTAAATGGAAACTAAATCTCAGGAATACATTTCATATATTTAGAATTAAATACATATATATCAAATTACAGAGCTGAGCTACAGAAGCTACTGCAACAGAGCCAAGGTTTTATTCGGGAAACCAGGACAAAAAGTAAGCTTTAATAGAACTTTGTAAAGTCAAGGTAATGTGCATTTTCATTAAAAAAAAGTGTTAAACGTAGGCATGATAAAAAACCAACATGTTTATAGAAAACAGTAAAGTACAGTACAGTAAACTGAATTCCAAGCAGTTACATTGTCTTTCCATTGTTTCCCCTTTTGTTTACATGAAATTCAAATTTGATATTCGAGACAATGCACATGACAACGTACGTGACTGTGAAATAAACAAATTGCAGAGTATAAATAACTTGAGATGATAACTGAAACACTGGAACTAGGCAGCACTTTGAATAACAAATATGAAAATGATAGAAGAATGGAAAATGGAGAGGAAGAAGAGAATGAACATAAAATAGATACATGAAAAGGTAGTACAGTGGTTTAGAAATGTTATACCAGGAAATGATGAAATGTGAAACTGTGTGTGTGTGTGTGTGTGTGTGTGTGTGTGTGTGTGCATGTGTGTGTGTTGTCTCTCTTGCTCCAATCGTCCCAATTCCAGTATACTTCCACATACTTCAGCTGCCCAATTCCAAATGCCAATGGTTTCATAAAACCACAACAGAATAAATCACCCACAAGCCTTTGAACACAAAGTCATATTTGTAACAGGTTATCAAAAAAGGTAAAATGATTTGACTGAGTTTCATTCATTCAGTCAACAGAATTCTGTAACCGCCCCACCCAACCAATTTTTTTCTCTCCTCCTTAGATGAGCAGGTGTATATTTCCAGGTACTTCCTGCATGCTCTCACTTACTGTCGTGATTTTAGACTGTTTGGATCCAAAAGGATAAAACATCAGACATTGGTGAACTCATTCAGGTGGAGTCTTGCTGCTTTCAAAGGTAATTCTTTCATTTTACAATACAGAGATTATTAAAAAAAAAGATGTAAATGAACTGCAGACAATAAAGAAAAGGAATATGCCAACTGTAATAAGTGAACAGCTTTGAAATAGTATGTGAAAGGAATTCTTTAGTAAAACCAGTGATATTACATTTAATTTCCCCTAAATTGTATGCATTTTGAGGTGACTGTCTAATAAAGACAAAACATGCATTTTGAGAAAATAGTTTCAATAAATGAGCGAAATAAAAATAAATGAGTTTTAAATGTCAACCAACATTAAGGGGCAGAGGGTCATTCAACAAGTGGACAGAACAGAAGACAAGCAAAACCTCACGTTCATTAAACATTAATCATTTCATTAAATACTGAAACAACTGGACGATGTTCTGTGGCTGTAATGATGAACTCACATCAGCATGTGAACATACTTGAATATGTCAGCAGAATGTACTGTCCCATAAGAAACTGCATAATTGGATTAAATATCATTAACAGATGAAAGTAAGACACATTGAATATTGGCAATAAAATCTGAGAAGTCACAGTGATTTTATGATTTAATCCGATTGTGAGCATACAATGGTTTTACTATATTTGTGTGAACCTCGCAGCTTTAGTGCTAACACTGAATAAGGTTGGGTAGATATTAAACACTGTGCTCCCTTTTAATAACCTGATCTCTCAAACAACAGGTTTCACTCTTCAGAATGGAAGATTTCTACATGAACAACACATCACTGGACATAAGTTATAACCACACCAACATCACCTCTGATGACTGTAACAACAGTGGTGATTACTCACCGTGAAACATCTTACACATTATTGTGGATAACAAAAATACCTCTGATAACAAAGATGAACCTGTATCCTCCATGTATGTGCTGACATGGTTAATCTTTTCCATCGGCCTTCCTTTGACCGTCGCAGCCATCTATGCTCTTTATTCTCTGGTAGGTACATGATGACTGAGATGTATTTACTGTATGTGTCGTGTGTGTCATACAGTCACTCTGTAAAGGATCTCAATTTTGTTTGGGAGCCAGGTGTCAGGGTGTCAGATAAACTATTGTAATGAGTTTTCAAACATCACAGAAATAATTTACTCCATATTCAAAATTGACTTAAAACTGATTGGAACATAAATACATATAGTTTATACGTGCAGCTCCATTCCAACCCTCTTCTACACTGTTGAGGTTAATATAAGTTACCATTCAAAGAAAAACATCAAATAGTCTAATTGTTTCTTCAACATTGTTTGGGCTCATTGTTTGGTTTAAAAAAAAAAGAAGAAAAAAACACTGAAGGAATGTGTGAAATATTGTAGACAACCACAGTCCCCCCTGAGGATGATGCTGACTGACCTTGGTCATCCCTTGATTTTTCTTTTCACAGTAGACATTTTTTCTTTTTTAGTGAAGTCTCTTGACAGCTATTGGATAGACTGTCATAAAAAATGACACAGATATTTATGGTGCCGAGAGGGAGTCAGACTTTCCCCTTTTGTCCCAGCTGTACTTTTTATTTTTTATGTGAATTAGCTTTGGATGTGAACAAGAAAATCTTTGGGTTACTTGATGTAATCCCTGCTTTGATAACAGACTGGGGTGTCAGTGGAGACAACCTCTGGTGATAATAACTTGCCTTTATGGGGTGTAGCCAAGGATACAAACAACTGATGCTCTTTCCTAAACCCTATTACTATCCCCTATTTACATACACATGCAAAGCCCTAGGCAGAGAATTAGACATAATGTATTAAGTCTTTACTCTTCTACTGAGGAGAATGGAGGTGGGTGAAATGCCAAAGGTTCCACTGTGGGACATGGGCTGACTCCACCACCTTAGGTACAAAAGTTGGACTGGGATGTAGGCAGATCTTAGTGAGCCCCTGCAGCAAACTGCAAGCAGGAAGGGCAGATGGATAATGCCTGTAAGCAACTCACACACTTTGCTGTGGTTAAAGCTAGGAGCAGTGGTGTTTTAGGTGAAACAAACTTCATCCCCACTGCCTCATTATGCTCAAATGGGTGATTAGAGAGGGCATCCATTACAGATCCCACTAGGTAATGAGGGGCCTGAAAGAGCATGCACACCCACAGGTGCATTTACATCGGACAGTAAGTATTTTCCTGCAAGAAAAAGAGATCTATGGCTGCCTGACTTAATTTCAGCCAAGTTTGCTTATCCACCTGCGGGTGGCGAGTCCACTCTCCATGCAGGGGGTCCCCTCGGGACAGAAGAGCTGAACCGTCTTCAACAAACCTGGCACAAGGGTAAGGAGCCTGGTGCTGCTCCACATATAGTATATCCCAAGCTAACTTCTGCAGCGTCAGTGAGCGAGTGCCATGCTGGCGGTTAGTGTATGCTACAGTGGAGTTGTCTGTTGTTACCAAGACATGGCATCCTTCAGAAAAGTGTTGAAAGAGGTTTATCTGAGCTTGAGAGGGAACATATCAGATAGTGGTCTAAGTACAAGAATATTCTCATGCTTCTGTTCTGTAATGGAGACAAATCTGCCTGCACACACTTGCTGAACACCCTCGGGGCTAATGACAGAACAACTCACTGTATGTGGGATAAATGAGCATGTGAAAATACACATTTGAGAGACACATTGTTACAAACCATTGCTTGGACTGATCAAACGACAGAGCATGTTGTGTGTTAAAATCCTGAATGTGTATTTTTGTAGGTGTCTGTTTGACATACAAAGATCTGAAATAAGGGGAAAGGATGAGCTCCCTTTTTTAGGAATGAGGAAGTTACAAAAAATCAAATCAAATCATTCTTTATTTAAAGCCCAAAATCACAAACATCATTTGCCTCGGAGGGCTTTACAATCTGTACAGTTGTGAACACCCTCTGTCCTTAGACCCTCGAACCGAGTCAGGAAAAACTTCAAAAAAAGCCTTTATGGGAAAAAGAAGAAACCTGAGGAAGAGCCACAGATGAGGGATCCCTCTCCCTGGGACGGACAGATGTGCAATAGATGCCACATGTACAGAGAACATCATCATCAATATACTGAGTTCATGGTTTAGTCCATGTTATTATATCTTATATCTAAGTATATGTGATTTCATATTTCAAATAAAAATATGTTGACTCAAATAGGAATGTTTGCCATTGACTGACTCAGTGTAAATTGAAATGATGATACAATAAAATCTCTCGTATCAACATAAAGCCCAATTCTTTTGTTAGCAGGGAATAATTCTCTCGTTCATTGTTGTCCTTCTTTTCAAATTACTGATGGTTTCTCCTGACTCTTAAAGTTCTCATACTGCTTTAGATAATAACTGGGGAAGAAATGATAAAGTGTGATAGGGACAGTTACAACATATAAGACATTTTTAAGTTATAAATTAGTGAAGCCTAATGTATAATTTACATTTTTAAACTGATAACTAACTGAGGTCCATAAAGGAATAAGTGCATTTCCCATAATATTGACTATTTCTTTGAAAATTTAGTTTTTTTTACTTAAATAACACAAGAAACGTTGGTAACTTACTTAAGTTTCTCTTCGTCATTTCTGCTAAAACTGTAACACGTCCTGAAAGTACATGAGACAGATAATCTGTGATTAAAATCAGACTCCTCTGGCTCCACCTGTGGCCTCTGAGGCCATTTGACAACAACACAACCAATCACATCAGAGTATCTGACAGGTCTGACAGAAATAAACAATACAACACCTTTCCAGTCTTTTATTGTCCCCCATGGGGTTAAGGCTAATGTATGAAATCAATGTGACTTAGTCATAGATGGTTTTGCTGTTTGGGCTGCAGCTTGATAGGCTGCTATATTTTCTGTGAACCACCAGATGTCACTGTGCACTGTGCTGAATTCAGCTGTTACCGAGTGGATCAGTCAACTCTGGGTTTTCCTCTTCTGTTCTTTCCTTCATCCTCCTCTCCATCACCAGATTGTCCAGCTCCAGACGGACCTCAGAGCTTTCTTTTTCTCAGTTTGTTGAGTGTGCTGACCTCACCAGCCCTGATGCCAACACCCCAGGACAAAGAGCAGAGCACTGGTTATTAGTGACTGATAGATGTTCAGGAGCCTAGACTTTAATTGATTCACTGAATGATAAGGTTTGAAATAAATAAGTAGGTAGTGTTCATAAACTTTAGGAATGTAGTTTATCCATGTAGAACAAAGAAAAGACTGTGGTTGAAAGAAATTCAGTATTTAAGTATGATACTTTATGTTTTCTAGTCATGCTACTTTATTCTAGTTACTGCACTCGAATCCTGTAGACTTGCAGTTATCAGCAGGGAGCGTGCTGATAAATATATGTCGATGATGTGATGATGTGTTCTGCAAAAAAGCTGTCTTGTAAAGTCACCACAATAGCATTCCTAAAATATGTAGAAGCAGTAGTTGCAGCAGAAAAAGCGATAATGACTCATATTATATTTTGGGTTATTTCACATGGACCTCTTACTCACAATTTACTCACAGCTATCCTACTCCTTGCAATGTGTAAATGTGAAGCTCACACACAACGCTTCAGTGACAGCAGAGACACACAGAGCCTGTGGCGAGGGTTACAGACCATCATGGACTACAAGCCCCCATTGCAGACCTGCGACAGCACCACCACTCTGCTAAATGAGCTGAATGACTTCTTCACCCGATTTGAGGCACACAACAGCACGCCT
Source organism: Scortum barcoo (assembly GCA_023238725.1). Taxonomy (NCBI): domain Eukaryota; kingdom Metazoa; phylum Chordata; class Actinopteri; order Centrarchiformes; family Terapontidae; genus Scortum; species Scortum barcoo. The sequence continues at coordinate 24,107,411 of CM041544.1, read as the reverse complement.
GCACAGAAGTCTCCATCCCCTCCTGGTGGACAGGTGTTGACGCTGTCCCCAGACAGTGTGAGAAGGACACAGGAGCTCGCAAAGCTTCTGCTCCTGACAATATACCTGGTCATGTACTGAGGGACTGTGCCATGGAACTCACAGATGTCTTCACAGACATCTTCACCATCTCACTGAGTCAGGCTGACCCTACGGATCGGCAGGAACACATTCAGCATCACCACACTAAACACAGGGGCCCCTCAAGGATGTGTGCTGAGCCCCCCCCTCTTCACTCTGCTGACCCACGACTGCACACTGTTGTACAGCTTCAACCTTTTCATCAAGTTTGCAGGATGACACGACTGTGGTGGGTCTCATCAGCAATGACGATGAGACAGACTACAGGAGCAAGGTGAGCCGCCTGGCCTGGTGGTGCAGACACAACAATCTCTCTCTGAAAGTGGAGAAGACGAAGGAGATTGTTGTGGACTTCAGGAGAACGCGCCCCCAGCATGCTCCTCTGACCATCAGTTCCTGGCTGTGCATCGCGAGGGACCCCTCCCACCCGTCACACACAGCTTCTTCTTCAGCCTGCTGCCATCAGGAAGTAGATTGCAGAACCTGCAGGCCTGGACCAGCTGAGGGACAGCTTCATCCAGCAGGCTGTCAGGATGCTGAAGTCTCTTCCTGCTCTGCCCCCCCTTCCAGGAACCGCCATACACAAACACACACACACACACCCCTGGACTTTGACCCCCCCATCAACACTTGAACTCTGACACCCTCAGGAACTCCACAAGCACACACTCACTTTATTCACTTTAGCCACCTTAACCAGTCTTTAAGCTAAGTCCATTTTTGCATTATTACCATATATATTTGCACTGACTGTGATTTGCCATGTCTTATTTATTGCTATGTCTTATTTATTGCTATGTCTTATTTATTGATTGTATTTGTTTTGCTTATTTTTGTTGTGGCTTGCTATTTTTGTTATACTCAGCTTGTTTCTGTTGTTTCATGCACCATGGGTTTGAGAGAACCGTAATTTCAATTCTCTGTATCTCCTTTACATGCTGCAGAATCAACAATAAAGCAGACTTTGACTTGGATACAGTTGCACAGGAAGCAGCACAACAAACCAACATACTGCAGACATCACAACAAACTGCTTGCTTTGGCCCAGGTCATACAAACACCATCTCCCATAAGACCGAGAAGTTTGCAGGCTAAATTTCATGGTTTGACAGAGGAGATGCACTCATAGTTTTCACATGGGAGCTGTAGTTTGTCCTGCGCTCACAAGTAAACATTGTTTAACCCAGGGAACCACTGAAAAAAATAAAGTTTAAGAGAACTTTGTAAAGTCCAGGTAATGTGCATTTTCATTAAAAAATTCACATGTGAAGTAAGGATTCAGTGAAACTGAATAACTGAGAAGATCTCATAGAAGTCTAGGACTGTTGGTGTATGGTAAACTGAAATCCAACCAGTTACATTCTGTTTCTGTTGTAACCATTTGTTTACATGAAATTCAAATTTGATGCTCAAGAAACAACATACATGACCGTGTAATAAACAAATAGTGAAGTATAAATAACTTGATATGATAAGTGATACAGTGGGAAAAGACAGTACTTTGAATAACAAATATGAGGAGGAAAGAAGAATTGAGAACTGGAGAGGAAGACGAGAATGAACATAAACTAGATACATGAAAACGTAGTACAGTGGTTTAGAAATATATATATATATATATATATATATATATATATATATATATATATATATATATATACATACACACACACACACACACACACACACACAGCCCCACACAATGTCAACTCCCTCCCCAACATGCCAATGCATAACCCTCAGTATTTTTTTCTCTCTTCCTTAGGTGAGCAGGTGTTTATTGCAAGGAACTTCCTGCATGCTGTCACTTACCGTCGTGACTTTAGACTGTTTGGATGTAAAGGACAAAACATCAGACAGACATCGGTGAACTCATTCAGGTGGAGTCTTGCTGCTTTCAAAGGTAAGACAGACTATCATGAAAAGGAATATGCTAACTGTGACAAGTGAACAGTTTTGAATTGTACATGTACAGAATTCTGCAGTATACCTAATTATGTTTTATTCCATTTGGGTTTTTTCATTCTTTTCCCCTAACTTTTAGGAATTTCAAAAATTTGACTGTGTAACAAAGACAAAATATATATTTAAAAATAGTTTAAAACACAAAAAGCATGCAATACATACATAAATGTGTTTTAAGAAAGAATGAAAAAAGAAAATGAGGCAAAGCAGACGTAGTTAAGTATGAAATAAATAAATAAATACATCAGAAAATTGTTCTACTGATGAGACATTGTCATGATGGAGTCTGTATATTTAGAACATGACACAGTTTTTTTTTCTTTGTCTTCTGATCCAACATTAATCCACTCAGAGGAATTTATAGTGATGTTTGCATTTTTCAAGGAAACAATGACAGCTGAGATCTTTGAATGAAATCGGAGCGTCAATCACTATTTCTCAGTCAGTTATAGCAGTTAGTGAGTGTTTTGGGGGCATTTTAGCCTTTATTGACAGGGAACAGTAGAGACAGACAGGACATGAGGACAGAGGGAGATGGGATGATACGCAACTAAGGACCTTCGAACACTTTAATGATAAAATATAGTTTTTTTTCCCAAAACAATGTCAGAGTAAATGTCAACAAGGAAGACTGCACAATCTGAATACCAAAGATAAGTTCAGAGTGAGAGTACAGCAGACACACAAAACCTCAAAAACCTCATGTTGATTAACATTAACCATTACATTAAATTACTGAATCTACTGGACGATGTTCTGTGGCTGTAATGATGAGTTCACATCAGCATAATCAAATACTTTAGCAGAACATATTGTACTATCCAAAACTGTATTATTGTATGAAACTGACTGAAACTGATCTCTCAAACAACAGGTTTCACTCTGAAGAATGGATTTCTACTGTCGTGACGAAAGCTACAACCTCACCGACATCACCTCCGACTACAGTGATTACAATTTGTATGTCAGTATCAGTAAAACCGATGTGCTGATATGGACAAATCTTTGCATCGGCCTGCCTTTGACCCTCGTGACCATCTATGCACTTTATTCTTTGGTAAGTTCATTGCAGTACATCAGAGTTCAGAGCATGTTTACAGCTGTTTGCTCACTTTCACCAATGTTTTTCCTGCAGGTGCAAAAAGATCATGTGACTCCAATCTACGTCATCAACCTTCTCATTTCTGACCTCATTCAGCTCTGCTGCATGATCATTCAGGTGATACAACCCACGGATTGGACACCGTGTGAAACCTACTATTATATTTATTTCTTTGGTCTACTGTCCAGTGTTGGCTTCATGGTGTGTGTTGCCATGGAAAGGTAGTTATCTGTCTGTCCAGGATGTGTGTAGCTACTTCTGTGTCTGACCATTATATTCCTACATATTTCTGAAGCTTCTCAAAGACGATGTGTTTGTTTTGTTTACAGGTATTTGGTCGTCGCCTGGCCCCTGTGGTACCACTTCAGACGAACCATCAAGAGCTCTGTGGTGGTCTGGGTCCTTCCACTTGTCTGTGTACTTCCTGTCTATTTCTTGGTTGATTTTCAGGTCAGACAGACCGTCTTTGCCATCTTCCTCCTCCTTCCCCTCCCACTGTTCATATTCTTCCTGGGTGGGACCCTCAGAGCTCTGTCTGCTTCCCAGTCGGTCCCGTCTGATGAAAAACGCCGAATTGTTGGATGTTTGGTCCTGGTGATCCTTATTTACACACTGCTGTTCCTGCCCAGTATCATTTTGTTCCTGGCACATAGATGGATAGATGACCTGTATTTTGTGTCTGTCATGTTACTAAGGTTTAGTCCTCTTGCAGACTTAGGTCTGTATGTTTTCATGAAGAAAGGTGGCCATCGACAAACTTTTAGCCTCTGTGTGTCGTTGCAAAATGGACAGCAATGAAATCAGCAGTTGAGCAGCATGAATGAAGAAACAACATGTACACAGTCAGCTACATGTAGGCAGAGAAAGAGAGGAGAGTCATGTAGGCAAATGGAAAAGAAAGACAGATGCTTTCATTTGCTGATATGATTTCCAAGAATAAACCTAATTGTAGATAAAACAAAAAATGCTGATCTCTGATTTGTTCCCAGCAATGTCCTAATAAAGATCCTATATCTGGAAAAAAAATTCATTACATAAAGAACAGGTTAGTAGTTGGGTCCGGTTTCTTTTTAGGTGACCAACAGTTGCTGGTTGGGGCTCAGACTACACCGACTGTCGGGTTAATGTAAGTAAAATATATATAGTTAGGTTTAGATGTCAGAGCACAGTGCTATTGATAGCTAGCATACTATTTGTAGAGCAGGACTTAAAAGTAAAATGTTTGACTGGAAATTTGCTTACCTGCTGACTCAGTAAGGTAAAAATAGATGTGCATGTACTTTTTGATGTGTCTTTATTATTTTTATTTATTTATTTTAATTTAATTGTGGTGAGTTGTTTCTTTGATTTTTTTGGTACTGCTTCTTTGCTGGTAAGGTCTGTGGTCAATGTGTAATTCATTGCAAGCCAAAGTTCCTGAATGTCTGATGTATGGCACTGCTGTGTCTGAGGGTGTGTGTGTTTGTGTGTCTGCACTCTGCAAACAATATTTACAATGACTATTTGTTTAAAGACTTATAGACTATTTATTAATGGTGGTGGTGGAGTTTTATTTAGTTTCTATCATGTCTAAATGAAGTGTGTCCATTTGTGCTCATTTCTTTTGGTCTGAGATGCTGAGCTCTAGTGCCACAATACTGATTCTGAATGTCATATTTAGGACCTTTAACTAATATAAGTTCTAGTTTTGGTGTTTAAATGGTAGGAATGCTTGTTGTTGTGATTTTATTGAAATTATATCTTCAAATATTATATCCTATATCTATTATATATGTATATGTGATATCATATTTCAAATAAAAATCTGTTGTCTCAAATAGGAATGTTTGCCATTGACTGACTCAATGTAAATTGAAATGATGATACAATAAAATCTCTCGTATCAACATAAAGCCCAATTTTTTTTTTGTTATCTGGGAATAATTCTCTTGTTCATTGTTGCCTTCTTTTCAAATTACTGATGGTTTCTCCTGACTCTTAAAGTTCTCATACTGCTTTAGATAATAACTGGGGAAGAAATGATAAAGTGTGACAGCGACAGTTACAACATATAAGACGTTTTTAAATTGTAAATTCTTGAAGCCTATTGTATGTTTTACATTTTTAAACTGATAACTAACTGAGGTCCATAAAGGAATAAGTGCATTTCCCACAATATTGACTATTTCTTTGAAAATTTTGTTTTTTTTTACTTAAATAACACGAAGAAACGTTGGTAACTTACTTAAGTTGGTAACTTAGTAGTTTTCATGGATACCTAACCAGGTGCCACTAGATTAGGATAACCACCCTCCTGCTGCAGGCTCCTGGAGGAAGTGCAGACAGAAAGGGAGACGTCATTAACAGTAGTGTTCATAGATTACAGGAATGGAGTTTATATCTGTAGAATCAAAACAACTGTGAAACTTACAGAAACCTCCAGGATGTCTTGATGACACTCATCTAGTGCTCTGACGGCAAAGTTGCACTCTTGCATGGCTGATGGTGAGAGTGCCACTCACAACAATCTGAGATTTCACAAATACAACTTATTTCTTCCTCTGAAGCATCACGACATATTACTGCAGACAGTGTAGATGCAGAGGAGAAAAGAGTGGTCCTATTCAGGTTGTGGTCCTGCAGCTTTGGAAGGTGAGGTTCGTGGTGCATTACTTCTCTCATTTTATGCACAATGTAATGCATCAAACATTGCAAATGTTGAGGTGCAATGTAAATGAAGATGTAAATGAAAATTGTGACAGGACAACAGTCTAGGACTACAGTACACTACAATCCAATCCAACCGGTTACATTCACTTGCTATTGTTTCCCCTATGTTTACCTTGAATTCAAATTTGAACTTCGAGAGAGTACGTGTCCGTGTGATAAACAAATAGTGGAGTATAAATAACTTGAGATGATGGCTGAAACAATGGAAAAGACAATCATTTGAATAACAAATATGAGGAGGAAAGGGGAATGTAAAAAATGAGCAGAGGAAGGTTATGAGCAAGATATGGATACATAAGAAGGTATTACTGTGTTTTAGATTTATTGAGACAAAAAACACACTTTAACACTATATATTATGGCCCACAATGCACAGCCCCATTCTTCCCAATTTACAGTATATTTTTAGTCTTACAACTGTGTACCAATACAGTTCGTACTGATAAATACATCAAAAATTATTCTCTACTTCTTTTTTCCAAGTAACGGGTAGCTTTTCTAATATTATATGTTACATGGACATGACCATGCTTGAAAGGTGCACACAGGCCAATTATCAGCATCCACTACTGACATTTGTTGGTTAAGTAACTTGTTGTAATGACACTGACAGTGTCTTTTTTGGGCCGTAATTGAGGAAAACCAATGAAAGGTTTAGTATGTCTTTGTAGCTTTGTAACTTTTGTGAAATGAAATTGTTTGAAGTTAGTTAAAATGTTTTTCAATCACTGTAGCATTGGTGTCATTTACGTTAAGAGATGAAAAATTAGAAACATCACAGGAATCATAAAATGTGGTAAAAAAAATGGTAAGACTGAGTTCATAAAACCCAACAACATATTAAGTAGTCACAAAAACAAGGATTAAAAGTTGCGAAATGATCTAGTCTGGTCTCAGTAGGCAATGTTCTACAGTCTGGGGGCTCTAACAGGAAAGTCTCAGTACGAATAACCAGCAGCTCAGCATCCACCAATCTAAGAGAACACCGAGGCACATAAGGAGACAATGAATGTTTGATAGAATTTGGAACAAGGTCATTTATTTCTTTAAAAGCGGTTGTTATCATTTAAGAATGAATAATCTCTTCAAATCTGGGCAGTGGAGTCAATGAACGGAGCTCAAACTTAGCACAAATTACAGATCTGTCTTTATGTTCATCACAGCTGTATTATGATAAAAAAAATGGAGCTCCTGGCCACACTTTGGTCAGAATCATTAAAAAGATGTTGATGTCCACAGCGATTGCCCAGGTTACCCTGTTCTTTGGATGGAGACACTGGCAGGAAAAAAACACAGTCCTGAGTGAGTTACTGGCAAAGAAAGAAGTTTTAAATGATCCACTACTTCACAATTTGGATGTATGAACAATTTCAATGTGTCAGTCTTCAAGGCCTTTCGATTTACAGGAGAAACGATGTCTAATAGTTGAACACGCTCTCACTCCCAACTCGTCACATATGGACGCTTGGTCAGGACTCCTCAGTGCCACTTTTTAACACAGAGGGTACAACTTCAGTGTCAGTGTGAGAACACTGGTGTTGTCTATTGTCACTTTAAAACCAGACAACAGAGCAGCTTCTCTAAAATGTTAGCTCAGATGAAAGCAGGAAGTCATGTCATGATGCCTAAATAGAAAACCATATACATGTTAATCTCTTAAATTTGGGCTATATTACATATTATCATAACAGAATAAATCCACAAGCCCTTGAACACAAACTGTTATAAAACTGTTAATAGTTTAAAATGTTTTGAGAGGTTATTTCAGAGGTAAAATGATTTGACTGTGTTTCCTTCACTCAGTCGGCAGAGAAAGCTGCTACCGCCCCACCCAACCCTCTCCCCACCACGCCAATGTATACGCCTGAGTACATTTTTCTCTCTTCCTAGATGAGCAGGTGTATATTGCCAGGTACTTCCTGCATGCTCTCACTTACCATCGTGACTTTAGACTATTTGGATGCAAAGGACAAAACACCTGACATTGGTGGTGTGAAGTCATTTAGGTGGATTCTCACTGCTTTAAAAGGTAATATTTTATTTTATAATGCAGAGATTATTAAAAAACATTTAAATGAAATACAAGCCATCATAAAAATGAAAAAAGCCAACTGTAACAAGTGAACAGCTTTGAAATAGTATGTGAAAAGAATTATGTTTTATTTTATTTCCCCTAAATAATATGAATTTTGAGAAGGTGACTGTGGAATAAAGACAAAATATGTGTTTTGAGAAAACAGTTTAAAAGATTAAAAAATGTGTAAAATAAAAATAAAATTGCTCATATTCATTAAACATTAATCATTTCATTAAATACTGAAACAACTGGACGATGTTCTGTGGCTGTAATGATGAACTCACATTAGCATGTGAACATATTTGAATATGTCAGCAGAATGTACTGTCCCATAAGAAACTGAATAATTGGATTCAATATTATTAGTAGATAAAAATACGACATGTTGAATAATGACAATAAATCTTAGAACTCACATCGATTTTATGATTTGTTACGATGGTTTTACCAAATTTGTGTGAAGCTGAATCAGGTTAGGTAGATATTAAACAACGTGATGCCATTTTATTAACCTCATTTCTCAAACAACAGGTTTCACACTGAAGAATGGAAGACTACATGAACAACACATTACTGGACATAAGCAACTTCACCTCTGATGACTATAACCTACATCAACAACAGCTCTGACCACAGTGATCCCTACAGATACATTTTCACAGTCTACTATGTGGTGACATGTACAATCGTTTGCATCGGCCTGCCTTTGACCCTCGTGGCCATCTATGCACTTTATTCTTTGGTAAGTTCATTGCAGTACATCAGAGTTCAGAGCATGTTTACAGCTGTTTGCTCACTTTCACCAATGTTTTTCCTGCAGGTGCAAAAAGATCATGTAACTCCAATCTACGTCATCAACCTTCTCATTTCCGACCTCATTCAGCTCTGCTGCATGATCATTCAGGTGGCACGAACCAGGTTTTGGATACTGTATGAAGTTTTCGATTTTCTTTACTTCTGTGGTCTGACATCCAGTGTTGGCTTCATGGTGTGTGTTGCCATGGAAAGGTAGTTATCTGTCAATCCATGATGTGTGTAGCTACTTCTGTGTCTGAACATTATATTTCTACATATTTCTGAAGCTTCTCAAAGACGATGTGTTTGTTTTGTTTACAGATATTTGGTCGTCGCCTGGCCCCTGTGGTACCACTTCAGACGAACCATCAAGAGCTCTGTGGTGGTCTGTGTGGTGGTCTGGGGCCTTTCTCTTCTCCTTTTCTTTGTTAATTTTTTGGTCATCGCCACCACCTTCTTTGGGGTTTTGCTCCTCCTTCCCCTCCCACTGTTCATATTCTTCCTGGGTGGGACCCTCAGAGCTCTGTCTGCTTCCCAGTCGGTCCCGTCTGACGAAAAACGCCGAATTGTTGGATGTTTGGTCCTGGTGATGCTTATTTACACACTGCTGTTCCTGCCCACCAGCATTTACTTCCTGGTAGATGGATGGATAGCTGGCCTGTCTGTTGTGTCTTTCACGTTGCTAAGGTTTAGTCCTCTTGCAGACTTAGGTCTGTATGTTTTCATGAGGAAAGGGGCCATCGACAAACTTTTAGCCTCTATGTGTTGTTGCAGAATGGACAGCAATGAAATTAACAGTTCATCAGCATGAATGAAGACAACATGTACACAGTCAGCTACATGTAGGCAGAGAAAGAGAGGAGAGTCATGTAGGCAAATGGAAAAGATAGAAGGACAGATGCTTTCATTTGCTGATATGATTTCCAAGAATAAACCTAATTGTAGATAAAACAAAAAATGCTGATCTCTGATTTGTTCCCAGCAATGTCCTAAAAAGATCCTATATCTGGAAAAAAATTCATTACATAAAGAACAGGTTGTAGTTTGGTCCGGATTCTTTTTAGGTGACCAACAGTTACTGGTTGGGGCTCAGACTACACAGACTGTCGGGTTAATGTAAGTAAAATATATATAGTTAGGTTTAGATGTCAGAGCACAGTGCTATTGATAGCTAGCATACTATTTGTAGAGCAGGACTGAAAAGTAAAATGTTTGACTGGTAATTTGCTTATCCTGCTGACTCAGGAAGGTAAAAATAGATGTGCATGTACTTTTTGATGTGTCTTTATTATTTTTATTTATTTATTTTAATTTAATTGTGGTGAGTTGTTTCTTTGATTTTTTTGGTACTGCTTCTTTACTGGTAAGGTCTGTGGTCAGTGTGTTGACTATTTATTAATGGTGGTGGTGAGTTTTATTTAGTTTCTATCATGTCTAAATGAAGTGTGTCCATTTGTGCTCATTTCTTTTGGTCTGAGATGCTGAGCTCTAGTGCCACAATACTGATTCTGAATGTCATATTTAGGACCTTTAACTAATATAAGTTCTAGTTTTGGTGTTTAAATGGTAGGAATGCTTGTTGTTGTGATTATTGAAATCATATCTTCAGTTATTATATCTTATATCTAAGTATATGTGATTTTATATTTCAAATAAAAATCTGTTGTCTCAAATAGGAATGTTTGCCATTGACTGACTCAGTGTAAATTGAAATGATGATACAATAAAATCTCTCGTATCAACATAAAGCCCAATTTTTTTTTGTTACCTGGGAATAATTCTCTCGTTCATTGTTGCCTTCTTTTCAAATTACTGATGGTTTCTCCTGACTCTTAAAGTTCTCATACTGCTTTAGATAATAACTGGGGAAGAGATGATAAAGTGTGACAGGAACGATTGACAACAACACAACCAATCACATCAGAGTATCTGACAGATCTGACAGAAATAAACAATACAACACCTTTCCAGTCTTTAATTGTCCCCCATGGGGTTAAGGCTAATGCATGAAATCAATGTGACTTAGTCATAGATGGTTTTGCTGTTTGGGCTGCAGCTTGATGGGCTGCTATATTTTCTGTGAACCACCAGATGTCACTGTGCACTGTGCTGAGTTCAGCTGTTACCGAGTGGATCAGTCAACTCTGGGTTTTCCTCTTCTGTTCTTTCCTTCATCCTCCTCTCCATCACCAGACTGTTCAGCTCCAGACGGACCTCAGAGCTTTCTTTTTTCTCAGTTTGTTGAGTGTGCTGACCTCACCAGCCCTGATGCCAACACCCCAGGACAAAGAGCAGAGCACTGGTTATTAGTGACTGATAGATGTTCAGGAGCCTAGACTTTAATTGATTCACTGAATGATAAGGTTTGAAATAAATAAGTAGGTAGTGTTCATAAACTTTAGGAATGTAGTTTGTACATGTAGAACAAACTTTATGTTTTCTAGTCATGCTACTTTACTTGACCTCCTCTAAACTAGAAAGATAAATGATATACAAATACTTGCAGTTATCAGCAGGGAGCTTGCTGATACAGTATGTCAATGATGTGATGATCTGTTCACCAAAAAATGTGTCTTGTAAATTTTACACAGTAGCATTGCTAAATATGTAGCAGCAGTAGCTGCAGCACAAAAAGCAATAAAAACTCATATGATATTTTGGGGTATTTCACACTGACCTCTCACTCACAGTTTACTTACAGCCATCCTACTCCATGCAATGTGTAAATGTAAAGCTCACACAAAAATTACTTATCAAATTTCCACAGGTAATGCTTGGATACAGTTACTAACCCAAGGAAACAGCACAACAAACCAATATACTGCAGACCTTACAATTGACTGCTTGCTTTGGCACAGGGCACACAAACACGATCTCTAAATATTTGCAGGCTAAATTTCACAGCTTGACAGAGGAGATGCACTGGTTTAACTTAAAATAAAAAAGGCTGCAATTTCTGATAACAGGTGTTGTAGCTGATGTTGATTTGTCTTTAAATGGAAACTAAATCCCAGGAATACATTTCATATGTTTAGAATTAAATATATATATATCAAATTACAGAGCTGAGCTACAGAAGCTACTGCAACAGAGCCAAGGTTTTATTCGGGAAACCAGGAAAAAAAAGTAAGCTTTAATAGAACTTTGTAAAGTCAAGGTAATGTGCATTTTCATTAAAAAAAAGTGTTAAACGTAGGCATGATAAAAAACCAACATGTTTATAGAAAACAGTAAAGTACAGTACAGTAAACTGAATTCCAAGCAGTTACATTGTCTTTCCATTGTTTCCCTTTTGTTTACATGAAATTCAAATTTGATATTCGAGACAATGCACATGACAACGTACGTGACTGTGAAATAAACAAATTGCAGAGTATAAATAACTTGAGATGATAACTGAAACACTGGAACTAGGCAGCACTTTGAATAACAAATATGAAAATGATAGAAGAATGGAAAATGGAGAGGAAGAAGAGAATGAACATAAAATAGATACATGAAAAGGTAGTACAGTGGTTTAGAAATGTTATACCAGGAAATGATGAAATGTGAAACTGTGTGTGTGTGTGTGTGTGTGTGTGTGTGTGTGTGTGTGTGTGTGTTGTCTCTCTCGCTCCATTCGTCCCAATTCCAGTATACTTCCACATACTTCAGCTGCCCAATTCCAAATGCCAATGGTTTCATAAAACCACAACAGAATAAATCACCCACAAGCCTTTGAACACAAAGTCATATTTGTAACAGGTTATCAAAAAAGGTGAAATGATTTGACTGAGTTTCATTCATTCAGTCAACAGAATTCTGTAACCGCCCCACCCAACCAATTTTTTTCTCTCCTCCTTAGATGAGCAGGTGTATATTGCCAGGTACTTCCTGCATGCTCTCACTTACTGTCGTGATTTTAGACTGTTTGGATCCAAAGGATAAAACATCAGACATTGGTGAACTCATTCAGGTGGAGTCTTGCTGCTTTCAAAGGTAATTCTTTCATTTTACAATACAGAGATTATTAAAAAAAAGATGTAAATGAACTGCAGACAATAAAGAAAAGGAATATGCCAACTGTAATAAGTGAACAGCTTTGAAATAGTATGTGAAAGGAATTCTTTAGTAAAACCAGTGATATTACATTTAATTTCCCCTGAAATTGTATGCATTTTGAGGTGACTGTCTAATAAAGACAAAACATGCATTTTGAGAAAATAGTTTCAATAAATGAGTGAAATAAAAATAAATGAGTTTTAAATGTCAACCAACATTAAGGGGCAGAGGGTCATTCAACAAGTGGACAGAACAGAAGACAAGCAAAACCTCATGTTCATTAAACATTAATCATTTCATTAAATACTGAAACAACTGGACGATGTTCTGTGGCTGTAATGATGAACTCACATCAGCATGTGAACATACTTGAATATGTCAGCAGAATGTACTGTCCCATAAGAAACTGCATAATTGGATTAAATATCATTAGCAGATGAAAGTAAGACACATTGAATATTGGCAATAAAATCTGAGAAGTCACAGTGATTTTATGATTTAATCCGATTGTGAGCATACAATGGTTTTACTATATTTGTGTGAACCTCGCAGCTTTAGTGCTAACACTGAATAAGGTTGGGTAGATATTAAACACTGTGCTCCCTTTTAATAACCTGATCTCTCAAACAACAGGTTTCACTCTTCAGAATGGAAGATTTCTACATGAACAACACATCACTGGACATAAGTTATAACCACACCAACATCACCTCTGATGACTGTAACAACAGTGGTGATGACTCACCGTGCAACATCTTACACATTATTGTGGATGTGGATGATACCTCTGATAACAAAGATGAACCTGTATCCTCCATGTATGTGCTGACATGGTTAATCTTTTCTATCGGCCTTCCTTTAACCCTCGCAGCCATCTATGCTCTTTATTCTCTGGTAGGTACATGATGACTGAGATGTATTTACTGTATGTGTCGTGTGTGTCATACAGTCACTCTGTAAAGGATCTCGATTTTGCTTGGATGCCAGGTGTCAGGAGGCTGGGATAAACTATTGTAATGAGTTTTCAAACATCACAGAAATAATTTACTCCATATTCAAAATTGACTTAAAACTGATTGGAACATAAATACATATAGTTTATACGTGCAGCTCCATTCCAACCCTCTTCTACACTGTTGAGGTTAATATAAGTTACCATTCAAAGAAAAACATCAAATAGTCTAATTGTTTCTTCAACATTGTTTGGGCTCATTGTTTGGCTTTAAAAAAAAAAGATGAAAAAAACACTGAAGGAATGTGTGAAATATTGTAGACAACCACAGTCCCCCCTGAGGATGATGCTGACTGACCTTGGTCATCCCCTGATTTTTCTTTTCACAACAAGATCAAGTTGACATTTTTCCTTTTTTAGTGAAGTCTCTTGACAGCTATTGATATCTATACTTAGAAATAATACTTATATAGACTGTCATAAAAAATGACACAGATATTTATGGTGCCGAGAGGGAGTCAGACTTTCCCTTTTTGTTCCAGCTGTACTTTTTATTTTTTATGTGAATTAGCTTTGGATGTGAACAAGAAAATCTTTGGGTTACTTGATGTAATCCCTACTTTGATAACAGACTGGGGTGTCAGTGGAGACAACCTCTGGTGATAATAACTTGCCTTTATGGGGTGTAGCCAAGGATACAAACAACTGATGCTCTTTCCTAAACCCTATTACTATCCCCTATTTACATACACATGCAAAGCCCTAGGCAGAGAATTAGACATAATGTATTAAGTCTTTACTCTTCTACTGAGGAGAATGGAGGTGGGTGAAATGCCAAAGGTTCCACTGTGGGACATAGGGCTGACTCCACCACCTTAGGTACAAAAGTTGGACTGGGATGTAGGCAGATCTTAGTGAGCCCCTGCAGCAAACTGCAAGCAGGAAGGGCAGATGGATAATGCCTGTAAGCAACTCACACACTTTGCTGTGGTTAAAGCTAGGAGCAGTGGTGTTTTAGGTGAAACAAACTTCATCCCCACTGCCTCATTATGCTCAAATGGGTGATTAGAGAGGGCATCCATTACAGATCCCACTAGGTAATGAGGGGCCTGAAAGAGCATGCACACCCACAGGTGCATTCACATCGGACAGTAAGTATTTTCCTGCACGAAAAAGAGATCTATGGCTGCCTGACTTAATTTCAGCCAAGTTTGCTTATCCACCTGCGGGTGGCGAGTTCCACTCTCCATGCAGGGGGTCCCCTCGGGACAGAAGAGCTGAACCGTCTTCAACAAACCTGGCACAAGGGTAAGGAGCCTGGTGCTGCTCCACATATAGTATATCCCAAGCTAACTTCTGCAGCGTCAGTGAGCGAGTGCCATGCTGGCGGTTAGTGTATGCTACAGTGGAGTTGTCTGTTGTTACCAAGACATGGCATCCTTCAGAAAAGTGTTGAAAGAGGTTTATCTGAGCTTGAGAGGGAACATATCAGATAGTGGTCTAAGTACAAGAATATTCTCATGCTTCTGTTCTGTAATGGAGACAAATCTGCCTGCACACACTTGCTGAACACCCTCGCGGCTAATGACAGAACAACTCACTGTATGTGGGATAAATGAGCATGTGAAAATACACATTTGAGAGACACATTGTTACAAACCATTGCTTGGACTGATCAAACGACAGAGCATGTTGTGTGTTAAAATCCTGAATGTGTATTTTTGTAGGTGTCTGTTTGACATACAAAGATCTGAAATAAGGGGAAAGGATGAGCTCCCTTTTTTAGGAATGAGGAAGTTACAAAAAATCAAATCAAATCATTATTTATTTAAAGCCCAAAATCACAAACATCATTTTCCTCGGAGGGCTTTACAATCTGTACAGTTGTGACACCCTCTGTCCTTAGACCCTCGAACCGAGGTCAGGAAAAACTTCAAAAAACCCTTTATGGGAAAAAGAAGAAACCTGAGGAAGAGCCACAGATGAGGGATCCCTCTCCCTGGGACGGACAGACGTGCAATAGATGCCACATGTACAGAGAACATCATCATCAATATACTGAGTTCATGGTTTAGTCCATGTTACAAGAGTTATATCTTATATCTAAGTATATGTGATTTCATATTTCAAATAAAAATATGTTGACTCAAATAGGAATGTTTGCCATTGACTGACTCAGTGTAAATTGAAAAGTGATGATACAATAAAATCTCTCGTATCAACATAAAGCCCAATTCTTTTGTTAGAAACAGGGAATAATTCTCTCGTTCATTGTTGTCTTCTTTTCAAATTACTGATGGTTTCTCCTGACTCTTAAAGTTCTCATACTGCTTTAGATAATAACTGGGGAAGAAATGATAAAGTGTGATAGGGACAGTTACAACATATAAGACATTTTTAAGTTATAAATTAGTGAAGCCTAATGTATAATTTACATTTTTAAACTGATAACTAACTGAGGTCCATAAAGGAATAAGTGCATTTCCCATAATATTGACTATTTCTTTGAAAATTTAGTTTTTTTTACTTAAATAACACAAGAAACGTTGGTAACTTACTTAAGTTTCTCTTCGTCATTTCTGCTAAAACTGTAACACGTCCTGAAAGTACATGAGACAGATAATCTGTGATTAAAATCAGACTCCTCTGGCTCCACCTGTGGCCTCTGAGGCCATTTGACAACAACACAACCAATCACATCAGAGTATCTGACAGGTCTGACAGAAATAAACAATACAACACCTTTCCAGTCTTTTATTGTCCCCCATGGGGTTAAGGCTAATGTATGAAATCAATGTGACTTAGTCATAGATGGTTTTGCTGTTTGGGCTGCAGCTTGATAGGCTGCTATATTTTCTGTGAACCACCAGATGTCACTGTGCACTGTGCTGAATTCAGCTGTTACCGAGTGGATCAGTCAACTCTGGGTTTTCCTCTTCTGTTCTTTCCTTCATCCTCCTCTCCATCACCAGATTGTCCAGCTCCAGACATGGACCTCAGAGCTTTCTTTTTCTCAGTTTGTTGAGTGTGCTGACCTCACCAGCCCTGATGCCAACACCCCAGGACAAAGAGCAGAGCACTGGTTATTAGTGACTGATAGATGTTCAGGAGCCTAGACTTTAATTGATTCACTGAATGATAAGGTTTGAAATAAATAAGTAGGTTAGTGACACATTCATAAACTTTAGGAATGTAGTTTATCCATGTAGAACAAAGAAAAGACTGTGGTTGAAAGAAATTCAGTATTTAGCCAGTATGATACTTTATGTTTTCTAGTCATGCTACTTTATTCTAGTTACTGCACTCGAATCCTGTAGACTTGCAGTTATCAGCAGGGAGCGTGCTGATAAATATATGTCGATGATGTGATGATGTGTTCTGCAAAAAAGCTGTCTTGTAAAGTCACCACAATAGCATTCCTAAAATATGTAGAAGCAGTAGTTGCAGCAGAAAAAGCGATAATGACTCATATTATATTTTGGGTTATTTCACATGGACCTCTTACTCACAATTTACTCACAGCTATCCTACTCCTTGCAATGTGTAAATGTGAAGCTCACACACAACGCTTCAGTGACAGCAGAGACACACAGAGCCTGTGGCGAGGGTTACAGACCATCATGGACTACAAGCCCCCATTGCAGACCTGCGACAGCACCATGGTGCCACTCTGCTAAATGAGCTGAATGACTTCTTCACCCGATTTGAGGCACACAACAGCACGCCTGCACAGAAGTCTCCATCCCCTCCTGGTGGACAGGTGTTGACGCTGTCCCCAGACAGTGTGAGAAGGACACAGGAGCTCGCAAAGCTTCTGCTCCTGACAATATACCTGGTCATGTACTGAGGGACTGTGCCATGGAACTCACAGATGTCTTCACAGACATCTTCACCATCTCACTGAGTCAGGCTGACCCTACGGATCGGCAGGAACACATTCAGCATCACCACACTAAACACAGGGGCCCCTCAAGGATGTGTGCTGAGCCCCCTCCTTTTCACTCTGCTGACCCACGACTGCACACTGTTGTGCACAGCTTCAACCTTTTCATCAAGTTTGCAGGATGACATGACTGTGGTGGGTCTCATCAGCAACGACGATGAGACAGACTACAGGAGCGAGGTGAGCCGCCTGGCCTTGTGGTGCAGACACAACAATCTCTCTCTGAACGTGGAGGAGATGAAGGAGATTGTTGTGGACTTCAGGAGAACGCGCCCCGAGCATGCTCCTCTGACCATCAGTTCCTGGCTGTGCATCGCGAGGGACCCCACCCACCCGTCACACAGCTTCTTCAGCCTGCTGCCATCAGGAAGTAGATTGCAGAACCTGCAGGCCTGGACCAGCTGAGGGACAGCTTCATCCAGCAGGCTGTCAGGATGCTGAAGTCTCTTCCTGCTCTGCCCCCCCTTCCAGGAACCGTACACAAACACACACACACACACCCCTGGACTTTGACCCCCCCATCAACACTTGAACTCTGACACCCTCAGGAACTCCACAAGCACACACTCACTTTATTCACTTTAACCACCTTAACCAGTCTTATAAGCTAACTCCATTTTTGCATTATTACCATATATATTTGCACTGACTGTGATTTGCCATGTCTTATTTATTGCTATGTCTTATTTATTGCCATGATTGTATTTGTTTTGCTTATTTTTGTTGTGGCTTGCTATTTTTGTTATACTCAGCTTGTTTCTGTTGTTTCATGCACCATGGGTTTGAGAGAACCGTAATTTCAATTCTCTGTATCTCCTTTACATGCTGCAGAATCAACAATAAAGCAGACTTTGACTTGGATACAGTTGCACAGGAAGCAGCACAACAAACCAACATACTGCAGACATCACAACAAACTGCTTGCTTTGGCCCAGGTCATACAAACACCATCTCCCATAAGACCGAGAAGTTTGCAGGCTAAATTTCATGGTTTGACAGAGGAGATGCACTCATAGTTTTCACATGGGAGCTGTAGTTTGTCCTGCACTCACAAGTAAACATTGTTTAACCCAGGGAACCACTGAAAAAAATAAAGTTTAAGAGAACTTTGTAAAGTCCAGGTAATGTGCATTTTCATTAAAAAATTCACATGTGAAGTAAGGATTCAGTGAAACTGAATAACTGAGAAGATCTCATAGAAGTCTAGGACTGTTGGTGTATGGTAAACTGAAATCCAACCAGTTACATTCTGTTTCTGTTGTAACCATTTGTTTACATGAAATTCAAATTTGATGCTCAAGAAACAACATACATGACCGTGTAATAAACAAATAGTGAAGTATAAATAACTTGATATGATA
The DNA here is from genome assembly GCA_023238725.1 of Scortum barcoo. NCBI lineage: Eukaryota > Metazoa > Chordata > Actinopteri > Centrarchiformes > Terapontidae > Scortum > Scortum barcoo. The sequence goes on along the minus strand of CM041544.1, from coordinate 24,088,346 downwards.
AGTGATACAGTGGGAAAAGACAGTACTTTGAATAACAAATATGAGGAGGAAAGAAGAATTGAGAACTGGAGAGGAAGACGAGAATGAACATAAACTAGATACATGAAAACGTAGTACAGTGGTTTAGAAATATATATATATATATATATATATATATATATATATATATATATATATATATATATATACACACACACACACACACACACACACAGCCCCACACAACTCCCTCCCCAACATGCCAATGCATAACCCTCAGTATTTTTTTCTCTCTTCCTTAGGTGAGCAGGTGTTTATTGCAAGGAACTTCCTGCATGCTGTCACTTACCGTCGTGACTTTAGACTGTTTGGATGTAAAGGACAAAACATCAGACAGACATCGGTGAACTCATTCAGGTGGAGTCTTGCTGCTTTCAAAGGTAAGACAGACTATCATGAAAAGGAATATGCTAACTGTGACAAGTGAACAGTTTTGAATTGTACATGTACAGAATTCTGCAGTATACCTAATTATGTTTTATTCCATTTGGGTTTTTTCATTCTTTTCCCCTAACTTTTAGGAATTTCAAAAATTTGACTGTGTAACAAAGACAAAATATATATTTAAAAATAGTTTAAAACACAAAAAGCATGCAATACATACATAAATGTGTTTTAAGAAAGAATGAAAAAAGAAAATGAGGCAAAGCAGACGTAGTTAAGTATGAAATAAATAAATAAATACATCAGAAAATTGTTCTACTGATGAGACATTGTCATGATGGAGTCTGTATATTTAGAACATGACACAGTTTTTTTTTCTTTGTCTTCTGATCCAACATTAATCCACTCAGAGGAATTTATAGTGATGTTTGCATTTTTCAAGGAAACAATGACAGCTGAGATCTTTGAATGAAATCGGAGCGTCAATCACTATTTCTCAGTCAGTTATAGCAGTTAGTGAGTGTTTTGGGGGCATTTTAGCCTTTATTGACAGGAGACAGTAGAGACAGACAGGACATGAGGACAGAGGGAGATGGGATGATACGCAACTAAGGACCTTCGAACACTTTAATGATAAAATATAGTTTTTTTTCCCAAAACAATGTCAGAGTAAATGTCAACAAGGAAGACTGCACAATCTGAATACCAAAGATAAGTTCAGAGTGAGAGTACAGCAGACACACAAAACCTCAAAAACCTCATGTTGATTAACATTAACCATTACATTAAATTACTGAATCTACTGGACGATGTTCTGTGGCTGTAATGATGAGTTCACATCAGCATAATCAAATACTTTAGCAGAACATATTGTACTATCCAAAACTGTATTATTGTATGAAACTGACTGAAACTGATCTCTCAAACAACAGGTTTCACTCTGAAGAATGGATTTCTACTGTCGTGACGAAAGCTACAACCTCACCGACATCACCTCCGACTACAGTGATTACAATTTGTATGTCAGTATCAGTAAAACCGATGTGCTGATATGGACAAATCTTTGCATCGGCCTGCCTTTGACCCTCGTGACCATCTATGCACTTTATTCTTTGGTAAGTTCATTGCAGTACATCAGAGTTCAGAGCATGTTTACAGCTGTTTGCTCACTTTCACCAATGTTTTTCCTGCAGGTGCAAAAAGATCATGTGACTCCAATCTACGTCATCAACCTTCTCATTTCTGACCTCATTCAGCTCTGCAGCATGATCATTCAGGTGATACAACCCACGGATTGGACACCGTGTGAAACCTACTATTATATTTATTTCTTTGGTCTACTGTCCAGTGTTGGCTTCATGGTGTGTGTTGCCATGGAAAGGTAGTTATCTGTCTGTCCAGGATGTGTGTAGCTACTTCTGTGTCTGACCATTATATTCCTACATATTTCTGAAGCTTCTCAAAGACGATGTGTTTGTTTTGTTTACAGGTATTTGTCGTCGCCTGGCCCCTGTGGTACCACTTCAGACGAACCATCAAGAGCTCTGTGGTGGTCTGGGTCCTTCCACTTGTCTGTGTACTTCCTGTCTATTTCTTGGTTGATTTTCAGGTCAGACAGACCGTCTTTGCCATCTTCCTCCTCCTTCCCCTCCCACTGTTCATATTCTTCCTGGGTGGGACCATCAGAGCTCTGTCTGCTTCCCAGTCGGTCCCGTCTGATGAAAAACGCCGAATTGTTGGATGTTTGGTCCTGGTGATCCTTATTTACACACTGCTGTTCCTGCCCAGTATCATTTTGTTCCTGGCACATAGATGGATAGATGACCTGTATTTTGTGTCTGTCATGTTACTAAGGTTTAGTCCTCTTGCAGACTTAGGTCTGTATGTTTTCATGAAGAAAGGTGCCATCGACAAACTTTTAGCCTCTGTGTGTGCGTTGCAAAATGGACAGCAATGAAATGAAAAAAGAATCAGCAGTTCAGCAGCATGAATGAAGACAACATGTACACAGTCAGCTACATGTAGGCAGAGAAAGACAGGAGAGTCATGTAGGCAAATGGAAAAGAAAGACAGATGCTTTCATTTGCTGATATGATTTCCAAGAATAAACCTAATTGTAGATAAAACAAAAACTGCTGATCTCTGATTTGTTCCCAGCAATGTCCTAAAAAGATCCTATATCTGGAAAAAAATTCATTACATAAAGAACAGGTTAGTAGTTGGGTCCGGTTTCTTTTTAGGTGACCAACAGTTGCTGGTTCATCATATTTTTTTGGGGCTCAGACTACACCGACTGTCGGGTTAATGTAAGTAAAATATATATAGTTAGGTTTAGATGTCAGAGCACAGTGCTATTGATAGCTAGCATACTATTTGTAGAGCAGGACTTAAAAGTAAAATGTTTGACTGGAAATTTGCTTACCTGCTGACTCAGTAAGGTAAAAATAGATGTGCATGTACTTTTTGATGTGTCTTTATTATTTTTATTTATTTATTTTAATTTAATTGTGGTGAGTTGTTTCTTTGATTTTTTTGGTACTGCTTCTTTGCTGGTAAGGTCTGTGGTCAATGTGTAATTCATTGCAAGCCAAAGTTCCTGAATGTCTGATGTATGGCACTGCTGTGTCTGAGGGTGTGTGTGTTTGTGTGTCTGCACTCTGCAAACAATATTTACAATGACTATTTGTTTAAAGACTTATAGACTATTTATTAATGGTGGTGGGGAGTTTTATTTAGTTTCTATCATGTCTAAATGAAGTGTGTCCATTTGTGCTCATTTCTTTTGGTCTGAGATGCTGAGCTCTAGTGCCACAATACTGATTCTGAATGTCATATTTAGGACCTTTAACTAATATAAGTTCTAGTTTTGGTGTTTAAATGGTAGGAATGCTTGTTGTTGTGATTTTATTGAAATTATATCTTCAAATATTATATCCTATATCTATTATATATGTATATGTGATATCATATTTCAAATAAAAATCTGTTGTCTCAAATAGGAATGTTTGCCATTGACTGACTCAATGTAAATTGAAATGATGATACAATAAAATCTCTCGTATCAACATAAAGCCCAATTTTTTTTTTGTTACTGGGAATAATTCTCTCGTTCATTGTTGCCTTCTTTTCAAATTACTGATGGTTTCTCCTGACTCTTAAAGTTCTCATACTGCTTTAGATAATAACTGGGGAAGAAATGATAAAGTGTGACAGTGACAGTTACAACATATAAGACGTTTTTAAATTGTAAATTCTTGAAGCCTATTGTATGTTTTACATTTTTAAACTGATAACTAACTGAGGTCCATAAAGGAATAAGTGCATTTCCCACAATATTGACTATTTCTTTGAAAATTTTGTTTTTTTTTTACTTAAATAACACAGAAACGTTGGTAACTTACTTAAGTTGGTAACTTAGTAGTTTTCATGGATACCTAACCAGGTGCCACTAGATTAGGATAACCACCCTCCTGCTGCAGGCTCCTGGAGGAAGTGCAGACAGAAAGGGAGACGTCATTAACAGTAGTGTTCATAGATTACAGGAATGGAGTTTATATCTGTAGAATGAAAACAACTGTGAAACTTACAGAAACCTCCAGGATGTCTTGATGACACTCATCTAGTGCTCTGACGGCAAAGTTGCACTCTTGCATGGCTGATGGTGAGAGTGCCACTCACAACAATCTGAGATTTCACAAATACAACTTATTTCTTCCTCTGAAGCATCACGACATATTACTGCAGACAGTGTAGATGCAGAGGAGAAAAGAGTGGTCCTATTCAGGTTGTGGTCCTGCAGCTTTGGAAGGTGAGGTTCGTGGTGCATTACTTCTCTCATTTTATGCACAATGTAATGCATCAAACATTGCAAATGTTGAGGTGCAATGTAAATGAAGATGTAAATGAAAATTGTGACAGGACAACAGTCTAGGACTACAGTACACTACAATCCAATCCAACCGGTTACATTCACTTGCTATTGTTTCCCCTATGTTTACCTTGAATTCAAATTTGAACTTCGAGAGAGTACGTGTCCGTGTGATAAACAAATAGTGGAGTATAAATAACTTGAGATGATGGCTGAAACAATGGAAAAGACAATCATTTGAATAACAAATATGAGGAGGAAAGGGGAATGTAAAAAATGAGCAGAGGAAGGTTATGAGCAAGATATGGATACATAAGAAGGTATTACTGTGTTTTAGATTTATTGAGACAAAAAACACACTTTAACACTATATATTATGGCCCACAATGCACAGCCCCATTCTTCCCAATTTACAGTATATTTTTAGTCTTACAACTGTGTACCAATACAGTTCGTACTGATAAATACATCAAAAATTATTCTCTACTTCTTTTTTCCAAGTAACGGGTAGCTTTTCTAATATTATATGTTACATGGACATGACCATGCTTGAAAGGTGCACACAGGCCAATTATCAGCATCCACTACTGACATTTGTTGGTTAAGTAACTGTTGTAATGACACTGACAGTGTCTTTTTTGGGCCGTAATTGAGGAAAACCAATGAAAGGTTTAGTATGTCTTTGTAGCTTTGTAACTTTTGTGAAATGAAATTGTTTGAAGTTAGTTAAAATGTTTTTCAATCACTGTAGCATTGGTGTCATTTACGTTAAGAGATGAAAAATTAGAAACATCACAGGAATCATAAAATGTGGTAAAAAAAATGGTAAGACTGAGTTCATAAAACCCAACAACATATTAAGTAGTCACAAAAACAAGGATTAAAAGTTGCAAATGATCTAGTCTGGTCTCAGTAGGCAATGTTCTACAGTCTGGGGGCTCTAACAGGAAAGTCTCAGTACGAATAACCAGCAGCTCAGCATCCACCAATCTAAGAGAACACCGAGGCACATAAGGAGACAATGAATGTTTGATAGAATTTGGAACAAGGTCATTTATTTCTTTAAAAGCGGTTGTTATCATTTAAGAATGAATAATCTCTTCAAATCTGGGCAGTGGAGTCAATGAACGGAGCTCAAACTTAGCACAAATTACAGATCTGTCTTTATGTTCATCACAGCTGTATTATGATAAAAAAAATGGAGCTCCTGGCCACACTTTGGTCAGAATCATTAAAAAGATGTTGATGTCCACAGCGATTGCCCAGGTTACCCTGTTCTTTGGATGGAGACACTGGCAGGAAAAAAACACAGTCCTGAGTGAGTTACTGGCAAAGAAAGAAGTTTTAAATGATCCACTACTTCACAATTTGGATGTATGAACAATTTCAATGTGTCAGTCTTCAAGGCCTTTCGATTTACAGGAGAAACGATGTCTAATAGTTGAACACGCTCTCACTCCCAACTCGTCACATATGGACGCTTGGTCAGGACTCCTCAGTGCCACTTTTTAACACAGAGGGTACAACTTCAGTGTCAGTGTGAGAACACTGGTGTTGTCTATTGTCACTTTAAAACCAGACAACAGAGCAGCTTCTCTAAAATGTTAGCTCAGATGAAAGCAGGAAGTCATGTCATGATGCCTAAATAGAAAACCATATACATGTTAATCTCTTAAATTTGGGCTATATTACATATTATCATAACAGAATAAATCCACAAGCCCTTGAACACAAACTGTTATAAAACTGTTAATAGTTTAAAATGTTTTGAGAGGTTATTTCAGAGGTAAAATGATTTGACTGTGTTTCCTTCACTCAGTCGGCAGAGAAAGCTGCTACCGCCCCACCCAACCCTCTCCCCACCACGCCAATGTATACGCCTGAGTACATTTTTCTCTCTTCCTAGATGAGCAGGTGTATATTGCCAGGTACTTCCTGCATGCTCTCACTTACCATCGTGACTTTAGACTATTTGGATGCAAAGGACAAAACACCTGACATTGGTGGTGTGAAGTCATTTAGGTGGATTCTCGCTGCTTTAAAAGGTAATATTTTATTTTATAATGCAGAGATTATTAAAAAACATTTAAATGAAATACAAGCCATCATAAAAAGAAAAAAGCCAACTGTAACAAGTGAACAGCTTTGAAATAGTATGTGAAAAGAATTATGTTTTATTTTATTTCCCCTAAATAATATGAATTTTGAGAAGGTGACTGTGGAATAAAGACAAAATATGTGTTTTGAGAAAACAGTTTAAAAGATTAAAAAATGTGTAAAATAAAAATAAAATTGCTCATATTCATTAAACATTAATCATTTCATTAAATACTGAAACAACTGGACGATGTTCTGTGGCTGTAATGATGAACTCACATTAGCATGTGAACATATTTGAATATGTCAGCAGAATGTACTGTCCCATAAGAAACTGAATAATTGGATTCAATATTATTAGTAGATAAAAATGCGACATGTTGAATAATGACAATAAATCTTAGAACTCACATCGATTTTATGATTTGTTACGATGGTTTTACCAAATTTGTGTGAAGCTGAATCAGGTTAGGTAGATATTAAACAACGTGATGCATTTTATTAACCTCATTTCTCAAACAACAGGTTTCACACTGAAGAATGGAAGACTACATGAACAACACATTACTGGACATAAGCAACTTCACCTCTGATGACTATAACTACATCAACAACAGCTCTGACCACAGTGATCCCTACAGATACATTTTCACAGTCTACTATGTGGTGACATGTACAATCGTTTGCATCAGCCTGCCTTTGACCCTCGTGGCCATCTATGCACTTTATTCTTTGGTAAGTTCATTGCAGTACATCAGAGTTCAGAGCATGTTTACAGCTGTTTGCTCACTTTCATCGATGTTTTTCCTGCAGGTGCGAAAAGATCCATGTGACTCCAATCTACGTCATCAACCTTCTCATTTCTGACCTCATTCAGCTCTGCTGCATGATCACTGAGGTGGCACAACCTGACAACCTATGAAGATTTGATCTGGTTTACTTACACTGTGTGGTGACATCCAGTGTTGGCTTCATGGTGTGTGTTGCCATGGAGAGGTAGTTATCTGTCTGTAATCCAGGATGTGTGTACTTACTTCTGCGTCTGGCCATTATATTACTACATAATTCTGAAGCTTCTCAAAGATGATGTGTTTGTTTTGTTTACAGGTATTTGTTCGTCGCCTGGCCCCTGTGGTACCGCTTCAGACGAACCATCAAGAGCTCTGTGGTGGTCTGTGTGGTGGTCCTGGGTCCTTCCTCTTGTCTGTGTACTTCCTGTTTATTTCCTGGTTGATTTTCAGGTCAGAAAAGACCCTCTTTGCCATCTTCTTCCTGCTTCCCCTCCCACTGTTCATATTCTTCCTGGGTGGGACCCTTCAGAGCTCTGTCTGCTTCCATTTCTGTCCCCTCTGAGGAAAAACGACGAATTGTGGGATGTTTGGTCCTGGTGATCCTTATTTACACGTTGCTGTTCCTGCCCAGTATCATTTTGTTTCTGGCAGATGGAAGGACACATGGCCTGTCCTGATGTGTCTTTCATGTTTCTTAAGCTGAGTCCTCTTGCAGACTTAGGTCTGTATGTTTTCATGAGGAAAGGGGCCATTGACAAACTTTTAGCCTCTGTGTGTCGTTGCAGAAATGGACAGCAATGAAATCAGCAGTTCAGCAGCATGAATGAAGACAACATGTACACAGTCAGCTTCATGTAGGCAGAGAAAGACAGGAGAGTCATGTAGGCAAAAAGAAAAGATAGAAAGACAGATCCTTTCATCTGCTGATATGATTTCCAATAAGACACCTAACTGCAGATAAACCCAAAAATGCTGCAATGTCCTTCAAGCTATTTAAAACTATGATGTCCTGTTTTCTCTTCCTATCTTTCTGCTGTGCCGCTCATTGGCCAGTGTATGAAACGAGTCACGTGACTCTTGACCTTGTAAGTGTAGCATATCATATCTGATGTTAGGGTGCAAACCCAAACCATTTTTACTTCCATGAATTTTAAATAAAGAGCTGTAGCCTGATGAGGCACAGAGGCTGATTTTTCAACCACAGCACATATTGTAGGACAGGACAGTGGCAGTGGGCCTGTGTGCTCATCTACCTACATTTTTTTGTTGGGTCTCAGACTACACCGACCATCAGGTTAATGTAAGTAAAATATATATAGTTAGGTTTAGATGTCAGAGCACAGTGCTATTGATAGCTAGCATACTATTTGTAGAGCAGGACTGAACTTTTTCAAGGTGTCTTGGTCTTTTTGAGGCAGACAGTGTGGACACTTATTCATTTCACATCATGATTTTTGGTCATTTATAAACTAATTTATTCTGGTGAGTTTCTCTTGGTTTTTTGGTACTGCTTTTTTACTGGTAAGGTTGTGGTCAATGTGTAATTCATTGCAAGCCAGAGTTCCTGAATGTCTGATGTATGGCACTGCTGTGTCTGAGGGTGTGTGTAAGTGTGTCCGCACTCAGCCGAGAATATATACAATCACTTTTAGTTTAAAGACTTATAGACTATTTATTAATGATGGTGGTGAGTTTTATTTAGTTTCTGTCATGTCTAAATGTTGTGTTTTTTTGGTTTGAGGTGCTGTGCCCCAGTGAAAATACTGCACAAAACAATACATCTAATATCAAAGTATATGCGATTTTATATTTCAAATAAAAATCTCTTGAATCAAATGGGAGTGTTTGCCATTGACTAACTCAATGTAAAAACAAATGATGCTACAACAAAATGTCTCTCATAACATTTGTTTGTTAGCAGGGACCATTTCTCTTGTTTGTTGTTGCCTTCTTAAATTACTGATGGTTTTTCCTGACTCTTAAAGTTCTCATACTGCTTTAGATAATAACTGGGGAAGAAATGATAAAGTGTGACAGGGGCAGTTACAACATCTAAGACCATTTTTAAATGAAGTTAGTGAAGCTTATTGTATGTTTTACATTTTTACACTGATAACCAACTGAGATGCAACAAGGAAGCATTTCACAAAATATTTACTATTTCTTTAAATACCTTTGCATTCTCACTTACAGTGGGGCAAAAAAGTATTTAGTCAGCCACCAATTGTGCAAGTTCTCCCACTTAAAAAGATGAGAGAGGTCTCCAATTTTCATCATAGGTACACCTCAACTATGAGAGACAAAATCCAGAAAATCACATTGTCTCATGCAGCCATCTATGCTCTTGCACAATTGGTGGCTGACTAAATACTTTTTTGCCCCACTGTAAATAACACAAGAAAAAACTAATTTAATAGGATCTTGGTAACTTACTTAAGATTGTCTTTGTCATTTCTGCTAGAACTGTCACCATTTCCTGAAAGTACATGAGACAGATAATCTGTGATTAAAATCAGACTCCTGCCTCTGACGCCATTTGACAACAACACAACCAATCACATCAGAGTATCTGACAGATCTGACAGAAATAAACAACACATAGCCTTCTCAGACTTTTATTGGACCTCATGGGGTTAAGGCTAATGCATGAAATCAATGTGACTTAGTCATACATGGTTTTGCTGTTTGGGCCCAGCTTGATAGGCTGCTATATTTTCTGTGAACCACCAGATGTCACTGTGCACTGTGCTGAGTTCAGCTGTTACCGAGTGGATCAGTCAACTCTGGGTTTTCCTCTCCTGTTCTTTCCTTCATCCTCCTCTCCATCACCAGATTGTCCAGCTCCAGACGGACCTCAGAGCTTTCTTCTTTCTCAGTTTGTTGAGTGTGCTGACCTCACCAGCCCTGATGCCAACACCCCAGGACAAAGAGCAGAGCACTGGTTATTAGTGACTGATGAGAGCCTAGACTTTGATTGATTCATTGAATGATAAAGTTTGAAATAAATAAGAGGTGTTTATTAATTTTAGGACAAAGAAGAGATTGTGCTGGAAAGTAATTCAGTACTTAAGTACAATACTTGTTTTCTAGTCATGCTACTTTGCTTGCTCTTCTACACTAGAAAGAAAAATGATATACAATATATATATATATATATACATATATAGATATACATGCAGGTACTGCACTCGAATCCTGAAGACTTGCAGGTATCAGCAGGGAACTTTCTGATAAAATATGTTGATGATGTGATGATCTGTTCACCAAAAACAGTGGCTTGTCAGTCGACAGAGTAGCATTGATAAAATATGTAGAAGCAACCTTCTACTCACAATTTACTCACAGCCATCCTACTCCCTGCAATGTTCACACAAAAATTACTTATCCAGTTTCAACAGGTAATGCTTGGATACAGTTACAAAGGAAAGAGCACAACAAACCAACATACTGCAGACCTTGACTGCTTGCTTTGACACAGGGCACACAAACACCATCTCCCATTGCGCCTAAATATTTGCAGGCTAAATTTCACAGCTTGACAGAGGAGATGCACTTGTAGTTTTTTCATGGGAGCTGTGTTTTTCCTGTGCTCACAATTTAAACATTGTTTAACTCTGTTAAAATCACAAAGGCTGCAATTTCTGACGACAAATACGGCAGCTGATGTTGATTTTTCTTGATATGAAATCTAAATCACAGGAATACATTTCATATTTTTTAGAAAGATTGATAAAGAAAAGCTGAATGAGAGACGCACTGAGTTACAGAGCTGAGTTACAGAAGCTGGTGGAACACAGGCAAGACCAGACTCAACATCAAGACCTCTGCTCTCAAAACTCCTGTCTGTCTCCGTCCGTGTCAATCTTACTTGCAGGTTTTATTCAGGAAACCACTGAAAAAATAGATAATAGAACTTTGTAAAGTCAAGGTAATGTGCATTTTCAGTAAAAAAAAATACCGGTGTACCGGCATGACAAAACAAACAGTTTATAGAAAGAGCACCAATCACAACAATCTCAGATTTCACAAATACAATTTCTTTCTTCCTCTGAAGCATAAATCACATTGTACATCTTTCCATCTTTTCATGACATAAAACATAAAAAAGGACAAATGTAGAGGTGCAATGCGAATGCACATGTAAAGTAGTGGTTCCATGAAATTGAATAACTGACAATATGACAGTCTAGGACTGTCGGTGTACAGTAAACATTCTGCTTCCATTGTTTCCCTTTGTTTCCATGAAATTCAAATTTAACATTCAAGAAACAATGTACATGACAGTTTAATAAACAAATAGTGGAGTATAAATAACTTAAATAACTGAAATAATGGAAAAAGAAAGTACTTTGAATAAAACAGTATGAGGAGGAAAGAAGAATGGAGACATGGAGAGGAAGAAGAGAATGAACATAAACTAGATGCATGAAAAGGTAGTACCGTGGTTTAGAAATGTTCTTCCAGGAAATGATGGCATATCAAACACTGTAACGTGTGTGTGTGTGTGTGTGTGTGTTTATTTCTATTCTATTTCTATTCACCTTGGATCACACCTCTGTCACTCCATTCCTCCCAATTCCAGTTTACTTCCACATCAAATCTGTAATAGAATATGATTTAGTTCTGAATGGCAATGGATCCATAATACCACAATAGAATAAATCATCCACCAGCCCTTGAACACAAAGTGTCCTATTTATTTTTTTACAAAGGTTATTTAAAAAAAGGTAAAATAATTTCACAGTTTCCTTCACTCAGTCAGCAGAGAAAGCTGCTACAGCCCCACCCAACCCTCTCCCCACCATGCCAATGTATACGCCTGACTATTTTTTTCTGTCTTCCTTAGATGAGCAGGTGTGTATTGCCAGGTACTTCCTGCATGCTCTCACTTATCGTCGTGACTTTAGACTGTTTGGATGCAAAGGACAAAACATCAGACAGACATTGGTGAACTCATTCAGGTGGAGTCTTGCTGCTTTCAAAGGTAATTATTTTTATATTACAATGCAGAGATTATTAAAAACGACAAAAGAACATAGTTTAACAGAACAAAAACATGAAAAGGATTGAAGAATGAGTTTTAAATCTCATCCAGCTTCCATTGGCAGAGGGTCACTCAACAAGTTGTTTGACATTGATAACACTAGACAGGCAAAAACTCATGTTCATTAAACATTAATCACTTCATTAAATTACTGAAACAACTGGACTTCTGTTCTGTGGCTGTAATGATGAACTCACATCAGCAAGTAAAAATATTTGAATATGTCAGCAGAATGTTTTTTCCCATCTGAAACTGTATAATTGGATTAAGTATCATTAGCAGATAAAATTAAGAAATATTGAATATTGGCAATAAAATCTGAGAAGTCACAATGATTTTATGATTTGATTTGATTTCTTTTATTATATTTGTGTGAACCTCGCAGCTTTAGTCATTTGAATGAATAAAAGATATTAAACAGTGTGCTCACTTTTAATAACCTGATCTCTCAAACAACAGGTTTCACTCTGAAGAATGAACAACACCTCATGGAGCAAAAGCTATAACCACACCACCATCACCTCTGATGTCTATAACTACAGCAACATCACCTCCAATGACTATAACTACAGCAACATCACTTCCAAGTACAATGATGATAGCCACTAGTTCAACTTTGATTGGTGCACATCCAACAGCTTATACAATGTTTACCCCAACAGCAATTCCTCTGACTGTGATGATGATGACAAGAATGAACCTGTATCTGCCATTTATGTGCTGACATGGATAATTATTTCTATCAGCCTTCCTTTGACCCTCGCAGCCATCTATGCTCTTTATTCTCTGGTAGGTACATGATGACTGAGATGTATTTACTGTATGTGTCGTGTGTGTCATACAGTCACTCTGTAAAGGATCTCGATTTTGCTTGGGAGCCAGGTGTCAGGAGACTGGGATAAACTATTGTAATGAGTTTTCAAACATCACAGAAATAATTTACTCCATATTCAAAATTGACTTAAAACTGATTGGAACATAAATACATATAGTTTATACGTGCAGCTCCATTCCAACCCTCTTCTTACACTGTTGAGGTTAATATAAGTTACCATTCAAAGAAAAACATCAAATAGTCAAATTGTTTCTTCAACATTGTATGGGCTCATTGTTTGGCTTTATAAAAAAGAAAAAAAACACTGAATGTGTGAAATATTGTAGACAATGATGCCTACTGATCTTGGTCATCCCCTGATTTTTCTTTTGACACCAACATCAAGTTGTTGTTCTTTCTTTATTAGTGAAATCTCTTGACAGCTATTGGATAGACTGTCATAAAAAATGACACAGACATTTGTTGTGAGCTCCTGATTCTTTCTTTAGTGCCAACATTAGGTAAAAGATTTTAGTTTGTCAACTGCTTTGTTTATGACTAGTATCTGCAAAACTAATGACTTCACCCTTTCATCCCTGCTGTACTTTTTGTTTTATGCTAAAAATGTAGATTTTATAATGTTAACAAGTAAAACTTTTGATTACTTGATGCAATCCCCTCTTCTCTGATAACAGACTGAGGTGTTTCTGATGACAACTGCCTTGGCGTGACCAACAACAGAAACTCATCTCTGTCAATGACAAACAGGCAATCTGTGCTTGGGGCCACACTCCCTCATATTATCACAGTTGACCAACCGGTTTCTTTCTGAGTTGATGCAAGGGCAAAGTGTTGGCAAAACACCTCACACTGTTATCAAAGAACAAAGGATTACATTAAGTAACCCAAAGTTCATTTTCTAACGTTGTTCGGTGTTTCCCTATGGGAGATATAGCCTACTCCCTGATTGTATAAATTAATATAAAACAAAACATAAAATAAAAGCCATAAATAATGATGCACGGGGTGGTGATTATCACAGGGACCCTGGCGTGTTTGCTTCTAGCGCTGACTGTGCCAAGGATGTAAAGCATGTAAAACCTCACAAAAGTCTGATGCATAACTCCATTTGCTGCGGCACAAATTTCCCATACTGAAACTGAACAGTGCCCATGAAGTAGCTACACCCTTCAGCTTTCAAACCGTGGGAGGCCTGTAAAGCCTTACAACTATGAGCAAGAGATATGGTCTCTACAATACAGTGGGACAGCATCTGGCTGGACAATATGTTCATCTCCAAAGTCTACATGAGAGTTTGAGATGTCCGCTAAGGAAACTTTAACTGTAGAAAGGCCTTCCCCTTACCTGCTAATTCTTGCAAGAACTTTGATTTTAAATTGAAAAGGACTGGTGTGCCACAAGTCAAAAAGCCAAGTTGAGGAAGCCTTTGTGCTCTGAAAGGTGTCAATAACCTGCGCAGGCCGGCCTGCAGCCTCCAGGTTCCACCTGTTATGGGCCAAGCCCAGAGTGCTATTGTGTGAAGGTGAAGGTGGTAGATGTCACTGGGCACCTGGGAAAGAAGATCCCTGTGCATGAGGAATGGCCATGGCTCACCCACCAGAAAAACCAATGCTCGGATGGTGACCATAGTGGTACCAGGGTTAACGAAACGTCCTGGGGAGATCAGGCTGAGATAGGGGAATGAATAGAGCAGTGTGTTTGGCTAGGGGTTGTCCAGAGCATGCACACACAGAGATGCATTCACATCTGACAGGGAGAAAAACACTGGACACTGAGTGTTTTTCTGCAATAAGAATAGATCTTTGGCTGCCTGACTTCATTTCAGCCAAATCTGCTCCATCACCTGCAGGTGGAGAGTCTACTTTCGATGCAGAGGGTTCCCTCGGGACAGAAGATCTGAACCATCTTCAACATGCCTGGCTTCAACACTGGCTTCAAACGGACAGGAGCGAGTGCCACCCTGGCAGTTAGTGTATGATACTACAGTGGTGTTGTCTGTTTCTTTGAAGTCATGACATCTTTCAAGAAACTGTTGAAAAAATGTTAGTGCAAAAAATACTACGCTAATTTCCAAGAGGTTTATGTGAGCCTGAGCCAGACTGGGGCCACAGGTGCCATTCACTGCCCTGCCCAACATGGTCGCTCCACCACCCTGACACATCTATTGTGATGGATACCCTGGATGACACCATCCCAAATGGGACACCTGACACTACTGAGACGCATATCAGTGTTATTTTCAGGTGACCCAGCTCTGATATGAATGAATCCTTTATCATTAGGACCCCAGTTGTACTATGGATATCACTGAAGCCATGAGGCTAAGCAGGTGTAGACATAGGCTGGTTCTACTTGACACTTTATGGGCTCAATTTATACTGAGCCCAAGATCCCTGAGATGATTTAACACCATAGCAGAATCCCTGACTGCCTGTTCCCATGAATGGGAACATATCAGATAGTCATCTATGTACAAAAATATTCTAATGCTGCTGTTCTGGAGACACACACATTAAACACCCTTGGGGCTAATGACAGTAAAATAACTTACTTTGTGTGGGATAAATGACGATGTGAAAATTTGCATTTGAGAGATGGATTGTTACAAACCAATCTTTTGGACAGATCAAATGACAGGGCATGTTGTGTGTAACCTACAAAGGGAGTGGTGTACCCTCAGAGGATCATGAGCTCCCCCTGTGGCACCCCTGCCGTCATAGCTGTGGCTGTAGCAGTAAACGCAGTCCTTGGTCCCTGAGGGTGGCGAGGGATGTGTTTCTCGGGCAGGCGAAAGTCAAATAAGACTTGAAAAACCAGTTTTCAAAAAAGACTTGAAAGCATGTCAGCATGCTATAAATATAAATATAAATAGCATAAATATTAGCTACACTATGCACACCACAACAGTATCACCCATGTCAGTGAGTAGTGCTCTTAAGCAGGGATTAGTCAGAGGTAACCGTGTACCAAATAAACCTGCTCGTCGTGACACATTAGCCAAAGTCTGGGTACTCAGCTCATCTAATAACCAAAGCTAACTAAACCCTGATAGACTCACTGCAACTTGTTAGCCAGAGGGTATAATGTTACAGTCATTGGTCACAGTGGTAAGCAAACAGGGTAGCAAATGATACCACCCATAATTATCCTAATGGCCAAGTACACAATCCAGATTGGAGCTGGGAACTGCATTCAGTGATGTAGATTAGCTGAGGGAGCTTTCAATAATTGCTCCATGAGAAGAAAGGCAGAATGATTTCTGAGCAGAAGAAGATGACATATTTAGGAGGAGGTGGAGTTCAGAACATGTTTACAGCTGCTTGTTCAATTTCACTAATGTTTTTCCTGCAGGTGAGAAAAGATCACGTGACTCCAATCTACGTCATCAACCTCCTCATTTCTGACCTCATTCAGCTCTGCCTCATGATCATTGAGGTGGTAAAAACTGAGACCTCGAGGATCCATCTGGTTTACTTACACTGTGTGGTTGCCAGTATTGGCTTCATGGTGTGTGTTGCCATGGAAAGGTAGTTATCTGTCTGTAAAGGATGAGTGTCTGACCATTATATTCCTACATATTTCTGAAGCTTCTCAAAGACGAATGTGTTTGTTTTGTTTACAGGTATTTGGTCGTCGCCTGGCCCCTGTGGTACCGCTTCAGACGAACCATCAAGAGCACTGTGGTGGTCTGTGTGGTGGCCTGGGTCCTTCCTCTTGTCTGTGTACTTCCTGTTTATTTCTTTGTTGATTTTCACGTCAGAAAAACCCTCTTTGCCATCTTCTTCTTTCTTCCCCTCCCACTGTTCATATTCTTCCTGGGTGGGACCCTCAGAGCTCTGTCTGCTTCCATTTCTGTCCCCTCTGAGGAAAAACGACGAATTGTGGGATGTTTGGTCCTGGTGATCCTTAATTACATGCTACTATTCCTGCCCAGCATCATTTTATTCCTGGCAGACGGAACCAGACATGACAAAACTTTATCCGACCTGTCTTACATGTTTCTTAAGCTGAGTCCTCTTGCAGACTTAGGTCTGTATGTTTTCATGAGGAAAGGGGCCATCGACAAACTTTTAGCCTCTGTGTGTTGTTGCAGAATGGACAGCGATAAAATTAACAGCTCAGCAGCATGAATGAAGACAACATGTACACAGTCAGCTACATGTAGGCAGAGAAATAGAGGGGAGCAATGGAGGCAACAAAAACAATAGAAACAAGACAGATGACATAATCTGCTGATATGATTTCAAATAAGACACCTAACTGCAGATAAACCCCAAAACACTGCATCATCCTAAAACGATCCTGATAGAAGAACTTTATGGCTCCAAGCTATTCAGAGCTGTATGATCTTTTGTTGCATCTTTCTGCTGTGCTTTTCATTGGCCAGTCTGTGAAACAAGTCACCTGTGTCACTTGTTAGCGTAGCATATCTTATGTGATCTTAGGGTGCAAAGCTAAACCATTTTTATTTCCATGTATTTCAAATAAACAGCTGTAGCCTGATGAGGCACAGAGGCTTGATGCATCACATATTGCAGAATCAAGGTAGATAATAATTGTATAATAATTCATTGCTCCCTGTAACCTTTATTATATAAAGAACAAGTTGTAGTGGGGTAGGCTACTAACAGTTACTATTGGGGCTTAACCTGCACCAACCATCGGGTTAATGTCAGTTAACTATATATGCTTGCAAGCCAAAGTTTCATATTATCTGATGTACCGTGTGGCACTGCTGTGTTATGCAACATCCGCAGTCAGCAGACTGTGGTTCTTGATGTCTTTTCACACTCTCCTTGGTACGTTTCCCCACCAGTCAGCAGTCATTGTGGACAAAGAGAGACTGATTACATTAAAATACTATAAATAGCTGTAGACAGGCTTTTTATTCATGTCTGAATGAAGTGTGTCCATTTGTGCTCATTTCTTTTGGTCCATTTTATTTCTGGTGTTTTGGTGGTAGGGATGCTAGTTTTTACGATTTCTTGGCAGTATGGATAATATCTTATATCTTAGTATATCTAATTTTATATTTCAAATAAAAAACTTCACTTGTTTGTTGTTGTTGTTGTTGTTTTCAAAATACAGACAATTTCTTATGACTCTTAAAGTCCTCATACTGATTTCAGAAAATATTCTTCTCAGAAATATTGCAAAGTCACATTTAGCAGATAACTAAACCTTGTTGTTTTTTATCAATGAGGTCACTGCATGCCTACATATCATCAGTGCAGAGGTGTAGATTCAAGTAGCTTCATACTCAGTCTCATCAGTGTTTTGAGTGTAGTAAATTTCATTTTGATTTATAATATAAACAACTCAATGTAAAGAAACCTTTCTGGAACATTGGAAAAAGGAAACAAAAAGCCAAAGCAGACCAGAAAGTTACCTCACCTGAGAAAGACAAGATGAGTTATCTTGATACTGTCAGAGATGGAAAGCAGGGACAGATGCTGATCCATGTTCAGGCTCAGTGTCCACAAACTGGTCAGTGTCGGACATTACCAAATATATACCTAATGAGTTAATGGTCATGTGCCTCACCATGTATGGTCATAACCTAATGATGTCTTTTATTTCTGATGACCGTCATTAGAGTTTGCGAAAGACGTTTATTTAGCACTCATTTAGTCTGGCACACAGTGCATTTATTTGTGCATTGTGGTTTTATGAGTTACGCAATGTGACTTTTTTTTCTGAGTTCCTTAGAAGAGCAGTCATATATCAGGAAGCCATATATATTGTAGACTGTCTGCATGCAGAGATCAGAACATCACATTGGTTCAGGGAACTCATTCGACTCTCAAAGGTAAATTTTGTGACATTAGTTTAAAGACATGCTTGAAAAGATCAAATGACATCATTGTGTAACAAAGACAAAATAGCTATATAGATTTAAAAAAAATCCTCACAATACTTTTGCCTGATTAATGATGAAAATAGTTTAAAAAGATGTTTTTTTTTTAATTAATTTTAAGAATGCCATTTATCTGTTTTTGCAAATGAACTATTATTTTTAGTAATATTTCTGTCTATAATTCTGACCCAATATTAATTATCTGTGATGTCTGCAGTTTTCAAGGAAATGATGAGATTTTTGTGAGATTTTTGTGAGATTTTGTGTGGTGCAACAATATGATAAGTGATTACCTGTCTCTGAGCAGGAGAAAGTTATGTGTCCCAACACAGATTTCAGTTAGTTACAGATTCAGTTAATGATGTTTTAGTGAAATAAAAACATAAATAACAATAACTTATGTGTTAAAGATGTAGTTAGTGAGTGTTTTGGGGGCATTTTAGCCTTTTATTGACAGGAGACAGTAGAGACAAACAGGACATGAGAACAGAGAGAGATGGGATGATACGTAACAAAGGACCTTTGAAAAAAAAACAACAATATTTATAGCATTTAATAGCATTAAAATGTTCAGAGTAAGCGAAGAGCGAAAAATCTGAGTACCAAAGATAAGTTCAGAGTATGAGTACAGTGGAGACACAAAACCTCAAAAATGAATGTTCATTAACATAAATAAATTACTTTAAATTACTGAAACTACTGGACGATGCTCTCGTCGATGTGGCTGTCATGATGAGCTTACATCAGCATGATACGAATACTTCAGCAGAACGTACTGCACTGTCAGAAACTGTATTATTGGATGAATGATGATCTCTCAAACAACAGGTTTCACACTGAAGAATGGAAGACTTCTACATGAACAACACCTCATCGGACGAAAGCTACAACCACACCAACATCACCTCCTACAAGTATAACTGCAACAGCAACTTCACCTCTGATGACTATAACTACATCAACAACAGCTCTGACCACAGTGATCCCTACAGATACATTCCCACAGTCTACTATGTGGTGATATGTACAATCGTTTGCATCGGCCTGCCTTTGACCCTCGTGGCCATCTATGCTCTTTTTTCTTTGGTAAGTTCATTGCAGTACATCAGAGTTCAGAGCATGTTTACAGCTGTTTGCTCACTTTCACCAATGTTTTTCCTGCAGGTGCAAAAAGATCATGTGACTCCAATCTACGTCATCAACCTTCTCATTTCTGACCTCATTCAGCTCTGCTGCATGATCATTCAGGTGGCACGACCCAGGGGTTGGATACTGTATAAAGTCTTCTATTATATTTACGTGTTTGGTCTGATGTCCAGTGTTGGCTTCATGGTGTGTGTTGCCATGGAAAGGTAGATATCTGTCTGTCCAGGATGTGTGTAGCTACTTCTGTGTCTGACCATTATATTCCTACATATTTCTGAAGCTTCTCAAAGACGATGTGTTTGTTTTGTTTACAGGTATTTGGTTCGTCGCCTGGCCCCTGTGGTACCGCTTCAGACGAACCATCAAGAGCTCTGTGGTGGTCTGTGTGGTGATCTGGGTCCTTTCTCCTCTCATTTGCTTTGTTCATTTTTTCGACTACACCTTCATTGGGGTTTACCTCCTCCTTCCCCTCCCACTGTTCATATTCTTCCTGGGTGGGACCATCAAAGCTCTGTCTGCTTCACAGTCGGTCTCCTCTGACGAAAAACGACGAATTGTGGGATGTTTGGTCCTGGTGATGCTTATTTACACACTGCTGTTCCTGCCCAGTATCATTTTGTTCCTGGCAGATAGATGGATAGATAACCTGTATGATGTGTCTTTCATGTTAAGAAGGTTTAGTCCTCTTGCAGACTTAGGTCTGTATGTTTTCATGAGGAAAGGGGCCATCGACAAACTTTTAGCCTTTGTGTGTCGTTGCAGAATGGACAGCAATGAAATCAGCAGTTCAGCAGCATGAATGAAGACAACATGTACACAGTCAGCTACATGTAGGCAGAGAAAGAGAGGAGAGTCATGTAGCCAAATAAAAAAGATAGAAAGACAGATGCTTTCATCTGATATATGATTTCCAGTAATACGTCTATGTGTAAAAAAAGAAGGCAGTGTTTGACTTGCTGTGGGAGAGGTGCTATGTGGGAAATGTTTTTGGTAAAGTAACAGCTGTCTTATTTCTAAATCTTTATTATGACTGTTTATATGTTGTTTATATGTTTAACACAGGGAGAGCTTCTTAACAACCCTTTTTTCCCCATTTTTACTCCCTTTTATGGCTCTCTAATACACATTTATTTCAGTTGTTTACATTTTCATTAAGTGTATATTAACCCAGTACTATATTGTTGCATCATTGTTTTTTGGAGAAATCCACACAAAATCTGTTCAGTATAACTTTTATTTTGTGTTTTATATATATTTAACAATTTATAAAATAAAATATATATCATTCACAAAATCAAACTAATCCAAAAGTGCTTTTTTCCACTATTTACAGTCCATCACCTATACTTTATTTAAAGAAACCTGAATAAATGACTTAAATATCACTGTTTTCCTCAGTACATTAAATGGCAGCTAATGCTTTGTATGTCCCATCCTGATCTAACAGGATATTTGTATATAATCAAATGACATATTTTTCGTTATTTTATCACAAGTTCTATCTTGATTTGACCTTTTCAGGTGACGTCTGTTTGTAATTGTTAAATTCCAAGTTGAAAGTTTGACGCATATCATATTAGCATGTTTTTTTTTTTTTTTACATGTTTCTTAAGCTGAGTCCTCTTGCAGACTTAGGTCTGTATGTTTTCATGAGGAAAGGGGCCATCGACAAACTTTTAGCCTTGTTGCAGAATGGACAGCGATAAAATTAACAGTTCAGCAGCATGAATGAAGACAACATGTACACAGTCAGCTACATGTAGGCAGAGAAATAGAGAGGGGAGCAATGGAGGCAACAAAAACAATAGAAACAAGACAGATGACATCATCTGCTGATATGATTTCGAAATAAGGACACCTAACTGCAGATAAACCCCAAAACACTGCATCATCCTAAAACGATCCTGATAGAAGAACTTTATGGCTCCAAGCTATTCAGAGCTGTATGATCTTTTGTTGCATCTTTCTGCTGTGCTTTTCATTGGCCAGTCTGTGAAACGAGTCACCTGTGTCACTTGTTAGCGTAGCATATCTTATGTGATCTTAGGGTGCAAAGCTAAACCATTTTTATTTCCATGTATTTCAAATAAACAGCTGTAGCCTGATGAGGCACAGAGGCTTGATGCTTGTCAGCCACATCACATATTGCAGAATCAAGGTAGATAATAATTGTATAATAATTCATTGCTCCCTGTAACCTTTATTATATAAAGAACAAGTTATAGTGGGGTACTAACAGTTACTACTGGGGCTTAACCTACACCAACCATCGGGTTAATGTCAGTTAACTATATACTTGCAAACCAAAGTTTCCTATTATCTGATGTACCGTGTGGCACTGCTGTGTTATGCAACATCCGCAGTCAGCAGACTGTGGTTCTTGATGTCTTTTCACACTCTCCTTGGTACGTTTCCCCACCAGTCAGCAGTCATTGTGGACAAAGAGAGACTGATTACATTAAAATACCCTAAATAGCTGTAGACAGGCTTTTTTATTCATGTCTGAATGAAGTGTGTCCATTTGTGCTCATTTCTTTTGGTCCGTTTTATTTTTGGTGTTTTGGTGGTAGGGATGCTAGTTTTTATGATTTCTTGGCAGTATGGATAATATATTATATCTTAGTATATCTAATTTTATATTTCAAATTCACTTGTTTGTTGTTGTTGTTGTTTTCAAAATACAACAATTTCTTATGACTCTTAAAGTCCTCATACTGATTTCAGGACATATTCTTCTCAGAAATATTGTAAAGTCACATTTAGCAGATAACTAAACCTTGTTGTTTTTTATCAATGAGGTCACTGCATGCCTACATATCATCAGTGCAGAGGTGTAGATTCAAGTAGCTTCATACTCAGTCTCATCAGTGTTTTGAGTGTAGTAAATTTCATTTTGATTTATAATATAAACAACTCAATGTGAAAGAAACCTTTCTGGAACATTGGAAAAAGGAAACAAAAAGCCAAAGCAGACCAGAAAGTTACCTCACCTGAGAAAGAGAAGATGAGTTTTTCTGATACTGTCAGAGATGGAAAGCAGGGACAGATGCTGATCCATGTTCAGGCTCAGAGTCCACAAACTGGTCAGTGTCGGACATTACCAAATATATACCTAATGAGTTAATGGTCATGTGCCTCACCATGTATGGTCATAACCTAATGATGTCTTTTATTTCTGATGACCGTCATTAGAGTTTGTGAAAGACGTTTATTCACACAGTGCATTTATTTGTGCGTTGTGTTTTATGAGTTACGCAATGTGACTTTTTTTTTTCTGAGTTCCTTAGAAGAGCAGTCATATATCAGGAAGCATATATATTGTAGACTGTTTGCATGCAGAGATCAGAACATCACATTGGTGCAGGGAACTTCATTCGACTCTCAAAGGTAAATTTTGTGACATTAGTTTAAAGACATGCTTGAAAAGATCAAATGACATCATTGTGTAACAAAGACAAAATAGCTAAGTAGATTTTAAAAAATCCTCACAGCAAGAGGCAACAGTGCTAACCACTACACCACTGTGCCGCCTTTCTGTGTGGAGTTTGCATGTTCTCCCTGTGCCTGTGTGGGTTCTCTCTGGGTACTCCAGCTTCCTCCCACAATATAAAGACATAACATAAAGGTTAATTGACAACTCTAAATTGCCCCTAGGTGTGGATGTGAGTGTGAGTCGCTTGTGTGTCTATTTATGTCAGCCCAGTGACTGACTGGCGTCCAGTCCAGGGTGTACCCTGCCTCTCACCCAAAGATAGCTGGGACAGGCTCCAGCACCCCTGTGACCCTGTGTGTGCTCAGGATAAGCAGGTTTAGAAGATGGATGGTTTGCAGTTTTCAAGGAAATGATGAGATCTGAAAAAAAAGTTTTGTGTGGTGCGACAATATGATAAGTGATTACCTGTCTCTGAGCAGGAGAAAGTTATGTGTCCCAACACAGATTTCAGTTAGTTACAGATTCAGTTAATGATGTTTTAGTGAAATAAAAACATAAATAACAATAACAATAAGAGTGAAGTGTTTTGGGGGCAAATCTGAGACAGACAGGACATACCAAAGATAAGTTCAGTTGTTTTTTTTTCAGTAAGCGAAGAGCGAAAAATGAGTACAGTGGAGACACAAAACCTCAAAAATGAATGTTCATTAACATAAATAAATTACTTTAAATTACTGAAACTACTGGACTATGCTCTCGTCGATGTGGCTGTCGTGATGAGCTTACATCAGCATGATACGAATATTTCAGCAGAACGTACTGCACTGTCAGAAACTGTATTATTGGATGAATGATGATCTCTCAAACAACAGGTTTCACACTGAAGAATGGAAGACTTCTACATGAACAACACGTCACTGGACATAAGCAACATCACCTCTGATGACTATAACTACACCAACAACAGCTCTGACCACAGGAATCCCAACAGATACATTTTCCCAATCAACTATGTGAGAGAGAATAGGGGGACACGATGCATCAAACTCGACTTGACAGGTCCCCTTTAACCCCTAGGTAATAAATCAAGCTTGACAGGTTGAACTTTTGACCCCCACACCCCTTACGTACGTAAGCCCCCCACGCTATTACGTAACCAACTCTGGACAACTCGTCTTTCCGCATCGCCGTCTGGCAATCTCACGGCTCAGCCTCGGGTCGTATGTACTGACAGAGCCAAATGTCGAGTATAACGGACTGGACACCCGAAGGACTTTGTCCTGAATGCTTCAATTCAGAGTGTGGTGTGTTTCAGTACGATACTCAACATCCCGTCTGTGACATGGGAGGACCAGATGCGCCTCCGAGATAGAAAGGATCACACCCCTGTTTCATACTTGCAGGGGGTGGGTGAGTGACGTCTCGGTGAGAAAAGTACTTTTATTCTAAATCCCACCCCTCCACACCCCTCTACAGGATATAAGGAAGCAGGATGTCGTACAATCTCAACACATCGACCCAGAACAAGAAAAGACATGGATACCCTTCTGAACACACTCCAAGTCAATGCGACACCTGGCCCTCGGAGGACCTCCCTATCCAGCCAGGTTTCACCCTCACCCGCCACTAAGGCAGAAACTGAAACCCCTCTACTCAGGAGCGCAGCCACATGGTGATTGTGGAGGAGCAAGTCCATCGAGGACAAGGAGGAGGAGGTGGAGGAACGGGAGTCCGGTGAGGAGGCTGATGATGATGAGGAGGAGGAGGAGGATTCATCAGAGCAGCAGCAGCACTGAGGAGGAGCAGGAGGAGAAGGAGAAGGAGATGGAGCTGGAGACAAAGAGGAAGAGATGGTAAACAACAACGCCGCTTCACAACCCCCTACACACCTTTCCAAACCGAGCCCTTGACTCCCCCTCCTTCTCCCGTTGAGGTGACTGGCCAGGATGACATCGATGGGTGGCTGGCCACGAGCATGATCAAGGTTGTGAAATCTGCCGTACTACATCTGCTCAACGAAGTCCTCCGCAAGTACCGGGTTGAAAATTGCTACGGATGTCAGGTCGACCATCCGAGTCAGAGAGAGCATCAGTGCTTGGAGCCCCTGGAGGACTGGTTCTACATGGACTACATGGACCATAAAATCATTGTATATAAAAGTCATTCTCAGTCCTGTTTTTTGTCAGTAAAACTAGACACTCCATGCTAGGCAGAATGGCGGAGAAGCGGGTGATGAAAAGAGTGTATTACAACCCTGACCTACACCCGGGCAGTTTTGGAGGAGTCGATCGACTCTGTCAGGCTGTGCAAAATGAAATGGGGAAAAAAGTTATTTAAGGATTATTTAAGGATTTTTTAAGGATTTTTTATCCGAGCAAGACACCTACACTTTACATAAACCGGCCAGAACGCATTTTGTAAGAAACAGAGTTTTTGTCCCTCGACCTTTAAACCAATTCCAAGCTGATCTTTGCGATATGCAGCAGCCTTGGCAGAACATAATGATGGGTTTAATTATTTATTAACAGTCATTGACGTGTTTTCCAAAAAGGCTTACGCCCGTGTTTTGAAGAGAAAATCATGCCGCAGAGGTGGTGAGGGCTTTTGAATCCATCTTTCAAGACAGTCAGATCCTGAAAAGCTACAAACAGACGCCGGTAAAGAATTTTTCAACAAGACTTTTGAGGACTCTGATGAAAAAACACGGCATCGTCCATTTCTCCACGGCCAGCGATCTTCAAAGCCTCTGTGATAGAAAGATTTAACCGTACGCTAAAGACTAGAATGTGGAGATATTTTACGGCAAACAACACCAGACGACACCTCGATGTGTTACAAGATTTGGTCCGTAGCTACAACCATACTTATCATAAAAGTATAAAAATGACCCCCATGCAGGTCACCTCTGGAAACGCTTCACAAGTATTTAAAAACCTGTACGGTACATTTTCCACTCGGCAGAGCACCCCTGGCTTACATGCTGGGACTGAAAATAGGAGAATGGTGGGCTCTCTCTAACCGTTCAGCTCCCTACCCCTGCGATCTGAGAATTGGGATTTATAATTGCCTGTTTGTTTACACGGATATCATTCAGTACCAACAGGTGGGTGACAGTTACTCACCTCTGCTGGGAGTGGTGAACGTAAAAGGCGATTTTGGAGACATGGTGAACATTAGGTACCACACCGTTCACTACACACCGGTATCTAAAGCTCACATCAAAAGTATTCACATTGAGATCAAGACGGATCGTAACAGGTGCATTGACTTTGTTTACGGAAAGAGTATCGTGAAGCTCCACTTTAAACCGGCTGTGTAAAAAAATAAAATAAAATAAAATAAATAAATAAAAAAAAAAAAAATTATGGCACTCATCGAGAGGACCCTCGGTTTGCTCATAGCTATTATGAAAATCAAGCAGGCGGTGCTCTGCCCGGTTTTTACGGTTCACCCATGATGTACGGCCGGGGAATCTGATCCATCTTTTCAAAACTGTTCCGTTTCATCTCCCCTCTGATGAAAAGAGGTTTCGCATTGCCAAGCCTCACCTGAAATCCACCGCCACCAACATCGTCTCAGACGTTGTGAAAGAAGCGGCGGGGAGAATAGCCGGTCCATCCCAGCAGGAGGGATCTGGAGGATTATGGTCCTTTCACGCAGGCAGAGAAAGAGACCTCCGGGGGATCGACTCCCTCATAACCGCAGGCAACCTCGCAAGAAGAGATCAGTCGCGGGCAGCAAACCTAAGAAGAGAAGTCCGCCGACATCTTCTAAACACGGCTGAGATGGCTCATCAGAAATCACCCGAGTGCACGCTGGCATGGAGTTGGATTTATTCTCAGCTCCCATGACGCAGCTCTCGATCGAGGATAAGCTCTACACCGAAATTCTCCCTCTGTCGCCATCACAGACGGGGGCCCCATCGAGTTTTTTATTCCCGGAGATGGGGAAAAATATTTGGATCTGAACGACACCCTGCTGTACGTTCGCGTTAAAATCACCAACGCCGACGGTTCTAACCTGGCGGACGACGCGGCCGTCTCCCTGATCAATTACCCGCTCAATACAATGTTCAGTCAATGCGACATCACCCTGGGGGATCATCGGCTGATTTCCCAATCTAGCGCCACTCACCCATACCGAGCTATGATTGAAACCTTTCTCAACTTCTCCGAAGATACTCTCAAGAGTCAATTTAGCGCAGGGCTTTTTTACAAAGACACGGCCGGAGCGATGAACTCCTTCACCCTCGATGGTCCTAACCAAGGATTCAAAGCCAGAGCCGCCACTCTAAAAATTCAAGGGAAGTGCACCTGCTGGGTCCTCTCCACGCCGACATCCTTTTCTGCGAGAGACTCCTTTTAAACTCGGTGGACCTGAGAATTAAACTCATCCGAGCTAGCGACGCCTTCTGTCTCATGGGAGCCGCAGACTCTACATTTCATCTGAACATTTTGGGAGCCTCTCTGTTTGTCAAAAAGACCACCGTCTCTCCGGTGGTGCGGCTGGGCCAGGGTAACACGCGGCAGCCTGCCTGCAGAGAGCCAACGCGCCTCACCCCTCTCTCACGCGTCACGGTCAAAACCTTCTCCATCCCGCCAATTCCAGGATCTGCAATCAGGATAACCTCTTTTTGGGACCCATACCTAAATACCTGGTGCTGGGCATGGTGCATCATGAAGCCTTCACAGGAAAGAGAAACCTGTCTCCCTTCAATTTCATCCACAACGACGTGGAATACCTAGCCCTCTGCCAGGATGGCGTTGCAGCAGGTTCCGGCTAAAGCTTTTCAGCCTCAATTTGGCCAGGGGATTTCAGTCAGAGAGTTTTACAACATGTTCATCGCCACAGGCAGACACCTGACAGACTTGCCCCTGAGTATTAACCGTAAAGAATTTAACGAGGGGTACTCCTGTTTGTGTTCAATCTTGAGCCGTGCGAAGACAACGATGCTCTGTCCCCCGCCTCCACCGGAAATTTAAGACTGGAGATGAGATTCAGGCAACCCCTTCTCCACACCACCACACTCGTGGTGTACGCCTGTTACTCTTCGATTCTCGAAGTGAATTCAAAGAGGCAAGTGCTGGTGGATTACTACTGAATGAAAGAACAAAATAAAAATGAACAGTCATCAGTTGGAAAGTCTTTTGCATCATCTGTTGGGAGACACGTTTTGCGGCGTATGGGCTTCGGATCAACTTTGCTTTCTGACACGCTGCTTGGTTCAACAGGTTCAACCAGCCCTTGGCCCCCCCACCCCCGCCCTCACCACAGCCACCCCACCCTCTCCCCTCCACACACCTCCCTCCAGACACCACAACACCACCCTCCTCCTCCCCCACATCAACACAATCTTCGCCACTCATCACCACAGACCAGGTCAGAGGACAGCTGAGGAAGCTCCGACCCAGGAAAGCCGCAGGCCCAGATAAAGTGTGTCCAAGACTACTCAAGACCTGCGCGGCAGAACTGGGGGAACCACTACAACGGATCTTCAACCTTAGCCTGCAGATTGGGAGAGTGCCCACCCTCTGGAAGACATCCCGCATCGTTCCAGTTCCGAAGAAGAACCGGCCCAGCGAGCTGAATGACTTCCGACCAGTGGCGCTCACTTCACATCTGATGAAGACGTTGGAGCGGCTCTTCCTCAGCCTCCTCAGACCCCAGGTGCAGCACGCCCAGGATCGCCTGCAGTTCGCCTACCAACCAGGTGTTGGTGTGGAGGATGCCATCCTCTACCTGCTCCATCGAGCCCACTCCCATCTGGATAAGGGAAGCGGCACAGTGAGGATTCTTTTCTTGGACTTCTCCAGTGCCTTCAACACCATCCAGCCCACTCTGCTTCGGGACAAACTGAGCAGGATGGGAGTCGGACCCCCAGCTGCTGATGGACTGGATCTCCGACTACCTCACTGGCAGACCACAGTACGTCGGGCTGAAGGACATCAAGTCTGACACGGTGGTCAGCAGCACTGGACTTCGCTGCATGGTGCCACACTAACCACCTACAGCTCAACACCTCTAAGACGGAGCTGGTTATTGACTTTGGGAGGTCCAGACCAAGACCGCGACCAGTCCTGTTAGAGGGAGCTGAGGTGGAGGCTGTGGATTCCTACAGATACCTCGGGCTGTGGCTGGACAATAAACTGGACTGGACAACGCACACCAGCCACCTGTATGGGAAGACACAAAGCAGGATTGTACTTCCTAAGGAGACTGCGGTCCTTCAACATCTGCAGCAAACTTCTGCAGATGTTTTACCAGTCTGTGGTTGCCAGTGTCCTCTTTTACACTGTGGTATGCTGGGGGGCAGCATATCCAAGAAGGACACATCCAGACTGGATAAACTGATCAGGCGGGCCGGCTCTGTGGTCGGCACGAAGCTGGACTCTCTGGTGACGGTGGCAGAGTCGAGGACTCTGGACAAACTGCTGGATATTATGGACAATGCCAGCCACCCTCTGCACACCGTCATCAGCAACCAGAGGAGCCTGTTCAGTGAAAGACTGCTCCTTCCCAAGTGCAGGACCAACAGGCTTAAGAACTCCTTTGTCCATCATGCCATCACACTCTACAACTCCTCACAAGGGGGGAGGAGGACATAGAGTAGGGGTGGCAGCCATTGTACACTTACCTGTACAACACATACAAACACTTTGGACACTTTTTCCTCTGGTGCAATAATAACCTCATCATATGGTGCAATAACTTTAATTTATAATTTATAATCCGTAACTTATTCCATACAAGCCATAACTTATTTCTACAAGCCATACTCAGCTCTATATATTTACTTATATTATTTCATTCTCATTTCTTATTTTTTGTATTTTTTTAAGTACTTACTGTTTATTTTTCACCTGCAGTGCTTCTTCTGTATATATATGCTGATGGAAACTTAAATTTCCCTGAGGGAGCCATCTCAAAGGGATCAATAAAGTCAAGTCAAGTCTAAGTCTAAGTCTCTTTAAACCTCCCACTTATTTTATCGTCAACACCCATCCGGCTCACATGCCCGGTGAGCATTGGCTCGCCTTGACTTTGGAAAAAGATGAGGCCACCTTTTTTGACTCTTTTGGCTTCTCTCCAGACTACGGCCCCTACCCCACCGACATCTTGGATGTTCTGCAACGTCGCTCCCATCGCATATTCTACCACAATCGACAGCTTCAAGACACTCTTTCACTGGCGTGCGGTCAGCACTGCGTGTATTATCTTTGTCATAGAGCATGCAGGATTATCTATGGAACAAATGTTATCTTTGTATCAGGAGAATGAGGCAGAAAATGATGCCCTCGTTACCAATTTGTTCGTAAATATCAACGATGTATTAGAAATCATAATTCCAGCAGCGTTCAACGTGGAACCTGCTCTTTACAAATGTTTAAAGATTGTCATTATGTATTAAAAGAAGATAACCAAAAAAAAAAAAAAAACTTGTACAATTGAAATGTGATAAATAAAGGCTTTTATTGAAAACAGCATAAAAAGTATTTTTGTTTTGCTTTGCTTTTTTCCATATACATTTTTTTAAAAAAACATACTCAAAATTTCATCCAGTGGGGAAAAAAGGTAATCTACGCCCGGAGCCGGGCGTCAGCATAGGGGAAAACGCAGCACCTTTTTCTTCTTCTTTTCTCCTCTTCTCTTCTTCTTCTTCTTCTTCTTCATCTGCTCCTCAGCCTCTCTGCTCCTACGCGGTGGGTCTGTTTTCAGACGACGATATTGTTCACGGGCATGAGGGTTATTCACAAAAGATAGGGGGATGTTGAGGTCCGTCAGAGTTTGTAAGAAATTCATCCAGCCTCTGGGTGGTGGTGTACGGGATTTTTTGTACTGGCTTGAAAGGTTTTTCAATAAGTCAATCATATGAGATCCCTTCACAATCTGCCCCCGGTGAACAAATTCCCCTTTAGAGGTCCACCCACCATCGGTATTTTTCATTTTTTGCAGGATGTACTCGGCGTTCTTACGACTGCGAGAGGGGAGGCCTTTTAATACCTCGCTCATGGCCTCGTCCTCTTCGGGTATTATTTAAAGCAATCTACGCAGAGAGCCCTAAGAAAATCTGGGGAAGAATGGGTGAGAATGTTTCTCCGCTTCTGAGGCGTGGCTCGGTAAAGAGCTTGCAGTAGGGGCGCGTTCCTTTTTATCAGGATAGACATGGTGAATTACTGCGATTTCGGGAGATAAACGGCGGGCCACTGGCCTGGCAGTAGACCTGTCCTCAGTCTGTAGTTTTCTGGGCAGGAGGGTGTGAGGTTGACGATTAAATACCCATGAGGGTCTTTGGTAGCGTCATCAAAACTTTCCATAAAAAAGGCTTTCTGAGAAGGGTAGATTTGATGAGCTAGTATTTTTATTTGTAATTTATCTCGGGGGTTTTTAAACAACACCAGATAGTTACTGTTTAGACTTATACTACGGCTGTGTTTACCTCGCTGAAATACATTCTGGGTCAGCAGAAAGACGCTCATATTTCTATGATGCCTGTACTGTGTAAAAATTTTTTTCCACTTCCGGATGCTCTGAGGCTTGGAAAATAACATTGTCCAGTATGATCAAATGGGTTTTTTCAGGCGGAAACAGATCTGCATCATCAAAGGAATCAGGCAGTCCTTCAACAAATTTAATGTTTTTATTCAACTTCTGCATCTCATTAACATAGGTTGAAAAGATGTATAAATCCACACAATATTATCAGGTACATTTCCTAAAGCATGATAAGCATTTTCTAATACACTTTTTACAAAGAAAGTTTTTCCACACCCGCTGGGTCCAACAATCCACACATGAAAAGGGTGCGCTGAATCTAGGGTCAAACATAATCGCTTCTGTGCCTGTATGGTGTATTTTTTTTTTCCTCTCCCCCCCTTTAATAGCCAAAAGGCAGAGTTGTGCCGTCGCTAAAGAGACGCCTCTTGTCATACACCACTCTGAACTTTTTGTTAAATGCGGTGTTTTTCAGCCAGAACCCCTTCTTATCGTGTTTGATGATGTGCTGAGGGCTTTCAATCGCTTCATCGCGAGAACCGCCAAGATAGCCATCTACCAACTCCTTGACGCTGTCAAAATGTGTATGCGCTCGCTGCATTGGTGGGTCTGTGTGATCCCCTTGACGTTCTCTCCCACCTGCTCCAGATAACCGTTACAGCTTGAGACGGGCGTAGGCGTGGTGAAGGCGGCAATGAAAATGTTATCTGTTTTACCCAGCTGTACCATGCAGCCGTTTCTTGTAGCTCCATTGCACCATAGCGCGACCTTGTCGTTGAGAAAGCTAAAGTACTTCAGATTATATTGGTCTGAGAACAGGTAGCGGAAAAATGTATCAGGGTCAGAGACCAGGGTGGTTTGAGTCTGATTACTTTTCTGAGCAAATTTTCCCCAGAAGCTGTTGAGACACAATTTAGCCACTTGCCTCTTGGCAGGGTTTATCTCAATACGATCTGGGTCCAACCTGATACCCTGATGGACTCCACTTGTCCTCAATGTACTTTGCTCTACTCTCCTAGGGAGGGATAACTCGCCATTAAGGAATCGGATGGCATTAAATTAGAATAGGGAAAGAGGACAATTGCACATATTCATCGGAGAAAGACATTTGAATTACCTCAGATGCTTTGGCTTCATATTGAACAATTAAGTGCAACGATGGGATTTTATGGGATGGTTTGGAGGCAAGGCGCTATGTTAGCATGATGGAGGCATTGTAAAAGGGCTCTGTCCTTGGATTTTCAATCCGACAATGAAAGGGAGCGTTGGTAATTTGAAAATTGTGAGAGGGTCTATATTGTCCATTAATCCTGTGACAGTTAAGGAGAGGTTTAGTGGCTTACCCGGTACAAAATGTTTGGTATGTGATATTTATTAAGCTTTACATCGCTTATTCGAGTGTGATGAATCGGGCCGCAAATGTGCTTTCATCTGTGCTTTTACCCATAGAAGGTAATTTGTTTTGATTTCAGCTGCTCCAAAATCAACCGATATCATCGCATCATCTGAAAACCCCACAGTGGCCATATTTGATATGTCACACCGTTTTACAAGGCACAGAAATAACACTCACACTAATTCTCTGATAAGACAAACACAGAGGAGGAGAGGTTTCCAGAGTGTTTGTAGGATGAGATCCACTCTTTAAGCGTCATTTGTTGTTGTTGTTGGTCATGGGTGAGAAGCTTGGATCGTCCCCTGGATAAGACAAAGCTTGTACTGTAATGAATATAAAATAAAATTTAAAGTATGCACTTACTTTTTTTTTCATATATAGCCCTAAAACGCTTTTCAGCCAAGATGCTTACCGCTTTTGTCTGGCTGGAAGGGTCCCTCTCCCTACTACGAGGTTGGATGCTATGTCTGTAAATAGAAAAAAACAATAAGTTTCAACATTTCACCGGGATATACATACATACGTACATATGTATACATACATACACACCGTTTTCTGACGTCTGAGTCCCACTACTTCTCCTAGCTCTGGGGGGAGATGAGGGGATAGGACCTGAAATAAGAAAATTAAGAATAAGAATAACACTAATCTATAGATAGAATATTTTTATCATATAAATATGCTGGTGTGGATAAAAACAGCCTTGTTGTACAAAGGTAATGCCTGCATTTTTATTGTGAATAACTTTGCTTAAGTTTGTAGGTGCATTGTAAGTGATACGAATGGGTCATTATACATTATTATAATATATTATATATACATGTACTACATGGTGATATTTCAGATTTAGACATCAGACAAAGCAAATAGTGAAAACGATGACTCAGAGGCGCTTAAACTTTCTCTGCTGATTGATGAAAAGCCTGCTCGCTTTAACCTGACTAACCGGAAACGTGTCACAGTGGGAGGGGCCTCTTGCAGCAGGGTCGGCGTGTTTCCAGATCTGTCAGTAGTTTATTTGCAGAGCTTGTTGGAGATGGTACTTTAAACAGAATAAACTTTAAACAGAATAAACTTTAAACATTAAAGGCTCACCGATATCAGTCTGTGTCAAGTTGATATCTTCAAATTCACCACCTGTCACTATAAATGAAAGAGACAAACACGTTGTTGAATGAATGAATTTTCACGCGTACCATACTATACTGTTTAAATAACAAATATAGAGGCGAAATTACAACTTACCAGGATATGTAGGTTCTTCATCAGGGATGCAATGGTTGGAAGAGTTGATGATGACTGGTTGAAGTTGCTCATGTTTTCTTCTTCTTGGTTTTTCTCTCCTGGTTTGCTTTCTGTGTCTCTACACTGAGCCGTGGGTTTTTAAGCATTGCTGCGTTTGTGCAACGCGTTAAAAATCTGAATGTTTTGTCTTTGTCAGGATCATGTTTAAGGGAATTGATGTTTCACCCTCTAAAATGCTTTATGACTTTGGATGCTTAAAGTTTGATAAGGAGTCTGCGTGTGTGTGTTTTCTCTTTGCAGTCTCATGGCTTCACTTTGGTGGTGATGATGGACCAGACGGGCCCATGTATAACATCTATACTGCTTTACCACTGATGCTGAATCTTTGCAGGGATTCTTTCTTTGCAGTCCAACAGGCTCATGTTAATGGCAATGATCGTATGACACCGTAGATGCTTAAAGTTTGATAAGGGTGTGTATGTGTGTATTTTCTCTTTGCAGTCTGGTGACTTCATTAGATGAAGATTAAAGATCGGAGGGGGGTGATGTATAACAACTATACTGCTTTACTGCTGACTCTGGATCTTTGGGGGTTGCACACCTTCTCGTGGGGTGAGAGACCTTTGAAGGGGTGTCTGGTTCCTCTTAACAGTCTCCCGAGGTCAATAGGTGGAGATGAATGACCGAACAGAGCACCTAAAGTGCTTTTACAACAGATGCTGAAAGTTTTAAGGGGGACTGTGTGTGTGTGTGTGTGTGCGTGCGTTGCTCTTTGCTGTCTACCAAGATCATGTTGACGGGGATAATAGTCATTCTATGAAACTTATATTGCTTTATCACCGATGTAGAAAGTCTTTTTGAGCTGCGTGTGTGTTTTCTCATTGCAGTCTGGTGACTTTATTGAGGAGTATCAGGCTCTGGCTTGCCTGCCTTTGCACGTACGAGCATTCTCTTTTAGGAGCGCCATGATGGTACAAGGCTGATCACCATGCGATGGTCTTCTTAATTGGACAAAAGCTGGCTGAGATGAGTTGTTCATATTGTTGAATCCCGAGTTTTCCCCTGTACAGGTGGAACTGGACCAGCTCTCCGTTAAAGGGTCCGATCCCTAATAGCCTATAGGTATTACCTAGTAGTTTACTTTAGGGATAATTTAAGCTGGTGTCGAGGAGACTCGCCTAGTTTCTCACTGCCTACATCCGAGCGTCTACCCTGCTACCTCCAACCTGGCACTAGGCTGAATAGCCAATGAGCCCAGTACCCGATCGGCCACGCCCGCTTCACGGCAGCTCTCCTCTAAGTGATCCTGGCACTTGGTGTGGTTACTAGAATAAATTTAGAGACCTGGACAGCAGGTCCCAAGGGTCGGTTGATTTACAGAGTAATCCAAAAATAGAACCTGTGATGATGACACACCCTATTACCCAAAACACTTTTCCAATCAAAAATCCAATGTCCAGATTCTATACTTTAATTGCAGTGCTTAGTTTTATTGCAGAAATAGGCAAGGGCAAGCATACAGCATAAAAATTACGATTAAAATAATAGTTGAATGATTATAATTAATTAAAGTTAATAGTTAGATTAAAAATTTAATGATTAAAAGTTCAATAATATGACCTGAATCAGAGGCTGTTGCTGTGTGGAAAATGCCAAGTTGTGAAATCTGGTAAAAATGACCTTGACCTTGTACAAAGTCCAAAATAATACAGTGTTCACAATCTTGCTGCATGAGCGGAGAGAATGTCCAGAGTTTGATTTGAAATTCTTCGTTCGGTCGATCCTCTATTTTCAGTTGAAGTCATCTGGAAATTTCTTGATGTTGAATAACTGCTCAAAAACTCTCTCTCTTGTGGTGATTTTTCAGCTGGAGTTTTAATGCCTAGATGTGGTCGATCTGACATCAGGTCTCCGCTGCCGAAGATCCCCCGAAGACTAACACTAAACTTCCCTTTTACTCTCCCTTTTATACCTTTTTATAATTTATTCTTACGTGATATGGTCTGATACACAGTTGATGCCCACTTTAATCCCCTTTTTTGGTTATGTTTCCCATATCTGACCTTATCATTGGTTACAATCGCTGGTCAAACTTACTTCTTCTTTTTCCCGTTTTGGATAAGGATGACTTCATTGTCACAAGACAGTCACAAGATGATTACAACACACAAATCAACAGTTTTTACACCTCTTATACACGATCATTTCATCAAATCATTCATATTGATTCATTAAAAGGGTTATAAAATCTCAAAAATCACTTCATTAATTATTTCACATTTTACTTAACTCTCGGTCATAGTTACTTTAATCATCATATATGGTTACATACTGCTCTTGCTTGTATATGCATTGTGTTACATTGCCTCGGTGGAAAGCACCCCTGATTCCTGTTATCTTTAGATGAACAGTACCTTACTGCTCCTAGGTGGGCCTGTTGTAAGGCCTTCATAGTGATGGCAGAGAGGGATTTTCAACCTTACTTGACACCCCCTCTTGATATCACTCGCTGCCATTGTAGATCCTTAGTCGCTCATGTCTAGGAAATCTTCGTCCTCGTCGTGCTTGCAGTGTGAGCACCTCTTCCTCGATCATTGAAGGGACAGCTGTGAGTTGACTGAAGACTCGCTGCTGCTGTCGTGATCCTCTCCTGATGCCGTCTCCACTGGTTGCAATGGGGTCGATGTCTTCTCCCAGACGTCGAGAACAAGAAATTCATCCATGCTTAGAGCATCTGCTCTGTTCAGATGGAATTGAAGTCACATGATGTCGCCGCTGTCGTAGGTCGTTGTTAACAGGGCTGCAGCCTCTCTCGGTTGTCCCTCGATGTCTTCCACTGCTGCTGAGGGGGTCTTGGGTAGGCGTTGGTGGTATTGGGCTCAGCAGAGGGCATGGCTGGAACACTATGAGATCTGGTTGTTATTTTGGGTATGTCGCCACCTTCAATCCTGAGGACTTCTGCCCCAGGACCGGTGATCTCTTGCACAAGTGCATCCCAGTACCAGTTTACCTCCATGCGTTTGAGTGCTCGCCTCGGCCGTTGATGATGCCTGGGGAGATCTCCCTGCCACTGGTATTGGCAGGCGCGGTCCTACTGCCACAAATCCTTCCGTCCATCAGGTGAGCCGTCGATATTCCTTGCCCCTCTGGAAACTCCCACAGCTTGGTGTAGATAGTACAGTAGACACAATCTTGATAGATTGCCGATGGCATTAGTTGGTCTTTGCCCGCTGCTATTGAGTGCCACATGACCTTAGCGTTGACCTCGATGTCCAGAATTTCTTCCATCGTTACTACTGGCACGTAGTTGACATCGTTATGGCAGGCCAGTCCTCGGGCAGTTTGGATAGGGAAGTGGTTTTTGTAGCATTGATCACACCATAAGGCTGATGCCACATCCCAGAGGTGTAAGGTTTGCTTGAAGGGGACGCCACAATGAATGCAGCCACTTCCCTGCAGGATAGTAACACAAAATTTATTTATAAAGCATCTTAGCATAAGCAAGCTGGGTACCCTATTTTCTTAGGTGCCCATTAGTCGTCACTCCCGGCTCGCCTTTGAGCTAGGGAAGCCAACCAAGGGGATTGCAGCTTTGATTGGTGGTGAGGCCCTGCCGGCTTGGCCACTGTCTCGGGTCTAGGAAAGCAGGCGGCATAGGTCATGAACCAAACTATCATGGTTATTTGGGTTTATTCGGTCTCTAGTACAACACTGAAAGAACCCAGTTTGCCCCAGAGCAAGATGGCGCGAGTTTGAGCAGCCAACGCCTTCTTCCTCTTTCTTGCAGTGATCTGGTCAAAATGATCAGATAAACTATTACCCATATGGCCATCATGGCTTCACACACAGCATTGGCGAATCTTTAATGGCTCGACGAAGACGGTGACTGAGCCTAGGATCATCCAGAAACCCACTGTAATGCTCTGGCATTGCCCCATTCAGGTCGGGTAAGATGGTAAAGCCTAGCATGTAGGTCACAAACAGGGACAAGCCTAGGTCGCTTCTCTGGAACCATAAGGACTGATGGCAATCTTAGACTTTCTCGAATCAGCCCCAAGATTCTCAGTGGCTGGTCTAGCCCAGTGCAGCAGTAACAGCCATAGGGTGAGAAGAGCTGCGTGCTCTAAATGTACTCACTCTGAAGAGTGTTGTTTGTGGTGGTATCAGTTGTGCTGTTGGTTGTTGTATTGTTGCTGTTCATTTTCTTGACGGTTCAATTTCTCTACGTTTTGCCTGCTATGTCTCCGAGATTGGTTTACTTAAAGTGGCCAAGGCAATGCCAGGACCTAAGTTCTTATAAGTTGCGTCGCGCCTCCCCTTTCCGGAGGAGGGGTCTTTCATCTTCCTCTTGCGCTGGCTTGTTCCTCCCACACGGACGTAGGGCCATTCTGACTCCTCCTTTCACCAGAGTGATGCCAATTGCTCCCGTGATGATGAGTCCCACAATCATTAGCAACAAGGCCAAAGTTTGGCGAAAAGGTCACCTATCCATCCTGTCACAACTCCAAATCCTTCTTCTATTACCCCCACCATTTCTTCCAGCACAGTGGTGATGGTTCCTCCAATGGCTATTTCTGCCCTTTCAACCAAGTGCACTCATGTTTTGCCTCTTCTGGTCTTCTGGTGGAATGGCATAATTGCTGGTTTGGCCCCAGCCATTCTAAGCCGTTGATCTCTTTCCTTCACACTTTTCCTGAAAGCATGTCCTTCTGCCAGGATGATCTTTGGGTCTGCAACAAATGGCACGATTTTCCCTTTCACTTGTTTCCTTTGTGACATTCCATGTCCTAGGATAGCTTTAGCACAGCCAACCCCAGGAGGGAATGACCTTCTCCATTTTCCGTTCAGCTTCTTCCATACCACTTGATGCCCATAGGTCTCATACTCTTCACCGTAGTGTGCTTGACAGTGGTCTAGCCAACCAAACGGGTTTTAGTGTGTCATTGCCGATGGGTGCAGGTGGTGTTGGCTTGGTCACATGTCATGCTCCAAGGTCTCTGGGTGACGAAGGGTTCAGGTCCATCCCACACTCCTGGCCATATATCTGGTCTTTGGCATATACTGTATATGTACTGATACTTAACCCAGTAATTGCTGTTTTGACAGGCATGGAATTACCCACTCTTGCATTTTCTTTCTCTAACCCCACCAGGTTACTTCATGTTCTCTCATACACCTTCTTTCCAGGCTTGTAGCACCCCTTTGATGGTTTGATTTCGACGCATTTCAGTGCAGTCATAGATCCACTCACCCCATCCTTTGGTTTGAATCTGTGTGATGGAAGCATCTTGGGGATTTTCCATCATTCACGAAAGTTGTACCGTTGAGGTTGATAAACAGCTGTCTCAGCCACACACCTGTCAACCTTCTGGAAGTCTTCTGCATGGAGCTGTCATCAATTTTCTGGTGTTGGAAGCTTTTGGACATACATTTCAGTCCTGTAGGGCCCTTGTAGGCCTAATCCCGTCCATTTGTATCCCACTGGGAACATTCCTTTGAAGTGTTGTAGTGAGACGATCCACGTCCAAGGCAGGGTGTCATTCAGCCAGGTTTCGTGGTACGCATTGGGTGTCGGGCCATAGCTGTTTTTGTTGGCATAAAACCATGGTTTTGTGGCTTGCGTGACGACCATAAAGTTCTGGGATTTACAGTCACCATTCACGTTTCAAAAGCATGGAGCCAAGGCCGTGAGCTGTTTCATCACACAATCTTTGGTGAAGTTTTTAAGGCGCTCTAGGTACTTACTTCGCTTGGGGTTGAAATCTGGGTCTACCAACTTCAAGGTAGATTCTGGTGGTGGGGTGGCGATGGGTGACATTGTGCCTGGTGTAGTAGAGGTGTACTCTGTTGTTGGGGTTGAACAACCGGTGGAGTTTCCGATGCTTTGGGTCCCATTGTGGGTCTTCAGTATCTTCATTAGAGGTCTTCTGGTGTTTCGTTTTCTTGTGTTCGCACATTCGAGGTTGTAATGCCCCCAAAAGTCCCACCTTGGCAGGGCTGTCACAGGTGTCATTACGTTGTGGTGCTGGGAATATCACTTCCTTTTCCCAGTATCCAGTATGGCACCAAACACTAAACAAGTTTGTAATGGTAGGAACCAAGAAACATCTTTATGGTATGGGATAAGAACCACACCACGAACCTGACAGTGAATCAGACTTCAGAGGAATGGTGGGTCACCTTCAATGAAACCGAAGAAGGTCGTAACCTGACTAAAGAAAAGAACCTGACAAAAGGATCAGAGGTCTTAATGGATGTGGAAGTCACTAAAGAAGGATTTCTGGTAAGGACGCTCCAGATGAAAGAAAAGAAGACTTTGCACACAAGCTGCAATTGGATACATCCAGAATCAGGAACACCAGGATGGTACTGCTCATGGGGATGCAGACCAGTGCCTGGGTTTCAGAATCACGGACCCTGGTATGGGAATTAGGGCCCAGGTGTGACTCCCGTAGTGATACAGGATGATCAAAACTACTATCAATCCCATTATCACTGCAGCGGTCTTTGCTGTTATACACATGCAGAAGATTGTTCGCTTAGTCCATCGTCGGTTCCAAAGTCGTCGTCACTCTTCATCAGTGTCAGTCGATTCAAATTCTTCTAAGTCTGGGGGGCCGATGCGTCTTGTCTCTCTTCTACTGCTTCGGGGCAGGAGCGGAATCTCCATCCCTTCTTCCTCCGTGTATGACCAAATTATTTTTTCTCTGCACCGCTTCCACTTCTTGCAGCAGTATGGCCTTCTCTTTGTTCCCCTTAGGTAAGAGACTAGTGGTGGTGGTCCTATATAGGACCCGTCTTCTGATCTGGTGATCTTTCCTTTGAGCAGCGCTTTATGAATTGGTGACCGAACTTAATCTTTTGGTCCAGCCCTCTCCACACCCATTTCCATGCTATAATCAGATGATAGTCGGGTTTCGGTAGCGGTCCTTCAGCTGGGGTACGGCCGCTCTGAAGCCCTAGGTAGGCTTTCTCCCACTTGTCTCCCCCACCTCTTGATTGGGTTATTTGCTCATATAGGGGCTGTGCGGTCACTGGTGCTCCCTTTTGGGCTCTATCCTGAGTTCCATCCTTTTCTTCGGAGTCCTGCCGGAACCCCATCGTCATGGGGTCATACGCCAAGTCCTGGTACCGGTAGAGAGGAGTTTGTTGTAGTCCTCCTCCATCGCCTCAGCCTCAGATGTTGATTCTCAACCACACAGCTCCAGACTCTTTTTCTGCTCACTAATGCGAGGCCATATAAGGCTGTTGCTCCAGATCTCGCACGGCCTAGGTCAATTTCCACATAGATCCCCTGCCAAGGGTCTGCGTAATTGGGTCCCCATCTCAGCCTGAATCTCTTCCCTTTTATTTGTACATACACAGTGTTCAATATCCAGGGCGCCGAGTTAGGTCATTTTGGTATAGGGCACTTACTTCTTCGTGCCCTTGGGTATCGGTACCATTGCAGGTTTTCTTCACTGATAAACTTGGATCTCGTTTGGGTTAATGAGGCGTTAGGTCTACTTTGCGCATGTATTTCTTCATTGCTGCAGAAATACTCCCGGAGGCCCAGTAGGTCCTGTAAGTCTTTCTGGGCCAATCTAGTTGAATTCTGTCGTGGTGTTAAGTATGGGGATTTCTGGCCATTGGTATATTTGTCAATTGCTACTTTCCTTTGTCAATCACGTCTTTTGTTGTCCTGCCATTGATGAAAGTCAAGTCCCTCTTCACTCTCTTACTGCCTCTGAGAGTTTTCTTCCTAGCTTCCCAGCGTGGCGAATCCAACTAAATCGGTTGCTTGTTGATGTTCAACCTGCTGTCGTTCGGGCTCGCTGGCCTGAGAGCCTTCACCAATTCAACGCTCAACCGAATACACCCTTGAAAGGCACCGACACCATCTGGGCGGTTATTCTACCCTCTTCTTTGGTCTGTTATGGTGGTCTATTCTGCTGGCCACCGATCCTGGAATCTGCGTCACCCATTTCTCACCCATCCTTCTGGCGACGTAGAATTCCGCCTTTCTTCATTCTTCGGCCCCGGTGTCCCTAGGCGCCGTTGTGGTATATAATACAAGTTGGTACCTGGTCTTCTTCCCGAGGGACGTGGGCAAGTCTTCTAGCGGAATATCAGTCCATGATCACCTCCCCGATCAGTCTCCCCCAGGTGGTGAGTTCTCCAGGGTCTTCCCAGCCCTCAACTTGAGCCAATTCCCTGACGTCATCTGGTAATTCCTCCATCCCTGATGTGTAGCCTGCCGATGCCGGGTCTCTGAACACCCTCAACACTAATGGTACCTGGCATGTGGCTAGTGGTGGGCTGGCCATTTGTCCATAGCTTGGATTATACGGCCATCCATGATGGATTGCTTCTTCCAGGCCGCCTTTCTTCTTCCACCACCCTCAGCTGCTTCTGTCGTGTTATTGACTCCGCTATGCAGCCAAGTTGGGTAGAGTGTGAGATGGGTCGTTGTTTGTTGATCTTGGCGGTGTTGCTGTTGCAACTGGCACCGGTGCCCATCCATCTTCTTCAGGGAGTTAAAGGAGGTTCTTCACTCCTTCCACTGGATTACCTTCTCATCCTGACAGGAACCCTCTTTCATGGTCAATTTCCTCAGTCCTCTGCCTGCCCAGAGGCCTGAGGTCGTTCTTCTTAGGGCAAAAACCCCATACAGTGGCCAGCCTGACATAGGTACTGGTGTGTTACTGGCCATTCTTGGTTCCTAGATTACTGTTCTTGAATTGGCTTGAGCTGTGCAACCCTTGGATTCCCTTCTTCTTTAGTAACACTGTGTTACTATCTAATATCTTCTCTACTATGTCTGAGTTTCGTACTTAGCTTTGACTGCTGTGTTGGTTGGATAATCTCGAAGCTTTTACCCAGACTCTCTGTCCGACGAAATGGGACTTTGAGTTCCGGGATCTTCTTTGTCTCTTCTGTCTCACTCTCCACTTCCTGTGACGTAAATGTATGCGTGATTTAGTTTCTTCCGAAGGGGAGGATCTATCTACTCGATACCTGTCATTCAAAGCTCGTCCAACCTCCAGGGCTTTGGTGCTCCATGCTTTGGTGTTGGCATTCCCAATCCAGTTCTTGACTAGGCCAATGGTTCGTTCCACCACTCCGTTGGCTTGTGGTGTGTAGGGGGGTGAGTAGATCCTTATTACCCCGTTCTGTTGGCACCATTGGTCCACTTGAGCGTTGCGGAAGTGCGTACCATTGTCTGTTCTCAGCCCCAGGCACCCCCAGGCTCTGACACACTTGCTCCAACCCACGCTACGCTGCTCGCTTAACTGGCTTGATCACCACATACCCCAGACATAGTCCACAAGCACCAATAGGTACTTTTCACCTTTCTTTCCTGTCACCCCCATATGGCCGCCATCCATGCATACTGATCCCCATGGAACAGGTACTCTTTATTGGAGACCTTCCACCCGCTGTCCCGTCAGCCTGCGTTGTATCGACCACATACTTCACAGTCTCTGAGAATGCGCGGACCTGGTCTCCAGGAACCCAAAGTTGCTTTCTCCAACTCCTTCCGTGTGGGCATGGTGCCTGCATGGCCAGCGCTTACATGCAACTCACCACTTCCTCCACGGACTCTTCGGGACCACCTTTCCCTTAAATGTCTTGTCCCATTTCTCATCTCAATAAAGACACTTCTTCTCTGTTGCACATAGCGGTCCCACTTCGCTTTCCGCGCCAATGTGCGCTTCGCCGTGTGCTTTCTGGTGCACACGTCCAGATTCATGGTCAGCCTCAACTCGGCTATTTTCTTCCATAGGTTCTTGATGAGCTACTGCCTTTCCTTTTGCCCCTTCAAACCCATTTTCTTCCCAAATGGTCAGATCTTCTTTAAGCGCTTGTGCACAGTAATGACTGTCTGTTATTATTCTTGCTCTTTTCACTTACGCTTCCCCAACTCTAGAAGGCCTTCTAGAATTGCGTGTTACTTCTCCTGCTTGGGCACTGCCTGGAACACGTCCTTTCTGTCGATGTTTTTCCTTTTCATTTTGTTTGAGAATATAGCCCCAATAGGCAGTGTTGTCTAGTCCTTTCTTTGAGCCGTCGGTGTACAATACCCACTCGTACGGTTCTTCTTGAGTTACCTCTGTTGTTTGTTGTTTCTTGGTGGTTGGTGGCGTTGGACCTAACTCAAGGTCCGGATCGAGGAGGATGTCTTCCCATCTTCCCCATCTGGCATTGGTGGCTTTGGTCCCCTCAATGGTTCCTTTTCTTAGGAATCGATGTACCTGGCTCTGGGTGATGACTTTGATTCCTTGTCCTTGGGCAAGCTCCTTCAAAGCTCCCCAATGCCTGGCTAAAACCGCT
This sequence comes from Scortum barcoo, assembly GCA_023238725.1. Taxonomy (NCBI): domain Eukaryota; kingdom Metazoa; phylum Chordata; class Actinopteri; order Centrarchiformes; family Terapontidae; genus Scortum; species Scortum barcoo. The sequence continues at coordinate 24,043,404 of CM041544.1, read as the reverse complement.
AACTCTTTTTCTTCTTGGGGGTACTTCTTTTCCACGGATGATAGGGTGTAGCTATTTTTGGTAGTGTGGTACATGGTCTCTAACGTAATTGCAGAGTCCCAAAATCTTCTGTAGATCGTTTTCAGACTTTGTGGGGTGATCTGCTCTAGCTTCTCTTTGTAGCCTTCTGACAGTCCTAGATCTGTAGCCACTTGAAAGCCTAGATAAGTCACCTCGAATTGCCCAAACTGGCATTTCTTCAAGTTGAGTTTCAAACCTGCTTCTGTGAGTCTCTTTATCACCTTTTGCAGTTTTTCCAAGTGTTCTTCTTCTGTGTCATCCGCGATGAACACGTCGTCGATATAGATGGTTGCTCCTAGGTCTCTCAGGACGTCCATGACCGCTGATTGGAATACGTTGGGTGAATTCTTGTATCCCTGTGGGAGACGCTGCCAGACGAGGCCTTCCTTTGTTGGGTGAAGGCTGTCTTTCCTTGGGACTGTTTGGCTAGTCTCAGGGAGAAGAACCCGTTTGCTAGATCAATGCATGATTTGTACTTCTTGACCTGCAAAGTTTTCAGTGCCCCTTGTGGGTTTATCAGGCTAGCTCTGTTGGCTATGGTTCGTCGGTTGAGGGCCTTGAAGTTGATGACTGGTCTCCAACCTCCTCCTGCGGACTCTGGTTTCTTTACTGCTTGAATCGGGCTGTTAGGTGATGGGGCTTGGCTCTTCCCTAATGATTCCTAGGGCGCTGAGCTTCCCTCACTATCTTGTCCATCTCCTCCGCAGCTCCTGGATTCAAGGGGTATTGATGCATCCGGTGGTGCACTCCTCCCTCGATGGTGTGGACGTATTGGTTTCCCTAGATCTCCACAGTCATTCTTGAACCTTGCCACGTTGGCCTCGGAGCAATAATCTGTTTAACTTTTTGCCTTTGGGAGAGAAATCACTCTCCTGAATCTTTTGTTCTGTAGTTTCTGTCACGTCTACTGGTTTGTACCAGTTCGTTGGCATGGCTTTGCTCTGGGCTGGCTCTAGTCTCACCACTCTGGCTTGTAGCTTGTCCAAACGGGCGTCTCAGCGATCGTCAGAGTCTCTTAGGCAGTTGTAACTCTTTTAAGTTCCTTGTTGTGATGAGATCGTAAGGTCCTTT